>JAKOOJ010000002.1:134943253-135543253 GCA_022577455.1 Arizona elegans | reverse complement strand
ATTGATTTGACTCCTGCAAGGCAAGCAGGCAAGAGATTTAAAAAGTATCTTCGGAATATAATGGTCAAAAGATGGAAACACCAAGTGCCTCTGTGGAATAATTACATTTTTACTGTGTATTCATATTTGCTTTTACAATAAAGTAGAACATTTGCATTCAGAGTGAAACTAAAAAAAAAAAACAAAAACCCCACCCTACGTTTCCATTTATAAAAGGGCTTAAAGCAGTTTGTCAGCATTTCTTGTTAAGTGTAAACATTTTGTACACATTTGTTAGGGTTGGAGCATAAAGCATGTGTGAGTGAAGCACTGTATTTTAGGCAGAATTCAATTTCATTAATTCCTTTTTATATTGTGCTAAGCGCATTGCTCCTCTAAATGAGATCCAGACTTGTTCATGCTTAGAATAAACCAATTAAATCAATGAAACGTGTTAGTCATGACTAAATTAAGTCTCATTGATTTCAGTGTGTTGACTTTAAGTATGACTAAGAGAAATCCAACTCGGTACCTGTACAGTCAGTTTGAAATTTCTGCAACTTCCCCCCCCCACCCAATCCAATTTTCAAAGCTCTTTGAAATCAAGTGACTCAAACTTCTAGTTAAAGCAACCTAACCTAAGCCTTCTCATAGGGAGGAGATAGGCAGATTAAAAAAAAAATCAGGGAAAATAAATCAGAAAGAAATATTGATTTCCTTACTTTACTTAACATTGCAGTGAATGTTAATGCTTCTGGGAACACTCAAGAGTAATGGAATTCAGTGTGATTCAGTGATATGAAGGCAGGTCTGAATCTTTTATTTAAATCTTGACATACAGTAGGAATGGGAACTTATTACTTTCTTGATGTTGTTGAACTACAATTCCCAAATCATTTACAAGTAGGCCAAATCTTAATCATCTACAAGTAGGCCTCAACACACGACCACAGTTGAGCCCAAAATTTCTGTTGCTAAGCGAGACAGTTGTTAAGAGAGTTTTGCCCCATTTTATGATGTTTCTCCCCACAGTTGTTAATTGAGTCCCTTCCTAAATTAGGAACACAGTTGTTAAGTGAATCCGTCTTCCCCATTGCTTGTCAGAACGACGCACAGGTCGTTCAGATGACTCCAGGATACTGTTCAGTTACCAAATGTCTGAATTTTGATCACATGACCAGGGGGATACTGCAATGGTTGTAAGTATGAAAAATAGTCATAAGTCACTTTTTTCAGTGCCGTTGTAACTTAGAATGGTCACTAAATGACCTGTTGTAAATCAAGGGCTACCTGTACATGCTAACTGGTGTTTGTCTGGTTTATATTTTAAAAACAATTTGGGTGTATCCAGACTATTATACTTATATTTATGTTTGTAAGCCATCCAGAGTTTTCTTGAAGCAAGATAGGCAGCAAACAAATCCAATCAATCAATCCAATCAATCAATCAATCAATCAATCACTTTTTTAAAAAAAATCAACAGGATTTAGATTAATGATACCTAATTTAGCTTCCACTGAATGATGGGATTCACTCTTTGGAATGGATCCCTCTAGGATAGGGGTGTCAAACTCGGCCCGGAGGCAGGATGCATCACGTACTGGCCACATCCATTCCTGGTTTAGCAAAGTGGGAAAGCCATGATACATCACGTGACGACAACGTGACAACGTGAGTTTGACACCCCTGCTCTAGGAGGTGCAGCTCATAATTTTAAATGCATTTAATCAAAGAATGTTTCTTATAATTAAATTATTTAAAATTAATCTGTGGGAATATGATCCCATTTATCAGATGACCCCCCATTATGAAAAAAAGCTTGATATATTGTAACAGGTGTATCTTATTACTCAAGCATCAGTTGATGCTTGAGTAATACCAGGAGAACCGGTAGTAAAAAAATGCTTAAAAAGTAAAAAAAAAAGTTTTAAAAAGAAGTTGTGACAATTGTGCGTCGTTCAGCTGAACATCGGAACTTTTTAAAAAACATTTTATTACTACCAGTTTGGCAAACCAGTAGCATTTTTTACTACTGGTTCGGGTGAAGCGGCCCGAACTGGTAGCATTTCACCCCTGCTCCTGACATGCCTGGGACTGGTTCATCCTCCTCTGAATTGACACCTGGAGAGGCATCTGGGGAAGCATGTGTGGGAGTCAACACATTTACACATATTGATACTAAACATACTGCTCACATTGCTCAAAAACAACCCAACAACCTGTGTTGCTCTCTGGTCTTTTCAAGCCCTAGAAAGTGAACTTCAATAACAATATCAGAAGCATCTTGGATGAGAAGCGAAACGTCTTCAAAGAAAAACTAGAACATCCAGTTGCCTCTTGAAAAAGCACCTTTGGGACAACCAGGACCTGGATGATTGAGAATTTCCATAGAGAATATCAGGAAAGACAATATTTCAAAACAAGGGCCCTGCATTTTACACCGGTTTGATGCAATTAATCTGTTTAATGTAGGAATAGGGCTGCTTCTTTTCTGTTCCTATTTCTTTGCCTGATTCTATTTCATTGTTTATAAAATCTTGCATGTGCCAAGGCTATTTTAAATTTGTTTATTTTGTATCATCTTTTATCCCTTTTACTCATATATCTAATTCAGAATAATGCATTCATTCTCAGGTCAATGCCAGGAGCACGCTATGACATTTACCTTAAAAATGTTTTTAGTGGAAACAAAAGTGTGCCTGCTTTGTGCATGTTCAATTACTCACAGGAATACTTTATGTTTACTTATTCATTCACAAAATTCATATTTTGCGGGCAGCAGTCCCATTCCACGCTATCTAAAACTTTTGGGGAGAAAAACATCAGGGTTGACATTTCCTGAGATAATCTTTTGTTAAGGAATAAGATCAGGGCTAGTGAAAGGATTTTGATGCTGAAGGCAAACTGGGACATAACAGCTCCTGAGCTGTTCAAGTCAAGGGCTTTTATATCCCAAACTAACCATGTTCTCTTGGCACATGAAGCACGAAATATCACACAACCATCTCCCTGTACCTTGACAACAAAAGAGTGAGAGAAAAGAACATGTTACCTCTCAGGACATTTAAAATTTGCTGGCCCTGAGTGTGATTCTGCTCGCAAAACTAAAATGCACGGGGTTGTCTCTGATCTTTGTTTTGTCACTGAGACAAGTAGAATTTGAAACCCGAGAGGGTGGGTAGGTGGGGACATAATCTTGTGATACAACTTTTAAGAAAATAAAAGAAAAAATTAAACTTGCTGTTACAAAGTAACACACCATCCTCTGTTTTTGACAGGGTACCTTCTACCCCTTTCCACTATCTCCCACCAACTTTCTGCTGTACAAATAAATAACCGAGTTTCAGACCATCTCATAAATCCAAGTGGTCATTTTGTGGCAGCAAAATTAGCTTTTGGTATATTGGCTGGGTTTGTGGAAACTACTACATCTGGTAGTCCTACTCTGTCTCTTTTCTTCCCTTCTCCGGTTAATTGTTCTTTCTTCTTTCTCCATTGCTCCCTTTTGGTATGTCTTCCCCTTTTTTTCTTACTTTGTTTTAGTCCCTCGTTTTCTGTGCTGAGGGAAAGAACAAGTGGTCTTGTGTGGTTCTCTGTGGGAATGAGAAAATGATTGGTATGTGAGATGGAAAATAATTTGGTTTTTTAAAAGTGGGGTATATTATTTTGCCTCCTCAACTGGCAGTTATTGGCTGATCTTGTCTAAGCTTCCAGGGAAGAAAGGTTGGCTTCCTTAGGACTTGACTGGAAGAGTACCAAAGTACTGTATACACAGTAAGTGGTAGACTAGATGTGAACTTGAAAAACATCTCAAAAAAGGCAATAACAACCACTTTTGAACCACTGCCAAAACCGAGCTTGATTTTAACTATGTACTGTAGTCCCCTGCAGTTGTGCTGGACTTAAAGGCATTTTTAGAAATAGCTTATTTTCAGATTTTAATTCATTTTAATCTATTTTAATCAGTAGTAATTCATTCAATCTTTTTTGTCCTGGTCCAGGCAGTCTTTTCTCTCCTTTATTCCACCTCCCTTTCACAGACAGTTGTGTATACACATGTCACCAATAAGCTAATGGGAGGGGATAGAGAAATGGAAACAGCTGGCTTTTCTCATAAGTGGCTGTAAATGAATTCAGTGCTGGCTGGTTCTGCTCTGAGTGTTTAATGCTGTTAAAGAAGGCTGCTGGCTGATCACCACATCTGAGGCACATGCAAGGTGCAAACAGAATTTACCCAAAGATTCTACGGAAAAGAAAGTACTTCTGAAGATGTCTGAAGGTTGAGTGATGGCAAATGGACTTATTGTTTTGTTAGTTTGAGATGTTTCGCTACCCATCCAAGCAGCTTCACCGGTCAGAGAGAATTAGTTAGGCAGAGACTCATTGGGAATGTACCAATTCCTCCTCTATCAGCCTCAGGGATTTCTTCCCCAAAGTGTATTGCAATATGTTGATGAAGATGCTTAGATAGCCATGGCAATTTCCAGTTGCCATGACTCAACCTTCAAACAACTTTACCTGGATGAGTGAGAATCTTCATTGACATATTACTTCAGAAGATGGCTTTACATTGGTTGGTTAAAACAAAAGATGTGTAGAAAGCAACAAAGCTGCTACAGTGCTTTTTTTGGTGGGGAGATCTGTAAGGAATCTCTTTTATCGTATACATATTCCCCTAGGACAGGGGTGTCAACTCGCATTATCATGTTGTTGTCATGTGATGTATCATGACTTTTCCCCCTTCACTAAAATGGGGGTGGCTGTGGCCAGCACATGACATGAGCTTGACACCCCTGCCCAAGGACCAAATCTTGTTACAGTTTCTGAGTGGACATCCAGAGCAGTTTTCTCAGCTGGTTCCCTTGCTTTTTTTGGAGTAAGTTTTTAGGAAGAAATGTGTGGAATTGATCTGTAGAGGAAAGATAAAAATAAACCAGTGGCTTTGTTTACTCTGGAAATGTCTCTTTGGATCTGTGCTCAGTTTAACAGTTAGCTCCACCAAAATTGGAAACTATGTTCAACACCTTTGCTCTCCACTTTGGTGTCATCTAAAGGAAGGCAGCATAAATAAATCATTACTGAGATGTCTTGGGTTTGGGGACATCTATAAAGATCCAAAATATATGAAGTCTAGTTGAAAATGATTCATTAGACATACTTCAAACTAGCATGAGAGGAGCACTTCTCCATTCCTTTTTAAAACTGAACAAGTTTTTGCAGGCTGTGAAAGACTGAGAAAAGGATGTTGCTGCTTTAAGGGATATACATTTAAGTTAACTTAAAGCAATGGAATTATTTTTAAGGCTCCTGGAATGGAGCCTTAAAAAATAATGGACTAGTTGAGTACTGAATGTGTTTGCCCAAATTCCAAAGGACTTCTGAATTATTTTCAACATGTGCAGAGTCCTAATGAAGGCTATTCATTTAGAGCAGAGGTGTCCAACTTTGCCAACTTTAAAATTGATGGATTTTAGCTGGAGGTGGTTCAAAAGAACCAAAATAAAGTGAGTTGTTGAAAAATAAATCTAAAGGATAGCTTTCTGAAATAAAGGCCCCTCCTTTGTAATAAACACATATGATCACTGTACCTTAAACAGAATACATTTTAGTTGTGCTTGCAATTCTTAGTACCAGAAAGTTACTGTTTTATTTCAGAACTTGCAATCCCCCCACCCCCAGCTTTCTTGGAAATGAGTGCAAATGCGAGTAGATTAATAGGTACCACCTTGGTGGGACATAATGAACAGTGCTTCGTGATGTCCTGCTGGCCACATGACTACAGAAATATCTTCAGACAGCACTGGCTCAATGGCCTTGAAGTGGAAATGTGCATCGCCCCCTAAAGCCGACAACAACTAGTGGAGTAAAATCCACAGTGATTCCTTTACCTTAGCTTTTCTTGTTTTGAAGTGATTTAGCAAATGCAGTTCGTATACAATTCTAATTTATTCCACTTCAGTTTTCACAGTAGCCATACTTGATGCAGTACTCCCAAAGAGTCTTGCAAATACACAAATCCTGTGTAAACGATTAAGCAGTGCTTCATTGTTTATAATCTGCTGCAAAAATATAATAGGCTATTTGTGATCCTAGGAGAATAGCAGTTCTTTTTTAAATTTAAAAAACTTCATAACATTTTTTCTCTCTCCGTCTCCTTCCACATTTATTCCAATTTTCAAGTGTGACAGACTTTCACTAATACAATCTCTGTAACAGATGTTTGGAGCAGGGTACTCACATGTCACTCAAGATGACATGACTTGGAAGATATTTTTTGCAATCTGTAATGTTGCAAAAGATAAAAGATTAGCGCTCACATATAAATCTCTCGTTATTGAATGAAGAGAACACGCCAAAACACAGTCCCAAAGATATCAGTTACATTAATAAGATGCAAATATATTTTGTAAAAATGTAATATAATCTTTTTCACTAATTTTTATTCCCACTGGTCAGTTTTTCTGCCTAACGACTTTGATCTTTTACTTTGTCTCATATAACTTTTTGCAGCTTTTTTAGTTAGTCTGATACATTAACGGGTGAAGGTTAACATTTGGCATCATTCCATTATTCCACCTGAACTTTTTATGGTAAAGTAGCATTTTTTCATCTTAAAGAAGAAAATTAAAAAGTCGAAAGAAACTAGTAATGAATCTCAGCTTCTATTTATAGAAGCCTAGTTAGACTAGTAAAGGAGTAATGTCACTGCTTATTTAATAGGAAGCAATGAACTGAGGAGAAACTATATAGAGGAAGTTTTTAATTAAAGGCCCAATAGCCTTTAAAAGTCCTGGGAACCTTCTGTTTATCAATGCTGAATATGCTGGCATCGCAAAAAAAAATAAAAAATAAAAAATAAAAATCAACAGCAAAGTGATTCAGAGCTTATTTAAACATTGTTTTTAAAGTCTGCCAACATGGCATACTTAAATGCGTCATTTGTCTTCCTCAGTTGTTTTTTCATGTCTGTTAGTTTGAATGCAGCACAGTAGGATATAAACCAAGACAAAACAACACAATGTATCTCTCAAAGTGTGGAAGATCAATTGCAGGTTTGGGTGTAACTTACAGCTGAAACAACCAAAAGTAGAATAAATAGGTTAACGTGCAAGAATGATCCAGTTGTCTTATTAGAATATTCAAGAAGCAGTACTGCTTCTGAACTGTTAAAAAAAATGTCAGAAAGGCTTCATTTAGGGATTATCTGCTTATCCACCCCTCCATTCTTTGGTTGATCTGGCGATTGGTGATAGTTCATGCATGTTGACTTCTTCAATGAGTGATCCTTAAATGAGAAATACTTTAATGTTAAATCAGAACATAGGCATCTGAGTCAAAATGCAATAGGGGCATCATATATAGACTTCATTTCATGGTGAAGCCACCCCTACCTTCAGAAAATACATATATTTACACTCTAAATCTACCGTTTCATCTTTTCTGATCAGCGGTAGTGATGTTTTGATGGATAACATATTCTCATCCAATCAATTTGGATATGTTTTGCTTCAGCACACTTTCAAAGAGATATTTTCAATTTCAGGATCCTTCTTTGAAAATAAATGACTCATGATGCTTTTGTGCATGCTGTTCTGCCAAGAAAAATCCAGATCTTTATTTGCCAACAAATAAGCTGACATTTACAACACAGATCTTGATTCTGAGCCAGTTTGGGTGTCGCATCATGCAAATCGTACAGTAGGCAGAGATGTTGTAACTCCCACCAGTAACAGAACAAGATGTCATTCAGTGCTGATATTATGTTTTGTTTTGTATCCATGTAAGGTGTTTTTTTAAAAAAGTTTATTTATTTTTTATTTTTCACTTCTAGCAATCTGCAAAGCAAGATTACCTCAATGTTCAATCGTAGTTGATATATGTAACTGAATTCATCAAATAAAGACTTGTTATTACTGTTAATGTAACTTAGATTTGATAAAAATGTGATTCAGAAGAAGATTCAGAAGTCAATATTCAACTAGTATCAGAAACTTTTTCCATAAAGGCAATTGACCATATCTTAGCGTGTCAATTGTTCAATGATAGATTATACAAAAAAGTCCATTGTTGAGCAATTATTGATTTAGGAATCAGGAGTATGAATACAATAATTTTTTTTCAGTTCAGAGTTATGCCCCTCAAAAATATGTAATAATTCCAACACTTGAACACGTTCCCATTTTTACTTCTAACATATTAGAATATTGCTTCCAACAAAGCATCTATCATCTGGTATACCTGCATCAATATATAAATTACTCCCAATTTTCCCAATTTATTCAAGGTTTTCAATATTGTACTTTTGTATAAACCATGATTAATGAATGGGTGGCTATATAAATTGAACAAACAAATAATTCTAATTTGGTACATATATAGAAACCAATTTATAGTTTTATAATCAAGCATTGCTCTAATACAAATTAATATTCCTCTATCTTTTTGAATATTTCTACCATAACATATAAATTACCTTTAAATAAGATGGCTGCCCTGCTTGACTTGTTAGTCCCTTCTGCAAAAAAATCCCTTTGAAATATTGAATCTTGTTTTTTTTTTATTTATGTTTGCTTTAACATAACCACAGATGACAAACTGAAGGATTTAAACTTTTTAAATTGAATCCATTTCAAATTGGATCATTGGACCATTAAAATCCACTTTAATTTGATTACTTAACATAATTTCTCTGGAGGCTGGCCACACCCCTTCATAGCCATGTAATGTTCTCAAAACAAAATTTCTATACCGATCCATAAATGCAAACAGTATACTTAAGGCTTAATATGGGAAACAAGAATGCAATGGGTCTGTTAAAAATGATAGCCACAAAAAGCATTTCTGAAATTCCAGTAAACTATTTCTTATTAGTTTCTTATTAGTGACCATATTAGTAAATCCTACTAAGAGTTATGGGCGATGCAGTGGCTCAGTGGTGAAAAAGTGGTGGACTTGTCGGTTGGAAAGCCAGGAGGCCAGGTTCGAGACCTGAGTGCCATGCGATGGGGTGAGCTCCTGTTCTCACCCCAGCTTCCGCCAACCTAGCAGTTTGAAAGCATGCAAATGTGAGCAGATAAATAGGTACCACTTTGGTGGGAATGTAACAGCGCTCTGTGACATCATGCTGGCCACATGAATGCAGAAATGTCTTCTGACAGCCCTGGCTCATGGAGTAAAATCTGCAGGGATTATGTTACCTTTTTTTACTAAAATATATGGTTTACCAACTCCTGGAAGGCTATGAATTCTCTTCTTTTGAGATATACACGCATATTCTTTGGAGATGTTTGCAGTTCATACTTATTAGATTTTTTTATTTCTCTATAAAATATAACTTTAAAAGCAGTGCTTGGAATATATGGGCCTCATAAAAATATAAAACAAGCAAATAAAGGAAGATCCTGTAGCTGCTTATGAAGCTGATATCATATTTAAAAACATTTCTTATAGAACACACACACAAAGATACATTATGTGTGGGAGACACAGATAAGTGGAGATCAGGAAATCTATGAGTAACCTTTTAAAAAATGATTTATCTGATTAAGGTACCAGATCTAGGCTGTAAAAATCTGGATGACAAGTACTGTAGATGGTAGTCACAGAATACAGAAAAGTTTATCTTTTTGCTACTCTCTAATGAGGATCCAGAATTTTGTAGGCTAAATCTGACAGATGAGACATAAGTTTCAATGTATCAATACGGTAGATTTTTGAAAAACATATCCATGCATGGGAAAACAATTGTTGGCTCGCATTTTTTAAATTTAAATTGATTGTTTTATCACAGAGAATAAAAAAAACAAAACCAGAACAGTAAAACAAGCAAAATGAAACAAAGCAAAAACATACATTCAACACTGTATACAAAAACATACGTTCAACATCATACATTGTTGGCTCGCATTTTAATATGAATGATCACTATTTAAATTTGTGGAATGAATACATGATGTAGAACACAGTTCCCATTTTTGCTCTTCTCTGAATTTTGCCCCAATGCTCCGATAACAAATATGCACATTAGGGAAAATTGCATACCAAAATAAACATTAATGAAAATTGCTTGCAAATGAAAATACATTAGGGAAAAGAGAAATTTAAAATATCACACATTAGGAGAAATATGTTACAAAAAATCCATATGGCCTTGATTCTGACTTTTAACCAAAATAATCAGAAATGGATACAGCATTGAGACAGAATATCTCCTTCCAAACAGTTAAAAAAGCTGTAATCTTTCACATTTAATAATAACTCAAATATCAACCTGCCCTGATCATTATTCACAAATCTCCCCTTATCCTAACCATCTCAGCCCATTTGTCTTAATATTCAAAAATTCCAAGGCAAATGTGTGTATACAATGCTCAAAACACAAAAATACTGGATATTTCTTTTCAAATTTGTCAAGAAAATAGCCTCCCTTCTAGTATATTGGCAGTGGTTACATTTCATGAAAGATCCCCTCTGACTAAAAGCACTATAACAATCCATCATATAAAAATACCAAAATAAAATATATAGATAGAATAATAATACCCTTGATAACAAAGGCAATCCCTTTCTTCCCTGCTGTCTGATAAGCAATGTTTTAGCTTCATTTAGGATGGTTTAAACATAAAGAAGACCACAGGCCATCAGTGTTCTCATTATTACTTAAGAAAAACATAGACAGCATTTTAATTTTACAATATGAAGTCTAGCTACCTCCTACTCCTATTTCTAATTAATCTTATACTCACGCCATGTTCGTATGAGAATGCACATGGCTTCAGCATTTTGGTCATCTTTGTGATTTTATCTATTCCAATCTGTCTCCAATATTCGCTGTTGCTTCCTAAGTGAGACTCCTTCCTTCACTGTAATGTTGTTGTTGTTTTGCTTTGATGTTCAGCCTTAGCTTTTCACATCGTCTTTTTTTGCTTCCTACCAGTTCTCTGATGCTTTGTTTTTCCTGTCTCAGAGATTCCAGAATAGTTGAAGCACTTGACAGCAACTTCACTTATTCCTTCTGCCTTTGTAGAGAGACGGTCTCCTTTCCATCAGTGCTTCTGTTTATCTTCTTCTCTGCCCCATACTGACTTCAGCTACTCTTCTTAGCTTTCCCACTGTTTCTTGGACTGATGTCTTCTTTAATTTTCCCTCTTACAAAAAAGGATATTTCAATCAGTGTCAATCTCTTTCTCTCAGTCACTCACCCATATGTTCACATATATTTATCAGCTCCAGCAATGACCTTCAACTCCTCCTCCACCTCACCTCTGTTTCTGCTACAGCATTATTTATAAGTCAATTGGCTGGCCAGAAAATCCAGAAACTCTTGCTGCTTTTAGAAACGTTATCTATCTACCCTACAGGGACAATATAGAGCAGGGGTATCCAACCTTGGTAACTTTAAGACCTGTGGGTCTGTAGGGATTCTCAGTCATCCAGGTCACGGTTGTCCCAAAGGTGCTTTTTCAGGAGCAACTGGACTTTCTTGCTTTTTCTTTTGAAGAAATTTCACTTCTTATCCAAGAAGCTTCTTCAGCTGTGACAGGATAGTGGGGAATAGAAGGATTTATATTCCTTGCAGACAGCTGGTAATTTGCATCCTTTTAGAGGGTTGTTGAAGCACTTGGAGGTTTATCTGTGTCTTCAGGGTCACCTGAGTAGTGCTCCTGGTTCCTGTAGTCTGCAATTTTTTTCTCTGGAAATCCAATCCTAATACCAAATTGTATAACTAAAAGTCTGTAGAGATTCTCAGTCATCCAGGTCATAGTTGTCCCAAAGGTGCTGTTTCAGGAGGCAACTGGACTTTCTTGTTTTTTCTTTTGAAGATGTTTCACTTCTTATCCAAGAAGCTTCTTCAGCTCTTTAAGACCTGTGGACTTCAACTCTGCCATGGATGGATGGGGAATTCTGGGAGCTGAAGTCCATAAGTCTTAAAGTTGCCAAGGTTGGACACCCCTGAGGTGGAGGGAACTACTTGATGGATTACAGTTATGCTTCTTCATAGACACACATGGGAAGAAAATTGATATTGTTTTTTTACACTTTTCTAAGTGGACGTTCTTCTGGAAGAACCTGTCACAACTTCTGAAGGAAGTGTGTTTTTCTGAACTTGCACTTGTATCCTTCCAAAACAACACACCTTTGGTTTAACGAGGTTTCAACAAGAGACCCAGCACTCTCCAAATTACCTTTTCTCCCTTGAATTGAGATAGCTGCACAGCATATCATGTCCATAAAATAAATCGTCATTGTTGGGAAACTGATCAGAAGGAAAACCTTGATGTGGATTGAGGAGGCTTGTCTCTTGTCCCAATGGAAGAACCTGGCTTTCTAGAAATCTGAACAGGAGCACTCAACATTACTTTATTGCAAGCCTGCTCATCTTTAAACTGGTCCACGATGTTTCCCTGAGCTCAGAAAAGGTCTGTAATTCTTTTCTAGTACTTGATTTGATTTACATCCTGTCTTTAGTCAGGAGATCAGCATTCCCTCCTCTAACGTTTCCTTGCAACAACCACATTTGCATTTGGTGGGAGAAGTAATTCTCACGTTGGTAAATGGAACAGCCATTACCAAATAATGTAGAAATGGATATAAGTAGTGCTCAACTTATGACCACAATTGGATCCAAAATTTCTGTGGCTAAACAAGACAAGTTTTTAAGTGACTTTTGCTCCATTTTACAGCCTATCTTGCCACATGTTAAGAGAATCATTGCAGTTTTAAGTCTGTAACACAATTGTTAAGTGAATCTGGCTTCACCATCGACATGGCTTGTTATAAGATGACTCTGAGCATTGCAACTATCATAAATAGATGAGAATTGCCAAGATCCAAATTTTGATCATGTGACCATGGGGATCATTAGTGCGTTCCACTTACCTTCACTACCGGTTCGGAATCGGGAGCAACATGTGTGCACTTGCTTTGCTTGCGTGTGGTGCTTCTGCGCTTCTGCGCATGCGCAGACCATCCGTGATGCTGTCCAGGCGGGTGGGTGGAGCCTCCCGCCACCACTACCGGTTCGCCTGAACTGGGGCGAATCGGTAGAAACCCACCACTGGTGGGGATGGTGCAACAGTCGTATGTGTGAAAAAGGGATCACTTTTTTCAGTGCATTGTAACTTTGAACAAACATCCCAAAGGTGCTTTATTTTCAAAAGAATGAAAAAGCTTCTTGGATGAGAAATGAAACGTTTTCATAGGAAAAAAAAACCCAAGAAAGCCCAATTGCTTTTTGAAAATAGCACTTTTGGGACAACCATGAATTGGATGATTGAAAATCTCCATAGACATTCAGTCACTAAATAAATGGTTGTAGGTCGAGAATCACTTGTGATGTTTTGCCTTCAAAGGAAGAACCAGCTTCCTCCCTCCTTCAGCAAACACACAACAGCTTTGGCACCTTAGCTATGTTGAAATCTTAACCTTCCTTGAACACTGTTAATAAGAGCTCTTAAACTCTTTTTCCTGGCATTGGTTCAAGCCTATTCTGACTGGTAGACTGAGCTAAGAAAATTTGATGGACTCAAGGGTTGGCTAGTGAGCTTTTGTGGCTGACGGTGGATTTGAATCTGGGTCTTCACAGCATCACAGCTTTATCATACCCAAACAACACTCTTTCTCATAATGGACAGGATATGACAGGACTCTCTGGACTGAAGTACAGGTAGTCCTTGACTTACAACAGTTCATTTAGTCCGTGTTTGAGGTTACAATGGCACTGAAAAAAAGCGACTTATGACCATTTTTCACACTTATGACCATTGTCGCATCCCCATGGTCACGTGATTTATATTCAGATGCTGGACAACTGGTTCATATTTATGACGGTTGCAGTGTCCAGCGGTCACATGACCATTTTTTTGCGACCTTCTGACAAGTAAAGTCAATGGGAACACTAGATTCACATAACAACCGTGTTACTAATTCAACAACTGCAACAACTGTGTTTCACTTAGCAAATGTGACAAGAAAAATCATAAAATGGGACAAAACTCACTGAACAAATGTATCACTTAGCAACATAAATTCTGGGCTCAATTGCGGCCGTAAATCAAGGACTACCTGTATTCATATGCATTCCTTTTACCCCACCATCCCCTACAGCCTGAAGTTCTTGTAGAGGAGTTTGGCCAGAGATCATTGTGGGATGAGTGACTACACCACACCACACGACAATACTGCCTTCATTATCCTAAAAATATTTTTTATCCTCCTTCAGCCTTAGTTCTCCCACCCTTGCTTCCTTCCGCTCACAATCTGTGCCATGCGTTACGGCTCAGCATGATGGAGACGCCACAGTAGCAAAACTATGCTGATAGCTATCTTCCTGTAAAAGCCGATACAGGCAGGTCCTCAATCAAGCTGTTATTATTGCTGTTACATATTAGAAACAACAGGAGCTTGATAGAGCTTCCTACTAGGCAAAAATCCAGTAATATTATATTTTATAGCACCAACTTTCCTTTCCTGCCTTTTCCCAAATTACACATAAGTGCAATTGCTTAGAACCGTACTCAGAACTTCTTCTTTTTAATTGATAAGTCGCGATTTCTAATAAGAACAAGAATAAAAGAATTGATAGCACTTAACTGTTTCCTCTAACTATTCTTTTTTTCCTCAGATTATTTCCGAACTAATTCTCCTATCTCGTTTCAAACTTGAGGTCCCAATTAAAAATGACTTTCTTGCTTCAAGGATGGGTTGTTAGTCCAGGCCTGGTTTCAGGAGTAGCTAGCAGGTTTAAATATTGACTTGGGGTCTTGGCTTTGAAACTCTCTGCTGCCCTATAATATTGTATTGTAAAGCACCATTCACAAAAAATTAGTGAAAAAAAAATACCCATAAGTCAGTCAGGAGAAAGGGACCTATTCAATGTTCCATAACAAGACCATCCACCTTTGCAGAGGATATTGAATTAGACTACTGCAATACATTTTAATTTAGGATTCACTCGTCTACTTATTTGTTCATTAAAAAAACCAACTGGTTTTCATTCTCACCAGAAATGCAGAAGAGGGTTAACAAGTAATTAAAAATATTGTAAAACCATCAATAAAATTTTGCTGGTAAAACTAGTGGGTAGGGAAATTCTTGGGCATCTCAGCATTCAATATGCAGAGGTGGTATTCAACAGGTTCTGACCAGTTCTGGAGAACCGGTAGCGGAAATTTTGAGTAGTTAGAAGAACCGGCAAATCCCACCTCTGACTGGCCCCACCCCAATCTATTCGCTGCCTCCCGAGTCCCAGCTAATCTGCTGGGTCTTATTTTGTTGCCCTGCACAGGAGAACGGAGCTGGAAAGCAGATTAGTGGGGTAGGGAGGGAATGGGGATTTTGCAGTAACCTTCCCCCAGGAGTGGGGTGGGAATGGAGATTTTTTTTTTGTTAGAACACAGCTTAGTGTAGCCTTCATTGTCATTGTACATCATGTATACAATGAAATTGGTTACAGTATCCTTCCCCCAGGAGTGGGGTGGGAATGAAGATTTTACAGTATCCTTCCCCTGCCACGCCTACAAAACCACACCCACCAAGCCATGCCACCCCCACCAAGCCACGCCCAAAGGACCGCTAGTAAAAAAAAATGGAATTCCACTACTGTTCAGATGACTATGAAAAAACTCCATACTGGCAGCCTTTTGCTCCTTAGTGGGAAGCTTCTTCTCTATGGAAGTCATCCCCAGCCAAAGAAGTGAAAGAAAGCTGGGATTTCAGTAAACGTTGTGTTCTCTGCAAGATAAACTTATCTAGATGAGAGAAGGAAGAAACATTGAACAGAAGATTCAGGAAATAAACTTCAAAGCATTCTTCCCCCTTTGATGTGGCCTTTCTGTGAAGTAGGTGAGGGTGGGACAGGGCAGGGGTAGGAGAATGAGCAGAGCTAGAGGGGTGGGTGACATGGCAATCTTTGGTTAGTGTATCCAATACTGCTTCCCACCCCTAAAGCATGTAGCAGTAGGTGGCTTCTCATATAACTTGATCCTAAGTACTTCATTAACCAAGAGTGAAACCTTGAATAGGGACCTGCAATTAACTGACCAGAAGTGTAGAGATTTCAGCACAAGATTCATAGACATCCATTAAAGAATCTTCATGGGCAGCTGAAGTCGAACCATTGCATTCTCCACTAATTACAACATCTCAAGAGCTTCCTCAAACAGAGTGCACCTCTATAGTTCCTTGAAGTTACCAATACGTGGAGAGAAGATTAGTTGGGCTTTCTCTAGGATGAGGATCATTCCTGCTTCCTGCCCTTCTGCATTTGTTCCTCTCCTGAAACAAAATTAAAAAAAAAAATACTGTACTATTTCCAGAATAATTATAACTGTTTTCCCTTTGGTTTGGAAGTTGTGTTTTCTTTTTCTTGGGCCAATATTCCAAAGTTTTGTGCCTGGATATCCACAAAGATGCATGGGGCTGAATTCTGGGGCCTAAGTCTATTTTCCAGCTGAAAAAAAAAATTCGAAGGCTTTGTAATAGTGATTGACAATTTCATTTTTAGGCTGTTTATCAGTTTACACTCTGCCCATCAGGAACCAAAAGAACATGACAACTCTTGTCAGTTAAACAAAAGATCTGTATGGCAGCATTTCAGTTGAATATATTTTCCCCCTACCACGCAGTCCCTGCATCAATACTGATAAAACAATTCCATTTATTATTTCAAATATGAAATAAAATAATAAAAATCTGGATGAGATCCTGACAGGTTAGATGAATATTGAAAAATAACAAAAACTGCACCTGGTCCCAGTTTGTCAGCACTTTCCAAATAACCTGTCGTAGTTCATTAGGAATATTTTTTATTTGTTGAAGACAATCACCAAAATATGGTTGTTTGCTCTGGGAAAGTGAGTCACCACCTGCTACCAATCCTTCAAATTTCAAGACAGTTCTGTTTCAAATCATAAATTGGAAGTAATATATATTCAGAAAGTTGAGTTTGATCTAAATTTAACGTCAGAGAACTGGAAGGGCTATCTGACAACAAAACAACTCCATGACCCCAAAACAAATTACAAACATAAACAAACTCAGAATTTGCCTGTCCAATATTTCTAAGGTAGCTTAAGTCCAGTATGTCTAAGGTAATTCAGCATGTCATTCCCTCCAAAAGGGCCAGCCCAATGGGTGAGGTGGAGTGGGGTGAGGTGAATGACGTGAAACTGGACTTTGCTCCATATACAAAAAGAAAAATGGACTGAAAATGGACTTGTACTTCATTTCTGGCAGTAGGACAGCATCCTCTGATTTCATCTGAGGGCTCCATCCTTTTAGGAGATGAAAGGCAGGTGACATATAGGACCACAGAGTTCTGTCCACTATATCACTCAAATCTATTCTCTGAGATGATTGCCTCATTCTGCTTAATGGTAACGCTGGCCTTAATCCCACAGGAAACTGCACAGAATAATCTTCAGAGATATGACTGGCATTACATCTACCAGAATGAAGAGGGGAAAAAGATGAGTTATGCCTGCATAGCTTACTATGTAATATAGCACTTCTATATAATAAAATGGAGCGAATCTCTTTATCTCCTGCACCATCTCTTAGATGTTTTGCGCCATGCATTATTCTTTTGCTGAATTTGACTTAATGCATCCATTTATAAAGAAGAACTTCCCATTTTCTCCAGGCACATATAAATGGATGGCTGGAATAAGATTCCAACAAATCATTTACTAAACAAATTTGAATCTGTTTACTGAATGCCCTGAATAATGATATTGGTAAATACTTCCTACTCTTCAGGGCTGAATCAAGCTGCACAGATTAGTAAGCAAGCCACAAACCTCATATCAGTTGAAAGGAAGAATTTAATGCTCTCCTATCTGCCTAGTTAATCCATTCTAAGCATGCCTTTCCAGCTAATTTGTTTATTTTGCTTGATCTCCTGTTGAAAATGAAAGATTTTTATGTGGCCATTTCTCAGAAGATAAACTGGTAACACTGAATGAAAACTAATATGTCCCAAATCTACATAGAAGACTTAGAAGTAGGACGATACACCGAGTTATACTTTAAGTACACCACATCTGTTTCTTTCTCCATTGCCAACTTCAAAAAATAAAAATAATAAAAAGGACATTTCTGGAAATGTGCTGGAAACTGGTAGTTAAGGTTTTTAAAAATAGTTTTTCATTTCATTTCATTTTCATTTTATTAAATTTGTATACCGCCCTACTCCCGAAGGACTCAGGGCGGTGAACAGCCATAATAAAACATATAAATACAAAATTTAAAAAAGAGATAAAACAAATTAAATAAATTTGGCTGATCATTTTAAAACCCCAATAATTTAAAACCAAATTTAAAATTTCCATTTAAAAGAGTTTTTATTACAAGCTTTCCCCCCACATATGATAAGAAATACATTCAAAGAAAGAAGTTTAAACAAAATGTGAAAAAGAAAAAAAGAAAGGAAAAGACAAGGAAAAAAGGAGATAGAAAAAGAAAAGAACAGAAAACACATCAGCCTCTCTCTGTATTCATTCTGTTGGAAGGTTTTTCTGAAGTGGTTTACCATTACCTGCTTCCTAGGGCTGAGAATAACCGGTCAAGTTACCATGCTGGCTTTGTGACTAAGGCATGATTAGAACTCCTGGTCTCCTGGTCTGTGGTCTGATGCCTTAACTATTACAGAGCTCTTTTTTTTTTCAGCACCCAGCCAGAGTGGATCCTACTTGTTAAATCTATTTGATCAATTATTTCTCTTTTTTATACACTTTTTTTTTGTTGCTGGTGTTGAATTTATGCTTTTGTTTCATTTTGTTTGTTTGTTTTTCTATTTTCTATTTTATTTTTTATGATAAAACAAGAAATAAGATAAAAACAAGAAAAAAGATGTTAATAGAATCTCTATCTCTATCTCTATCTCTTTCTCTTTCTCTTTCTCTTTCTCTTTCTCTTTCTCTATCTCTATCTCTACCTCTACCTCTACCTCTACCTTTATTTCCGTCTATCTATCTATCTATCTATCTATCTATCTATCTATCTATCTATCTATCTATCTATCTCCCCCTCTCTGTAAATCTCTCTCTCTCTCTCCTGAACTTTCTCTCAGTAGTTACCCCCTTCCCGCTCTCAGATGGCAACATAATTCTTATTTTTTCCTATAACATATTCTTTCTAATTATTTATTTATTTATTATTGAATTTCTATACCGCCCTTCTCCCTGAGGACTCAGGGCGGTGTACAGCCAGAATTAAAAAGACATGCAAGACAAATATTAAAAAACAATTAAAAGATATATAAATTTGGCCCAATTAAAACTCATTACCAATTAAAACGTTTAAAACATTTAAAACAGTTAAAAATTTCATCTTAAGCCAGCCCGGCTTGTTTAAATAAATGGGTTTTAAGGGCACGACGGAAGGCACTGAGGTCCTGGATTCTCCTTATCTCTGGGGGGAGCTGATTCCAGAGGGTAGGTGCCCCCACAGAGAAGGCTCTCCCCCTGGGGGTCACCAGCCTACACTGTCTGGCTGATGGCACCCTGAGGAGGCCCTCTCTATGGGAGCGCACGGGTCGATGGGAGGTCGTCGGTAGCAGCAGGCGGTCTCGAAGATAGCTAGGCCCTATGCCATGGAGCGCTTTGAAGGTGATAACCAGCACCTTGAAGTGCACCCAGAAGACCACCGGGAGCCAGTGCAGCTCGCGCAGGAGCGGTGTTACATGGGAGCACCATGCTGCTCCCGTCACTACCCGCGCTGCTGCGTTCTGGACCAGCTGGAGCCTCCGGGTGCTCCTCAAGGGGAGCCCCATGTAGAGAGCATTGCAGTAGTCAAGGCGAGAGGTGACGAGGGCGTGAGTGACTGTGCACAGGGAATCCCGATCAAGAAAGGGTCGCAACTGGCGAATCAGGCGAACCTGACAAAAGGTCCCCCTGGTTACAGCCGTCAGATGTTCCTCCAAGGACAGCTGCGTATCCAGGAGGACTCCCAGATTGCGAGCCCTCTCTGTGGGGGCCAATGACTCTCCCCCAATAGTCAGTGATGGAGTCAACTGACTATATCGGGATGCCGGGAGCCACAGCCACTCAGTCTTGGAAGGGTTGAGCTTGAGCCTGTTCCTCCCCATCCAGACCCGTACAGCCTCCAGGCACTGGGACATCACTTCAAGGGCATCGTTGGGGTGGCCTGGGGTGGAGATGTACAGCTGGGTGTCATCAGCGTACTGGTGGTATCTCACCCCAAAGCCACGGATGATCTCACCCAGCGGCTTCACATAAATGTTGAACAGAAGGGGCGAGAGGACCGATCCCTGCGGCACTCCACAAATGAGAGGCCTCGAGGTCGACCTCTGCCCCCCTGCCAACACAAACTGCGACCGGTCGGAGAGAAAGGAGGAGAACCACCGCAACACGGTGCCTCCCACCCCCAACTCTTCCAGCCGGTGCAGCATGATACCATGGTCGATGGTATCAAAAGCCGCTGAGAGGTCTAATAGGACCAGAACAGAGGAACAACCCCTGTCCCGAGCCCTCCAGAGATCATCAACCAACGCGACCAATGCCGTTTCCGTGCTGTGCCCAGGCCCGAAACCCGACTAATTATCAAAGGCATAAGTCACAAAATCATTTTAAGGGAAAAGTCCACAAAGGTTTCCAGGCTTTAATGATCAAATTATCCAAATCTTTCTCCATCTCTCCATTAATAACTTCTGTCTTACTTTCCTAAACTTCTACTTTTTCATTAATTTGTTTAACCTCTCCAGATTCTACAATCTTCTAAACTTCTTTCATAACCTGAAAACCTTTCTGCCATTTCCATTTTAAAAGCGCATTCAAACTATTGGCAACTGTTTTAGTTATCCTCTTGCCAAATTCCTCAAACATTTTCCGCAGCAAATCTGGCATGAAGCCCATTTTCCTTCCTTCTTCTATTTTCTTGTGGTTGCCATTGAAATAAAGTGAAAGTATGTCAATTGATACGGTGAAAGTAAAATGCAAACTTCTCTTTTTTCCTGTTTTGCTTTTCTCTGTCTTTAACATTTTTGTTCCAATTAATTCTCCATAATTATAGTCACCAGTCTGACTCATATTCCACTTGTCTTCTTATTTTGTAAGATCCACCAATTATCTACTTTCCTTAACAATAAACTACTAGCATATGCATGAATATACATTCTTTTTCCTACTTAATTTTACTATTTTCAAAGGCATCTTCATCTAAGTCAAATCTATATATCTCTATTTATCTCTCTCATCTCTCCCTCTCCCTCTTTCTCTCTCATCTATATCTAAATAAAATCTCTTTCTCTCTACTATATCTATCTGTCTGTCTGTCTTACTATCATCTATATCTATCTGCTTCTGTTTTCTAAAAATTACTATTGCCTTTATCCACATAAAACTTTATTAAATCACTATCTTGTTAAGTGTTTTGCTTTTAAGTCAAAATTATTTAAGATAGTATTGTTTTCTTCTTAGCTCCAAAAAGAAGGCAATTCACCATCTTTGTTCTTTCCTTTGATTCAAAAGACCTTGCTTAAGTTTTAAATTAATTGTATTCCAAAGTGTTTAACTTTTGAGGCTTTTGCAGGTCTAGTGTCAAGGCTACACAACACTTTTGACCATAATAGTAATCCCTCAGCTCCCAAGCTGCTCAGACCACAATCGACTATCAGAAACTTAATTCCTGTGAATTTCTCATGGAGCAGCTATCCAGAGCAGAAGTGGGCAATCTCTTGATTCTTCTTCTCTGCAGAGAATTTCATTGATCAGAATATGCCAGATGCTGCTGATCTTCACTGTGGTGCTATTTCTATTCATGGAGATGCTCACAGGGACATCTAAACTCCCTCGCCCAGAAGCCTGAAACTGGTAATTAGTAATTTGCAAGCTTTCCTGTTCATATTTTTTTAAAATTATAATTTACTTTTTAAAGTAAGGAGGAGAGTGAGAGCCTCTTGGCTGACAAAAGAGGGCAAACAACTGTATCTCAGCCATGCAGTGTATGCAGTGTAATTGTGACTCTAGCCCTGGACTAGAGGAGAAACAACATATGCACACAATCGATCAATTCGTGTATAATTCTGGTCTACAGTATAACACAATATCTTACAAATATGTGTTTAAGTCAGTGGTGAAATCCAAATTTTTTTATTACTGGTTCTGTGGGCGTGGCTTGGTGGGCGTGGCTTGGTGGGCGTGGCAGGGGAAGGATACTGTAAAATCCCCATTCCCTCCCCACTCCTGGGGGAAGGAAATTGCAAAATCTCCATTCCCACCCCACCCTGGGGTCAGCTAGAGATGGTATTTGCCGGTTCTCTGAACTACTCAAAATTTTCACTACCGGTTCTCCAAACTGCTCAAAATTTCCGCTACCGGTTCTCCAGAACCTGTCAGAATGGGCTGGATTTCACCCCTGGTTTAAGTCCATTGTTTCAATCACAATTAGGAGTGCATTGGTTATATATCTTTACAAAAGGAAGATGTCTGAATAAATGCCTTGACCCTGGTGAGTTGTCAAGTTATGATAAAATAGAAGCTGTCCAAAACCATTCAAAAACTGGATGACCAGATCTCCATTCCTAAGTCATAGTCCAGAAATCCTAGACCTAGACAGTGCCATTGCTGAGAAGACGTACAAAGATTTGGGCCACTTGAGATATATAGCTGTCTTGGCTTTAACCAAGTAGCAGTTAGATTCAGAGAGGTTGGCTATATAAGCCTAGTACAAGCCAAAGAAACATTTGTTAGTTTAGTGGGAATATTTTTTCAAGACCTCTCTGCTCTCTGTGGCAACATCATATTAGATGAGGCTGGTTTGGTTGATCTCATGCCTGTTTTATTTGACTATGCTTTTATCTTGCTACATAATCTGGGATTGCACTTTCTGGTTTTAAAATATGGAGTGTCTGGTAGTTTTCCTTATCACTTTTTGATCACTGGTCACGTAGTTTATCTGGCAAATCATTCTACCTTGAGGGAATATTGTTGCAGGAAAGTGGGATCAAGTGTCCCAATGATGAACAACTCTACACATACATGTAATATATATGCATTCATGTACTGCAATGCAAATTCAATTGAATAAGGCTGGGCCACTGCTTTCTCAGCAGAAATCTCCAGTAGCATAATTGGAAAAATTTGATGAACCTCATAACATTTCTCAGCATATATTTTTCAATGTACATTGTGCATGCAGTTCCACGTGAAGAACTTTATGGCTGATAGAAATGGGTAGGCTTTACCATCAGTCTGATGATGGGAACATCAGAATGGCTAAATGAGAATTTTCTTAGAACACAGTCTTCTACTTAATGATTTCTGGGATCTATTGTTAAAATGAAGCTGGAACATGGGGTTTCACAAAGAGCAATGTTATCAAACCAGAAAATCCAGCAGATCCACCAGGGCTAGGATTTGGCAGCAGAATATAATTAATTTGAAAGGAGATATAAGATAGATCAAGACAGCTTTATGGGAGATAGTGTGGAAGGCTACTATCTTGCCTGGATGAATCCATTTGAGCCTTAAAGGAGATAGCCAGCTTGAAACTAGGTAGGCTTAGTATCATCAGGGAGCACCTAAAAGTACTTAGGGGGCATCGATACTGCCCTTCCTTCTGAATTGTTATGTATGTATCTATTTTGTGCGGGAAATTCAAATACTAGAATGCTTGTGATTGGTTAACGGTATTTCTGAACTGTATATAAGGAGGGCTGTTGCCTATGTTTCTTTGCTGAAGTCTCACCCTGAATTAAAGAGCTGTTGTCACTAGCTTGCTTGTGCCTCTCATTATTCCTGCGCTACAACATGAATAATTCTAAACATGCAAATCTTTGCATTTGCAGAAGGTAGCTCCATCAGTTAGCATGTGGTCTACATGCTCCATATACAGGTAGTCCTCGATTTATGACCACAATTAAGCCCAAAATCTTTGTTGCTAAGCAAGACCTTTGTTAGGTGAGTTACGACCCATTTCATGACCTTTCTTGCCCCAGTTGTTAAGCGAATCACCGCACTGTTAAATTCATAGCACTTCATTGTTAAGCGAATCTAGTTTTCCCATTGACTTTACTTGTCAAAAGAAAATAAGAACAAGCAAGTGTTCTGCATATATTACAGGCAAGTGAAACATTTTTCAGAAAATGTCTGGCAAAGAGAGATTCCTTACTCCTTAAAAGAAATAATTCCCTGAAATTCATATGGTCTATTAGGCTGAGTGAAAATCCCCATGTTACCTTCATGGCTTTTCACTACTCCAGGAGATGTTGACTGCATAGACCACAGGCAGATGTCCATCTTAGCTATGCTAGAAGCTGGGCCTTCAAATAATTGTATACACATTGATTTTAACTACTTTCACATTCACCATATTCCCACAGAAAGTTCCTCTACTCCTATTCAAGTCTAGGCCATTGATGAGTTTTCTCTGCTAAGTGAGACAATCCCCTAAATACCTCTCTTTTGTCTACTCAGATAAAAAATCATAAGAAAGGGAATCTTTGTGTGAAGAAAATCAATGTTTAAGAGTTCATTACCAATATCCACCTGATCCCATTTGTGTAATATTTAATTGAATTGGTTAGATTGAATTAAAACATCTTAATCTATTAAACAGGTGCCTCTAATTAATCAGGCAGCAGATTTTCTTTTCCATGTTTATGTATAAAAACTTGTCTAGAGGATGTCTTTGCTTTCTCACACATGTTTCTATACATGTTTCCCGCCCCTCAGGAGAAATTAAACAGACTTGGTCATGTGCTAGGGTTGTACTCCCCAGTATAATATAACAGAACTACAATTCCCAGAATTCCTAGTGAGAATCAAGTTCAAGAAGGCTACACTAGGTTACGAGTGTGCATTATACGATCAGAAAAAAAACCCAGCATGGGTGTTTTTCCCCCTCTTTCATCTATTTTGTTTTATTCATGTCCAAATCTATTTCAATTTAATTAACAAAAATGAATAAAGCATATGTTGAGTGACAACAGTCCTAAAATAAATGAAATAAATGAATAAATGACAATTTGATTATGGAAGCAGCATGAATAGTGCTAAAGTTGCCCGAGAGGTGTCAGCATTGTGCCATTAAAGCTTGAAGGAAGGAAAGAGGCAGAGCCTCTACATTTCATTTGGAATGAGCCATAAATATTCAATATGAAGTATATTGAGATGTAAAATAGCAGGTGCAGCACATTTGCAGTGACGATACAGTTAATGGGTGAAGGATTCACTATTCCATCTAATGAGCAAACAACTGTATATAAAAATTCCATCTGTAGCGCTTTAAACATTGTGGGGTGGGGTTAACAGGATTTGTTGTTTTTTCTAAATGCCAGTATCTTTGTTTTGAAATATGATTTTAGACAATTAAGCATCAACAGGTTTAGAATGAAAATGTAAAGGTTTCATCAGAGTAATTTTAGAATCTGTCTGGCATATTTTGAAATGTAAAAACTTTTTAAAATATATCCTATTGCTGTCCTCGCTTTCCCTTCTTCTTCTTGCACTCTGTTACTAGCAATGAAACGGAGTTACCCATAGGAGCTGCATCTAGATTGAGATTGCCAGGCACCCTCAACTTCGTCCTCATTTGAAAAGTCTCCAAAGAGATGCAACTTGTTACAAGTTTTTAGCATCTTCATTAACAGAGCAGGAACTTACTATCCAAGACTACTCAGTTCTTAGTTTTTCATTACCAGAATCTTAAATATTGCTTCTAAAAAGAAAGGTCTTTTCCAAAGTCTCTTGAAAGAACAGAGAACCAGAGTCTAGAATGCCAAAATTTAGCATACTATCTTTCCTTCTGAATAATTCTAAACATGCAAATATGCATTGGCAGGAGATAGCTCCAACAGTCAGTGTGGCCTATGTGCGCCATGTACTCTTAAGCCAGCACCGTCGAGAACTATTAGAAATCTGAATTCACTTGCCAATCAATAACTTCAGAAACTAAGGAAAACAACTTTGATGGACATATGTACTGTAGGACTAAGAGAGTGAAATATTTTTTAAATCCAGGACAACAAAATAGCATTTGGAAGTGATTCAAGAATACCTTCTTAATTCACTGTCGTATAAGGAGGAGGAGGAGGAGATAGAGCACAGCTGGGTTTTCAAGATTTTGTTATTGTAGCCAATCTCAATAAAAGTAGTTCTAACTTCCATATGAGCTAAGTTGATTTCTGATCTGGTGTACCTAATAGGGCTGACAATAACTGAGTTCAGGGGTGCTATTCAGCAGGTTCTGACAGGTTCTGGAGAACTGGCAAATTTTGAGTAGTTCAGAGAACCGGCAAATACCACCTCTGGCTGGCCCCAGAGTGGGCTGGGAATGGGGATTTTGTAATATCCTTCCCCCAGGAGTGGGGAGGTAATGGGGATTTTGCAGTATCCTTCCCCTGGAGTGGGGAGGTAATGGGGATTTTGCAGTAACCTTCACCTGGAGTGGGGTGGGAATGGATATTTTGCAGTGTCCTTCCCCTGCCACGCCCACCAAGCCACACCACGCCCACCAAGCCACGCCCACAGAACCGGTAGTAAAAATTTTTTAATTCCACCACTGAACTGAGTGTTTTGTCCACACCCTCAGCCCATCTTTTCATACAATCTGAAAGAAAGTAAGTAAAAGAAAGTAAATTGCTAGCACTTCCTGTGTACTTGCTATTTGCATCACTTTTCAAATGTATGATGTTGACACATTGACCATTCTGCATTTGGACTTTTACTGAATCTTGCTAGAATATGGCTAGGTCCTGGCAGCGGGCAGGGGGGAGTAAGTAAAGTGTTCCCTCCAATGAGATCACTGAGATGACCAAATCCTGCCTGTGGATGCAATACCATGGTTTTAGAGATATACTGGAAATGATGACAGTGGCAATGGGTGTGCCTGTGTGTGCCATCTTGTTCATATTGCAACTGACCTTTTGTTTAAAAAGCAAAAGGTCTGGGAAGATTCCAATTTGAGGAAGCCATCAACAGTTTCATGCAGTTTGATGCGAAGTTACAATCACTGCAACCAGTTGAGATTTTGCTTTATTGTACCTGTCTCTTACTGATGTCCATAAGAGTCACTGTTTTATTAATTGCAAGAAGATGCATACTTCATTTTACCTTCTATAGAATGAATGGAGTGTGATTTAATGGTGTTGTCGGAAATGCACAGCTAATCTGAACCAGCACAAGTTCGCTGAAACCCACTCTAAAACCATTCCACGTAATCTAAACTAAAGATAATGAGATCTGCAGTGAATTACACATGTAAAGCTGTGTAGACAGTATGCCAGCAGAAACTATTTACATAATGTCTGGAAAGACTTTAGGACTTTAGAATATATCATGCTGTGATTGTCCACTTTGGTTTTACACCAATGATTTCAAAACACATAGCCAGCGTTGTGCCTTCACTGCGTGACATTACTGGAAAAATCAATTGGCTAATGACTTATTTCTGTGACACTTACACAAAAGTGAAGTTGTGAAAACTAATGGCAGTATCATACAATGTGATGTGTTATGATTTCCTTTCTGGAAAATAGCAGACTATGTGTTATTATTAAGCTGTTATTAATCTTAACCTTAATAATTGTTGCTGCATGCCATATTAATAGTACAGTTCAACCTTGACAGTTTTAAGTTTTAAAAAGAGTGGATTTCAACTCCCAGAATTCCCCAGCCAGCATACTGCCTAGGGAATTCTGGGAGTTGAAGTCTATACAATTTAAAAGTTCTCCAGATTGAGAAAGACTGGTATAACTGTGATGGCATAGCATATCTCTGTCTAATTATATTCCTTCTTCACTTCTATGGTATTTTCTTGTATGAATTTTCTTCTATTATATATCCCTTTCTTATACCATTTCTTATCCCCATCTTATACCATTAGAAATGAACTATAGGCAGTTTTTGTTCTTGACTCATCTTTTTGGATGCATAGGTAAATATTTGCTTATATGGCACATTTTAAAACTACACTAACATTATAGCCATTTACAGCCTTTACTGATTTTCCCATAAAAAGAAGAGCCACTCTTTTATTTTTGATTTATCCAGGAGGAATATTTTAAGCATCAGACAATCCTTCTGTAATTCTGATGCTGCTGAGAATGCTGCTTCCCCTCTCCCCCTGAAATGGGTATGGAGGGTGCTGAAATTAAATATTGTGCATACATGGTTGAACAGTTAAAAGACTCACAAGCATATATAGTATTATATAGCCTAGTCACTAAGTGTCCAGATTAACTAAATGGCATCAGAGATTTGCCGAACCTACTCTGGTTTTTGTTGAAGACAGACAATAGAATTCTTGCTTATTTCCCAGACTGCTTCTAACACTTTCAAAACCATCAGTTCAAATCTGTAACCGGAAAGAAGTGGAAAATAAGAAAGGGCAACAGAAGGAATTTGAGGAATTGAGGATTTCTTTGGGAAAACACTCAGATTTAAATATGCTTTTAAAGCATAAATATGATCTTTATTAAACAGAGATGCTTACATTAAAATTAATGCAATACATTTTAAAACATCCTGTCTGTGCTGTTACATCCATAATGACACAGCCACATTTTAGGGCCACAGTTTGCAAAATTCCAAAGATGAGCCAACCCTACGAAGTGTTCATAAGATATTGGCATTTATTATCTTCAACTTTGTGATAAAGTCTTGTTTTGTCTCATGTTCTCCTGTTGCAGCGAGGATTTTGATGAAATCTTTTATACCTCTCTCATATTTATTGCTGTGGGTATAGAAAGGGGAAGGGAGAACAGCAGTCTTACTTGCTGTATATATGTTTATGCATCATGTTTGACTCTTTCCTTTTTGATCTAGGTCAGCCCAGCTTCCGATCATGTGGCAATGATGCATTTAAATACACCCTTTTGGCTATGCATGTTTATTTTTAATCATGTAAAAAATTTAGACCAGAAACCATGTTAAAGCCATTGTTTATATTGTCATTACTTATTTAGGTGAAAACGTCCCCCCCTCATGTCTAGACTGAGAGAGGCAATCTTTATTTCAGTCATTGACCAATAAAAGTACATTCGATACAATGAACAAAACGAAATTATCCCCTAGTTGCAATAACGATTGGCAACCAATTGTGAACCATCCTGTCCTCAGCAAAAGCCTTCTTGAAAAGCCCACCGCTTCTGATATGTAATGAAAAAAGTTTATATGGTGTCTATACATTCAGCCACCATATATCATGTTGTTATAATTGTACCAAGCAGTGAAGTAGTAGAAAAAGTGTAACCATAAGTGTACTAAAAGGGAAAAGTGTAGTGACAGGGATCAACCGTTTCAAACCACTCTGACTTTTTCAACTTTGTTTTAATTTAGTTTTTAACTTGTTTTTACTTATAGCTTTTATATCATTTTACTGTTCTATCTGTAAACTGTCCAGAGGCATGCCAGTTTGATGGGCGGTATAGAAATCTGATAAACCACCAACCAACCAATCAACATTACTTGATAGACAAAACTAAACTAATGGTAAGGCTGAGATTGCCTTATGCCATAAAAAAAGTGAAATACTGATGGGAAATCAACAATGAATATCTAAGGTGACCATAGTGACGTGCTGTGGGGAAGAAGACCTTGGTGGACTAATGAAGAAGAATAGTTGCAGGAACTGGGTATAGCTAGTCTAGAGAAAAGAAGGACTAGGGGTGACATGATAGCAGTATTCCAGTACTTGAGGGGCTACCCCAAAGAAGAGGTGGGTCGATTTATTTTCCAAAGCACCAGACGGCAAGACAAGAAACAATGGATGGAAACTAATCAAGGAGAGAAGCAACCTGAAATTAAGGAGAAACTTCCTAACAGTGAAAACAATTAACCAGTGGAACAGCTTGCCTTCAGAAGATGTGGGTGCTCTGTTACTGGAGGTTTTTAACTGACTGGACAGCCCCTTGTCTCAAATTGTATAGGATCTCCTCAGTGGTGGATTTCAAAATTTTTTACTACCGGTTCTGTGGGTGTGGCTTGGTGGGCAGGGCATGGCATGGCATGGCTTGGTGGGTGTGGCAGGGGAAGGATACTGTAAAATCCCCATTACCACCCCACTCCAGAGGAAGGATACTGCAAAATCCCCATTACTCCAGGGGAAGGATACTGTAAAATCCCCATTTCCTCCCGATCAGCTGGGACTTGGGAGGCAGAGAATAGATGGAGGTGGGACCAGTCAGAATTTTTACTACCTGTTCTCTGAACTACTCAAAATTTCCGCTATCGGTTTTCCAGAATTGGTCAGAACCTGCTGAAACCCACCTCTGGATCTCCTGCTTGAGCAGGTGGTTGGACTTGAAGACCTCCAAGGTCCCTTCCAGCTCTATTTGGATTGATTGATGTTAAGGGCTCTTTCTGATCAGGCAGGCAGTTCTGGAGTTAAAGAATTAAAAGAACATTTCAGGGAGTTATGTTTCCTTGCCCTAGGGCAGGGGTGTCAAACTTGCATCCGTCATCACGGTGTCTTCATATGATGTATTGTGACTGTCCCCCCCTTCGCTAAACTGGATATGGGCGTGGCCAGCATGTGACACATCCAGCCCATGGCCGTGAGTTTGACATCCCTGGCCTAGGGCTACTAAGAGTTATGATGAGCTGAGTTGGCACAGTAGTTAGTATGCAGTATTGCAGACTACTACTGCTAACTTCTGGCTGCCTGTAATTTGGCAGTTCAAATCTCACCAGGCTCAAGGTTGACTTAGCCTTCTATCCTTTGGAGGTCAGTAAAATGAGGATCCAGATTGTTGGGGACAATATGCTGACTCTGTAAACTGCTTAGAGAGGGCTGTAAAGCACCATGAAGCGGTATATAAGTCTAAATGCTATTGCTATAGAGCAGTGTTTCCCAAACTTGACCCTTTGAAGATGTATGGACTTCAACTCCCAGAATTCCTCAACCAGGCATACTATTCCTCAACCAGGCATACTGGCTGGGGAATTCTGGGAGTTGAAGTCCATGCATCTTAAAATAGCCAAGTTTGGGAAACACTGCTATAGAGGCCAAAAAGAATTGGGGAAGGCTCATATGCAAGGACCATATACATCACAAATAGTCCAAATATGAAATTACCAGAAACTCTCTTTTTATTCTTCATTGCAGTGAAATGGATCTTGACTTGTGGTTCTGAAACTTGTCGTAGGCAGATAGCCATCTCCAGATTCTGAGAGGCAAAGTCATCTTGAGAAATGGATCATCTACTTGATCTAAATCATTATGCTGCCTTCAAACGGATTTTACAGTCTGTGCTATTTAACATGAAGTTTTTTGTTTGTTTCTGTTTAGCTTTATTCATCATTAAAATGAGAAAAATCTGCATACCTTTTAATCCAGGATTAGCCCTTTTTAGTTCATTTTCCCTGAGGACCGATTGTCAGTGCTTCAAAAACATCATCTGCTGATGGATTTTTTTTAAAAAAATAGAGCTTTCCCCATATTTGTGGCAATAAAATATGAATCTACTTTAACAATAAGTGTAGTTTTCTGTGTGGGATTTTCTGCAGCTTCCCCCATCTTTATTTGAAAACACTGCATAGTTTTCCATGGTAACTCAAATAATAACCACAAAAGCAACAACAAACAAATAATCTGTGGGAACTGCTTTGATTAGCTATGCCTTTGTTTGGCTATAGCAGCAGTAATGTTTTTGGCTGTAAACAAGACATTTTGCCTAAATGAAATTTTAAAGTAACAATTTAAAAATGAAAACAAGCAATTCAATTTTGCAACTCTGGAATCAAAATATTTAATGTGATTTTTCACAACAGTTAATGTTAATTCATGACTGCCTAGGCAAACACTGCATAGAGCATGAAAGGAAGGCAATATTACAAGATCAACCCATGGCCTATGATTCATGTTGCTTCCGTACAAGCATCTGATCCCACTCAGTTTTAGCAATAGCAATTAGACTTATATACTGCTTCATAGTGCTTTTACAGCCCTCTTTAAGCGGTTTACAGAGTCAGCATATTGGCCCCAGCAATCCAACTTCTCATTTTACCGACCTTGGAAGGATGGAAGGCTGAGTCAACTTTGAGCCGGTGAGATTTGAACTGCCGAACTGCAGTTAGCAGTCAGCTGAAGTAGCCTGCAGTACTGCATTCTAACCACTGCACCACCTCAGCTCTTTATGGTTCCTATTGAGTTTCTTTTACATTGCAGTTGATGTGGGGATGGTCCAGAACCAAAGGTATGAATTGGGCCATAGTCCTGGCTGATTATTAAAAAGAAAGGGCATCAAATAAATCAGTCTGTCATATAGAACTATTCAGAATATTAAGAAGAGTCTAATAAGAATGATGAGAAAGCTGAGAAAGCCTACTCGGATGATAGTTGGATCAATAGGAAAGATTTTAGGCTTTAAAAAACAAAACATTTTGGGTTTTTTTTTACTAGAATTCAAAAGTAACCATTTTAAAAAAATAATTATAATAAACTTAGGAAAAACAGCAAAGAATCAGTTTTTCTCAAAGGCCAAATCATACAGAAAGAAAACAGTGATTTTAGAAAATGGCAATTTTTTCATCTGAAGTTCTGAAAAGTAGTCTCTTCCATATCACCAAAAACATGTTGCAAAGACCACAGTACTATGCAGGGCAGGGGCAGGTTTCAAAACCCGTTGCTACTGGTTTGCTCGTGGGCGCTCGCACGCTCGCGCAACACTTCTGGGCATGCGCAGAAGCATCTGGGCGGGTGGGCGGAGCCTTCCACCGCCACTGCTGCTGCCGCTACCAGTTTGCCTGATCTGGGGTGAACTGGTAGCAACCTACCACTGATGCACAGGTATTTATATATGCCTCAGAGGCGAGGCAGGCCCCTGATTGTCCTGCCTTTCTCAAAAGTAGTCAAAATATGGCTCTGTGGCTTTATGTGGGGAACCCAGAGGAACATACAGGCGCTGGTTGGTGCCTGAGAGCTCTCCCTTCGCCTTTTAATTAATTTTAGCAATGTTTGATCATCCTTGCCTATTTCTAGATTTTTTTTCCAACTTTTATATCATTGTCACGTTTTCGACAAATGAACCCAAGCAAAACAGAACTCTGAGACTAGGATCCTCCTCAAAGCTCTTATTTATTTAGTACATCATATTGGCATAGTTTCAAAGGAAAAACAACTCTAAACCTTTCCCATGGTTTTCAGTATAATTAAAATAGGAAACAACCCCATCCCCAAGCATCACAGGTCACGTTGGCCAATTGAGTTAATTCACAGGCTCTCAGCACTCCTTCCCCTACCTTATCCGTTGCCAGTAGAGATGACTTTGGTTCTCAGATGAAAACTCTCTGTTGTGTCTAGTAAGGCATTCCAACCTCCTTCCCCCTCTGTGTGGCAACTGAAGAACAGAAAAATGGCTGCTGCCAGGTTCAGTTGGAAGTTGACAATCATTTTATATATTAATACTTAGTTGTACATCGCTCAGAATCCCTCTCTGGGAGAGATGAGCAGTTCAAAGATGAGAAAAATAAAAAAATAAAAAAAAAATAACAATATATGTTAGTCAAAAAATCAGGGTAGTCACTATAATCATGCAGCCAAAATTGTCATCTTCACTTTTCTTTTACTGCCCCATGGATGCCTCTGGTTATAATGTTCTATTTTGAGCCTACTTCTATATGCTTATAAACGTTCCTGATTTATACTCCAAAATTTATACTCCTTCATAATTCCCTTTTCTTTTTCTTCTTTTCCTTCTCCACTCTGATCTATAATATAAGAGTATTTGCTTTCCTGCTTGCTAATCTATTTGTAATTCTTCCCCCTTTTTTTAGCCAATAGTATGGACTGTCTTAATAAATACATTAGTGAAGTATTTGCATTATTCCAGGAATGCAATCTTTAACTTTTGGAAAATACATATTTCCAAGCTACAGATGTTTGTAAATGTTTTTAATCTGCATTTTATGCAAATTAACCTCATTAACACTAAAAGTACTGAAACAAAGTTATCAATCATTTTATTCATTCATTCATTCAAGAGCCTTGATAGTACAGTGGTTTAGTGCACCCTGTTATTAACACAGCTGCCTGCAATTTCTGCTGGTTCGAATCTCTCCAAGGCTCAAGGTTGACTCAGCCTTCCATCCTTTCTAAGGTAGGTGAAATGAGGACCCAGTTTGTGGGGGCAATAAGCTGACTTTGTATAAAAATATACAAAAGAATGAAGGCTATTGCTTAACGCATTGTAAACTGCCCTGAGTCTCCAGAGAAGGGCGGCATATAAATCAAATTTTTTTTTAAAAAAAAATTCATTTTGCAATGGATTTACCAGCTCAAAAAAATGTGCGTACAAAAATGGAAGTGAAAAGAAATCTTGATTACCAGCATATGTAAGTGGGGAATAAAAAAGACGTCTTTAAAATGGCAGGAAGAGTTACAATAACTGCAAACATTCTTATTCTTTTGAAAAATAGAATCGTACAGTAAGTGGACAGAACAGGATTCATGACTGGGTGCATATAAAAAGGAGCTAACCTGATTTGTCTGACCACTGCAGAGGAACATAAAGAGAGTTGGCTTATTGTTGTATACCTCATTGTTTGTTTTTGCACTTCTTCATTTTGATTGTACCTTGGAATATTGATTTAGATTACAGGATGATTGATTTCAACCACTAAACCTTTCCTCTGTGTTTAGACTTGGAGCCCCTTATAGTTGACCAAGTGTAAATGAAGTCCCTTTCAGTTGAATAAGGATCATTGGATAAATTTGAAATGTATTATATATCACCTCTGCCCTTCCCTGTTGCCCTGAGAAGGAACTAAAACAACCTAAAATCATCTTCTGGAATTGTGTTGACAAACAGGTGAACGAGCATCATTTTGACACCCAGTTGGTTGGCTTCAAATCACTTTTCCCAATTTATTTTTTAACACATATTTTAGAACTCCATTACTGAGCAGCTGCTTTCAATAATCAAAGATATTTATAAATTGCTGTAATAACATTGTTTACTATTTGCATTGCCTCACTCAGCCTGATTCATTAGCTATCATTAAAAGCTTTTCACAACATGCTCTCTGCATATATAGAAATGTTCAACATAGTTCAGATGTCTTCTTAAACAAGTCTATTTTCTATCGTCAGCATGACCAGTATAATGGAAGGGGTTCAAAAGACCTTCTTGAGGATTATGTAAGTGAGATGGAAAGTCAGGATGTAGGAATTACTTTGCTGGATCACACCAAAGGTTAAATGGTTGCCGCATTCTGCTCCAAATGTGAACAACCAAAAGCCTTGAGAAACTCACGTGATATATGTGGTTTGTTTTCAGAAATCTAGATTGAACCGTGCAATACTTAAGGTATATTTCAGATAACAGATAGTCCTCAATTTACAACAGTTCATTTAGTGACCGTTCAAAGTTACAGCAGTGATTTATGACCGTTTTTCACACATACGTCCATTGCAGCATCCGTGTGATCATGTGATCGAAATTGGATACTTTGCAACTGGTTCATCTGTATGATGGTTGCAATGTCCCAGGGCTCACATGGATCCCCTTTTGTGACCTTTTGACTAACACAGTCGAGCTGAGGTGGTGCAGTGGTTAGAGTGCAGTACTGCAGCTACTTCAGCTGACTGCTAGTTCAGCAGATCAGTGGATCAAATCTCACCAACTCAAGGTTGACTCAGCCTTCCATCCTTCCGAGGTGGGTAAAATGAGGACCCAGATTGTTGGGGGCAATATGCTATTTAGTATACTGTCTTTGGTGTAAGCTGCCCAGAGTCCTCGGAGAGTAGGCAGCATAGAAATAATAATAATAATAATAATAATAATAATAATAACAACAACAACAACAACAACAACAACAACACAATCAATAGGGAAGCCAGATTCATTTAACAAACGTGTTACCCAGTGGTGGGTTTCAAATTTTTTTACTACCGGTTCTGTGGGTGTGGCTTGGTGGATGTGGCATGGCTTGGTGGGTGTGGCATGGTGGGTGTGGCAGAGGAAGGATACTGTAAAATCTCCATTCCCTCTCCACTCCAGGGGAAGGTTACTGCAAAATCCCCAATTCCTCCCAATCAGCTGGGACTCAGGAGGCAGAGAATAGATGCGGGCAGGGCCAGTCAGAAGTGGTATTTACCGATTCTCCAAACTACTCAAAATTTCCACTACTGGTTCTCCAGAACTGGTCAGAACCTGCTGAAACCCATCTCTGGTGTTGCCAACTTAACAGCTGCAGTGATTCACTTAACTACTGAGGCAAGAAAAGTCCTAAAACAGGGCAAAACTCACTTATCCAGGACCCAGATTGTTGGAGGCAATATGTTGACTCTGTAAAAACTCTTAGAGAGGGCTGTAAAGCACTGTGAAGTGGTATATAAGTCTAAGTGCTATTGCTATTGCTATTAATGGATGTTTCACTTAACAACATAAATTTTGGGCTCATTTGTGGTCGTAGGGCAAGGACTATCTGTACATTAGAAGTTACTGAAAGAGCAACTTCTGGTTCTTCTTTTTTTTAAATTTAGAAGTATAAAATGTAGCTCTTTCTCAGAACTGCTTCTGGAATGAAATATAATATATGTCACTTGTGAGGCATATGGTAACCTCAAATATAAAAGTGATAGATATTTTTTTTTTTGCAGAACTTTAGGTCAGGAATGTGGCTCTCCAAATATTCTCCAGCCACCATTCACTAGGCTGGGTGGAACGGGTAGAAGTACAAGTCCAGCAATAGCTGTAGAATCACTGATGCATTAATTTACAAAATCTCTTCTAAAACCTGTTCTTGTACATAAAATTAGAACCGAGAAATCCTGGCCCACAGAGTAGCAGTTGAAAAACAAAAGGTGAAGATGGGCTGTACGTGTCATGAAATCTAAAAAGGCCTGGAAAAGATTTCAATTGCAATTTGATCAATGTGGACACAATTTTAAAATGGCCATTATCAGTTCTAATAATGTGAATTAGCTTGATTCCCGCAGACAGTATGAATACACTCACGTGGGTTTTTTTTTTGTTGGTAATTATATGGAAGTTGTTTCTGCTGTCTTCTTGGGTGATATTTTGACTTCCCAGGGTAGCCTATAGCCCTGAAATCTTGTTTTGATCTTCCATTCAAGCGCTAACTAATCTTGCTTAGTTTTTTTTCTCTCTCTCTTGAGGTCAGCCAAGGTTGGCTTGGGTCTAACTAAGAAAAAAATCCTTTCTGTTGCACTCCAAATATATTCAACATTAAGACCTGGATTTTTGTTTTATTTTTAGTCCTTCCAAGCTGTTACCCATGCTGACAGCAAAAACATGACCTGGAAGATTTAAAAAATAACCCTACATGTATATCCTGCTCGATCTGGCCTTTCCCTCTCTGTGTTTTATTGGTCTGATCTTGACTTTTTGGTTTTCTTTTTTTTTTAAAGGTGCTCTTGTATTTGGATTTTATTATTCATTGGGCTGGATGTCCTTTATCATTCTATTAATTTTTTTACTGTTTTATTATTGGAGGTCACTGTCGCTCAAGGATTTGGGTGACTTTTCTTCAATATAAGCTGCCTTGGGATGCTGCCTGAAACTCAGAAATGTTTTGGATAAAGAAATCAAAACTGTCATTTGTGTTTTGTGTGGGGATCCAGCACGTTATTTTAAGGTGCTCAAAATGCAGCCTTTTTCCCTCAAGGAAAAAGGTAACGTTTTCAGCCAGGTATAAATAAGTCTCATACAGGTAGTCCTTGACTTATGATCACAATTGAGCCCAAACTTTCTGCTGCTAATCAAGACAATTGTTAAGAGAGTGTTGTCCTGTTTTATAACCTTTCCTGCCAAAGTTGTTAAATTAATAACCTGGTTGTTAAGTGAATCTGGCGTCTCCATTGACTTTGCTTGTCAGAAAGTCGCAAAAGGTGATCATGTGACTCCAGGCCACTGTCATTGTCATAAATACATGCCAGTTGCCAAGCGGCTGAATTTTGATCACGTGAACAGTTGAGGTTGAGGCAGTGGTGAAATGTAAAACGTGTTACTACCGTTTCTGTGGGTGTGGCTTGATGGTGGTGGTGGTAATATGACTGAGTGGGCGTGGCCAATTTTTTTTTTTTAATTTTTAAAACCATTTTTTCGACAACCTCTTCAGCTGAAGAGGTTGTAAAAAGAATTCTTTTAAAGCCTCTGACGATCCCAGCTGACTTGCCTGATCGGCAGAAGCTTTTTTTCCTTTTAAAAACATTTTTTCTATAAGCTTGTTGGCTGAAGAGGTTGTAGAAAAAATACTTTTAAAAGCCTCTGATGATCCCAGCTGAGCCACGCGATCATCAGAGGTTTTTTTAAAAAAAATTTAAAAGCATTTTTTCGGCCAAAGAGGTTGTAGAAAAAATGCTTTTAAAAATAATAATAAAAAGCCTCTGATGATTGCGCGGCTTAGCTGGGCAATGGGGTGGGGGCAGGAATTTTTGCTACCGGTTCTCCCAACCACCTGCCTCCATCGCTACTGGATCAGGTGATCCAGTCCAAACCGGGAGCATTTCACCCCTGGGTTGAGGACTATCATGCCATAAGCTGCTATGATCTCCTTAGTAACATCCTACAGTCTATTTTTCCCTGCTTGAAAATGGTGCATACAAGTAGCATTATATCTCAACAATGAATCATGATATATGCAGAGCCCACAATTCAGGGATAATCTAAATATTCAGAATACAGGTAGTCCTTGACTTACAACAGTTCATTTAGTGACTGTTCAAAGTTATAACAGCACTGAAAAATGTGATTTATGACCGTTTTTCACAGTTACGAGCATTGCAGCATCCTCATGATCATGAGATCAAAATTCAGATGCTTGGCAACTGGTTCATATTTATGACAGTTGCAGTGTCCTAAAGTTCCAAAATGATCCCATTTTGTGACCTTCTGACAAGCAAAGTCAATGGTGAAGCCAGATTCACTTAACAACTGTCTTACTACTTAACAGCTGCAGTGATTCACTTAACAACTGAGGCAAGAAAAGACATAAAATGGGGCAAAACTCACTTAACAAATGTCTCACCTAATAACAGAAATTTTGGGCTCGATTACGGTCATAAAGTCAAGGATTAGCTGTCAGCCATATGCTCTGATTCTTTATAGATCCATAGTCCAGAACTAAAAGAAGTGTTGCTACCTCAATCAGGAAGATTTGATTGTCCCAAGATTATGACTTCAATTCCGTATTTGCCAGCTCCATGTATACTTCTGCACTATATTTTTCTCTGAGCTTCTCCTTTCAACACAGCAGGAAGCTTCGAACCATGAATTGTCAAAGTGATGACACAGAGATCAAAAATGAACTTTGCCCCATCCATGCCATGAATAAGGCAATTAAGGAGAATTGCAATATATTGCAGAAATAATTCATCGTTTTTCATAGACTACTAGAATTTCTATAACTGGTGATCTCTAAAGAGCATCAGGCTATGGAAAGCTGTACCAAATTACAGATAATGTATACAATAGATCAATGCCCTATGCTCCCTTTTCCTCTGTTTTCCTTTTAGTGGATCATCTGTTGGGAACAATAAAATGTGTACTGCTAAAGAAAACGGTAGATAGAGTCAGAGCCAAAATGGAAATAGATCACTTTTTCATTCCTTCCTTCCTTCCTTCCTTTCCTCGTCACTTGCAGACGTTATTGTTATCCTGAGCAGCTGGCAGCATAGAAGGGAAGAGACAGGTAACTCTTACAAGAATTTTAATTGAGCTCTCAGAGAGAGCATTTGAAATTAGGCCAAAGGCTATGCAAAATTAGCTCAAGGCCCACTAATTTCCTTCTACTGAAATAGATGGTCATAACTATACCCAGTATGGTAGCATTAAGCCACAGACGGCCTCTGGAACTATTTGGAGAAGTACGTAGGAGCAATAGCTCTAGCAGGACAGCTAGAGAACCCCTTTGAGATAAGTACTTAAGCAAAGAAGTCAGTCTTCCAGTCCCTGGGAGTACAGCTGGTCCATGTAAAGGACCATCTATTACATGTATAGGCCAGGGCAGCCAACAATCAAGTGAAGTGAAGTGAAGGCTTTACCTACTGTAATTCCATACCAACATGTGATTGGTGCCGTCGTGGCGCAGTGGTTAGAATGCAATGCTGCAGGCTACTTCTGCTGACTGTCAGCTGCCAGCAGTTTGGCAGTTCGATCCTGACCGGCTCAAGGTTGACTCAGCCTTCCATTCTTCCATTGTCGGTAAAATGAGGACCCAGATTGTTGAGGGCAATATGCTGACACCGTAAACCGCTTAGAGAGGGCTGTAAAGCACCGTGAAGTATATTAAATCTAAGTGCTATTGCTATTGGTCTATGGGAGAGTTTCAAAAAAATGGGAAGCTACAGTGATCAAATGCTCAGGCAGGAAAGTCACATCTAAGTGACCGGCATGGGTCCTTCTGGTTTCCCTAGAAACTGAAACAGGGTGATCCCAAAGACAAATACTGGTAGTCCTCAACTTACAACCATTCATTTAGTGGCCATTCAAAACTACAACAGCACCGAAAAAAGTAACTTAAGCTTTTCATACTTATGACTGTTGCAGCATCTCCATTTGTCACATGATCAAAATTTGACAGTTTGGCAACTGGCACGTATTTATGATGGTTGCAATATCCTGGGATCAAGTGATCACTTTTTGTGACCTTCTGACAAGCAAAATCAATGTGAAAGCCAGAGTCACTTAACAACCCTGTTACTAATTCAATAATTACAAGTGGTTCACTTAACAACTGTGGCATGAAAGGCCATAAAATGGAAGCAAAATTCACTTCACAACTGTCTTGCTTTGCTACGGAAATTTTGGAGCTCAATTGAGGTCGTAAGTCGCTGACTACTTATAAAGCTTCTGCACTGTTATCAGGATTTTGCTTTGAATAGGTAGCGTTTTTCTCCCTCAGGAAGGAGAAAAGCTTGCAATATATTCCCAAGTCTGAATCCCTGAGAGAGTGATTGTCAGTTCATTGCTGGCTTCAAGTCCTCTTATCTTTCTTTTATGTGCCTTTCAAATACCTGAAGTGCCATCATCTTCCTGGAGACGGTGTGAAAGGGACCATGTTCCTTTCTTGGCCTGTCCAGCTCAGGCTTTCCCCCAAAAGGACAGAGCAATATTTTTGCTTGACACCCATAAGCGTCCAAAATGGCTGCCTGTACCATTAAAGCTCTGATGGCTTCTGATGTATTGCAAAAGATACCAGGACTGCTAGCTGAAAACCCATTCATGGCAGGCAATCCATAAATTCACATCCTATTAGTCATGTTTTGCTGTACACATTCACCATATAGCACTTTTCCACTTCTTTCAATCTTTGGGGGCTGGTCGTGCGGGTGTGGCAGAGTGGAGAAGAGGCAGGCACAACACTTGCTGACAGTGAACTGAGAATTACTATTCTGGGACACATCTAATTCATTGTCTTACAGATGCCACAGCGGCGGGGAGATAAGGGTTGGCTTGTGGAAATGGAAAAACTCCGCTTTGTCTTTAGAAATTCGAGACTTCAATTGCAACTCTTGAGCCCCTGCTATTTCAGATGGGGGAGCATGGATTTATAAAGAGAAATAGCGGCTATTCCGTTCTCCCCTCAAATAGCCAGCCCTCTCCTTTTAAAGCCTTTTGCAATTATTTCAGTCATTTCTACATTTGAACATCTGGCATTTTACAGTGCTCCAAAGCTCACTTTTCAGCGAGTATCAGTAAATCATTCTCCCAAATACTGAGTTTTTCTTGTACATTCTTCCATACACAGCATCGATCATTTACTATTTATTAGAAATAAAGAAAGAATGCTTTCTTAACCGGGTCTTGCTTTATTGGCTGCATCGGCATCAACAGGATGATTTATGAAGCAGGAAAAAGAAAAAAAAAAGAAAGAAAAGAAAAGAAAAAAAGGGGCAGTGCTTGGGCTTGGGCTTTCTTCTCCTATCTCTGATTGCTGTTGTATCTTTCAGCTTTGTGAAACCGTGCCTGCACGAAGTTGAAAGAAAGGAGGGTTTGCCCATTTCGGTTGCTGCATCTCACTGGCTTCTCTAAAGCTCATCTAATGACTAAGTGGGGTCTTTTCCTCCGAGCCAATGTGGAAACTAACATGGTTTGGCAATATTTGCTTATGTTAAGCTTCAAGAGTTTTATTAACACAATCTGACCTGAATGGGAAGCGTTTGCTTTCCTAGGTAAGGAATTTAGCGTCGGCCATGCAAAGCAAGCTATCAGCTATCATCAAGTCTATCCTCCTTTCGCCCCCCCCCTTTCCCCCTTCCTGGTTGCTATGGTGGCACAAGATGAATGAGCTTCCCTGCAGTTTCATTGATGGCATAAAGTCAGGTAATGAACTGTCAATTCCTTTGTAAGGTTGACTTTTGGAGATTCGTAGCTTCTACTGATCCAAGGCCAGTCAGAGTTTTTTTTTTAGGGAAAAAAAAAAAAAGAAAGAGAAAAAGAAAAAAGAACCCAAACACTATAGCTTGTGGGGGAAAAAAAATCTCTCCACAGTTCATGGACAGAGACAAGCATCCAGCTAAAAGAGATTATTTCTAAGCCAGCTAGAGATAAGTACATTAGGCAGAAAGTGAGAACAAAGATAGCAAACGGCGGCTAGAACTTGGCTGCTTGTACACAGGTTTGGATTTTTCTTCTTTTGGGGAGGCAAGGATGCCTGTTCTAGCCTTTTGTAGGCACAGAGAAGGATCATCCACATGCCCCTTTCTTTGGGATCCGGTCTCTGTAGTTCAGTGGTACTACAAGGCTTTGCATGCATGAGGTGCTGGGTTCAGGTCACAACATCGCTCCGTATGGCAGGACAAAGTCATGCTTTGTCGTAGCCAAGGTGCATAGTCCCGAAAAAAAAAGTGCAAAGAAGAGCAACAAAGATGATTAAGGGAATGGAGGCTAAAACATATGAAGAACGGTTGCAGGAATTGGGTATGTCCAGTTTAATGAAAAGAAGGACTAGGGGTGACATGGAGCAGTGTTCCAATATTTGAGGGGCTGCCACAAAGATATTTAACATATTCTCCAAAGCACTAGAAGCAATGAATGAAAACTAATCAAAGAGATGAGCAATCTAGAAATTTCGTGACAGTGAGAACAATTAACCTGTGGGGAACAACTTGCCTCCAAATACTGTGGGCGTTCCAACACTGAAGGTTTTTAAAAAGAAATTGGACAGCCATTTCTTTGAAATGATATAGGGCCGTGATGGCGAACCTATGGCACGAGTGCCACAGGTGGCACGTGGAGCCATATCTGTGGGCACGCAAGCGTTGCCCTAGCTCAGCTCCAGCATGCATGCGTGCGCTGGCCAGCTGATTTTCGGGCCTTCCGGGCCCACCGGAAGTCGGGAAATGGGCCGTTTCTGGCCTCCAGGGGGATGGGGAAGGACGTTTTCGCCCTTCCCAGGCTCCAAGAAAGACTTGGAGCCTGGGAAGGTGAAAAACAGGCCTATCGGGCCCACCGTGCCATCGCATGCCAAAAGCAGGGGTTGCACGGTAGGGTGTGTGTCATGTGTGCATGCACGGGGGACAGGGCACATTGAATTATAGATGGGCACGCATGCGCGCAACACCCCTATCCTCCCCTAGCTTTTGGCATGCGATGGCAAAAAGGTTAGCCATCACTGATATAGGGTCTTATACTTGAGCAGGGGATTGGATTAGAAGACCTCCAAGATCCTTTCCAAATCTGTTATTCTGTTATGTGCAGAACCTGCTCATGTTGACTCAGCCTTCCATCCTTTCTAGGTAAATTGAGGACCCAGTTTGTGGGGACAATAAGCTGACTTTGAATAAATATACAAAAGTATGAAGGCTATTGCTTAACGCATTGTAAGCCGCACTGAGTCCCCAGAGAAGGGTGGCATATAAATCAAATTTTAATTTTTTTTTTAAAGTGCGCCAGTGTTGAGCAGCCAGTTGACTGGCCATGCGCCTCCTCTGTTTGTAACAAGGGAGCATTTATTTCTATGATCCTAAGCACTGCCTGACTACTAGGTTTTTCTCTGCTCACTTCACTCCCCAGGCAGTGGTGGGTTGTCCCTGGTTCGGACCAGCTCGCAAGAACCGGTAATAAAACCAACAGGAGGCTCCACCCACTGCCCTGGATGTCATCATAGGCGATCTGTGCATGTGCAGAAGCTTGGTGCACGCGCAATCCCATTGCAAACTGGTAGTAAAGGTAAGTAGAACCCACCCCTGTCCCCAGATCTGCTCTCATTGCTGAGGAAAAGCATTGCAGAGGAAAAGCATAGAAGATGAGGAGGAAAACTAGGTTGCAAGAACAACATGGATCTGTACAAGCAGAGACAAAGAAGGCTAGCTTGTAGCCCAGATCTGGGTCCTGGAAGTCTCTGGCAACAAAAAGAACACACAGACATGTGTAGGCATAGGGGAAAATACAGAGGTGACCAAGGATGATGGAGGGGGGGGGGGATACTCCCTTTTAGACTCTTCCATACTAATCACTGCATTGACTATTCTGACATTGACAGTCAGAAATAAAAAAGAAGGAAGCGCCTGCAGTATTACAGAACATACTTGAAAATAAACTAACACTCCTCATGTAGGTTTGAATGGCTTCTTTCTTTTTTTCCCTTTGATTGGGTTTCCATACCCTTTTTTTCCTGCATGGAGGAGAGAAGAGAGAAAAAGACAGAGAGAGGGGGGGGGAGGGAGGGAGGGAGGGAGGGAGGGAGGAAGGAAGGAAGGAAGGAAGGAAGGAAGGAAGGAAGGAAGAAAGGAAGGAAGGAAGGAAGGAGTAGTGGTGGTCCAGCCTTCTCTTTCTTTGCTTCTGTGTGGTGGCATCTATGCTGGTGTTGGGTTAAACAATCAAGATGGTGGCTGAAACTCTATGATTGAGGACCTATTCCCTTTGTATATGCAGTGTGCAAACAACCGCATAGCTTGAATCACATGGTTGTACCTTTGGGCAAGTTTACTTTTAATGTACCATGAGTCCTTGCAAAAGGAAAGTATTAATGAATGAAATTAACATAATATTTTAATATGAAATTCAAAGATTAAAACAATACATTATGGCCCATCCACTTTTTGCAGTGTGTCTCTTTGAATGTGTCACACACATTCAAATACGTTCCTTGGCATGACCATATTTATACAACCTAAGACCAGAGATGAATCCAGGTATTGTTGTTTATCATCCATTATCTCTTCTCTGACAATCCACAGTTTAAAAAAAATTAGAATTTAGCATCATGTGTGAAACGGATCAGTATAAACAACTTTCTGTATTCTCAATGATTTTTTTTAGATGCCTCTGCCTGCTGCTTGCTTTTGTTGGAAATGACTTCTACCATCAAGCATGGATCGATGAAAACAAAGAGATTTTATTAAAAAGAAAATAATAATAATGTGATAGCAGTTTGCAAAATGCGGTGAGTCTTTCAGGCTGACCCCAAACTGAGATTTGAGGCAAAAGTCACACCTTGGAATTTCAAAAGCATTACATTTTATAGTTTTCTATAAATAAATAAACAAATAAATAAATAAATAAATTTATTTCTATACCGCCTTCTCCCGAAGGACTCAGGGCGGTGTACAGCCTATTAAAAGCACAAAGACAGACATCAGTTAAAAATAATTAAAATTATTAAATAATTTCGGCTCAAATTGAAGACCCCAAAATTTAAAACACCCAATTTAAAAATCATTACCTTGATAGCCTGGTGTGGCGGAACAATAGGGTCTTGAGGGCACAGCGAAATACACGGAGGTCGGAGATCTTATGCATTTCCGGGGGCAGTTCATTCCACAGGGCAGGGGCTCCCACAGAGAAGGCCCTCCCCCTGGGTGTCGCCAGCCGACATAAATTGGCTGATGGCACCTTGAGGAGACCCTCTCTGTGGGAGCGAACTGGCTGGTGGGAGGCTATTGGTGGCAGAAGTCGGTCTCGAAGCCCCACCATGCCCCTTCTATCCCGATGCCCCCCCATGCCCCTCCTACATCAGATCCAGTGACCGATCACAGCTAATCCGAGGCGCCTTCAGAGACAACATCATCTCTTTGTCTAATTCCATGTTCATCAACACCTCCCCATAACTATACCCATAAAATATTTTGCAAGCATGGCCTTATCTCCCTCTCCTTGGCATTAAGGAATGTCCCCTTAGCAAGGCCTCTTTCTAAGGGGCCTCAAACAAAAGAAGATATATTCTAACACAACATTGTTACATATTGGTATACTTTCAGCAAGTCTTTTCTCCAACTATCTTAAAGCAGAATTATGTTTATATGCATTTCTAACTTATATATCTACATAGTATTTTTATTTTTGAATTTTCTTATTTCCTGGTGTTGATGAACATGGAATTAGAGGAAGAGATGATGTTGTCTCTGAAGGCGCCTCGGATTAGCTATGATCGGTCACTGGATCCGATGAAGGAGGGGCCGGGGCGGGGGGGGCATCGGGATAGAAAACTATAAAATGTAATGCTTTTGAAATGCCAAGGTGTGACTTTCATTGGGCAGTTGGCGACTGTCATCACTGGCATGTTATTGTGGGTTTTGCACAGAATGGTGAAAATAAAAATCAGAAGAACTGGAAATTATGAAGTCAGCATATTGGAAGCCAACATTCACCGGTCTTTTCAAGATGATTAGAAATTGCCTCAGGCTTCACATCTGCAAACACTTTGTTGTCTTCTACTGATCGTTTCAATTTTTACAGTTGGGGTCTGCTAGCCTACAAAATATATTTCACAGACTAATGCAGCACTGACAAAACAGAAACAGACTGGGTCATAACTCTCCGAGACATTGCTCAGCAAGCCATGAATCAATTCCTAATCTTCAATCTAAATGGCAGAGGGCTAAGATGTAGCAATGTTTTGATTCAAACCAAAAGTCGGCTTTCCAATAAGCAGCCTAAATAAGGTGAGCAGATATAGAGGTCATGAACTAAAGTAGAAGGTACTTTCCAAGACATCAAAGAAAAGAGTGCTAGAGAAGTTGTTCTATGGGTGAATCCCCTTGAAGAGGAACCATAAAAATACCGGGATATCCCAGGTACAATTAAAACTGAATATTCCTGATTACTTAAAGTCCATACCTCAAAACCTCCTCTTTAATCGTCACTATTTCCTTGCAAATAGAGGATCCACCTTGCAATAATTTTTATGTGTCGTCCATGCTGGTGGCCTTGACCAGTTCAAGGTCCAAATTCTCTAGTGCCAGTTTTGGGATGGCAAGCCTTAAACCTGTTTCCTCATTTTGAGCTGAATCCCCAACTTCCATTCATCTGTTCACATATTTAGATAAAGTCAGTGTGTCTAGCTGGGTCCTGACATGCTGATTCAATATTTGAAATAATCAGACAGGTTGCTACTTTTCATTTAAAGCCATAAGGCTAATTAGTTAAAATAAGATATGTAAATAAATATCTATCATATGCTCTACATCAGTGGTTCTTAACCTTCCTAATGCTGCGACCCTTTAATACAGTTCCTCATGTTGTGGTGACCCCCAACCATAAAATTATTCCTAAGACCATTGAAAATATGTGTTTTCTGATGGTCTTAGGCGACCCCTGTGAAAGGGTCATTTGACCCCCAAAGGGGTCCCGACCCACAGGTTGAGAACCACTGCTCTACATTATACATACACAGTATTGTAATCCAGAAATGACTTGTTATTTACATTGTCTTGATTATTACTATTAGTTCCAAGTACTAGACTATAACCCTGGGATTTCCTTGGTAATTTCCCACCCAAATCCCAACCACATTTAATCTTGCTTAGCTTTTCAAAGTCATCAGAAGTCAGTCAGATGCTGCCATAACTTTCACGTAAAAGAGCCTAAAATGTCAACCTGAGTTCTTCCATTATTAGATCAGATCAATCCTGGAGTAGAAAAGCAGATAGGATGTTAGAGTCATGGTGGTGCAGTGTTAGAATGCAGTATTGCAGTTTGAGTCTCACCGGCTCAAGGTTGACGAAGCCTTTTATTCTTACGAGGTTGGTAAAAAGAGGACCCAGTTTGTTGGGGGCAATATGCTAACTCTGTAAACCGCTTGGAGAGGGCTGTAAAAGCACCGTGAAGTGGTATATAAGTCTAAGTGCTATTGCTATTGCTGTTAACATTTCCCTTGCTTAGAATGGAGCTGCTCCAGTTTAACTCATGTGCAACTTAAGAAGTAATATCCTTGCCTTGCAGTCATATGAGTCACTTAATCATTCATTGAGTAGCCATTTGAAGTTACAATGTCAATGAAAAAAGCGACTTATGACTGTTCTTCACACTTACAACTGCAAAAAGAGGCCACGTGATCAAAATTTGAGTGCTTGGCAACTGGCATGTATTTACAACAATTGCAGCATTCTGGGATCACGTGATTGCCATTTGCAAACTTCTCAGACACCTTCCAATGAGCAAAGTCAATGGGGTAGGTTGGATTTGCTTAACGAAGCTAGGATTCCCTGAACAACTGTAGTGATTTGCTTAACAGCCATGGCCAAAAAAAAGGTTAGAAATAAGAGAAATTTTGATCCCAGTTGTGGTCATAAGTCGAGGACTACCTGTAAAGGACACTACACCATGGTGGTGTAGTGGTCAGACTGCAATACTGCAGGCTAACTCACTGCTCACTCCAAGAGACCGATTCTGAGCGGCTCATGGTTGACTCAGCCTTCCATCCTTCCAAGGTCGGTAAAATGAGGACCCAGATTGTTGGGGGTAATATGCTGATTCTGTAAACTGCTTAGAGAAGGCTGTAAAGCACTATGAAGTGGTATATAACTCTAAGTGCTATTGCTATTGCTATACTGCTGGTTGGGATTGTTTACTTACTCCAAGTGCATTCTGTGAATCAATGGAGCCTTCTCTTCATGGAACAGCCCATCTAGATTCAATCCATTGAATGTTATTAGTTTCAAGAAATGAGCAGAGTCGCGTCCCTGACAGCTGTAGTGGAGCTGAAAATGTTTTGTAATAATAGAGTAAGACTCCAATAATAAAGTGTTTCGAGGAGTAGGCGAAAATAGTTAACAATATAAGGTTACAAAAAGTGGTGGAGAATGGAACCTGGCTCAGTTTTGGGTACATTTTTTTCCTTTTCATTAAAGTTCTTTGTTGGTACCTTCTGTATTATCATCATCATCATCATCATCATCATCACTATTACCATCATCATCATCATGCGTTTGGGGTGGAAAAATCACATCAAGGACACTGTATCTTTGCAATAAAAACAATATACTGAGAAGCATTAGAAAAACCTGACAGCTTCTTCAGCAGAAACTTGTTTAGAAAATGAGTTTGGCTAAACAAAACCTTTGGAAGTAACATAATCAGCCTTGCCCCTGTTTGGACAAATGGGCTGAGGGAGGAACAATTTGTCAAAGATACACACTTGTAATGTTCAAAGAAACAATTTTCTAGCACAGTGTTATCTTTTGAAACTCCCTTTCTATAACTGTTGTTTGCTATATGTTTTTGTTCAAGAGAAAAATTAGGTATGCTGCAGTGTGCGTGCTTGCTTTGCGGTGTTTTTTTGGGGGTATGTTTTTGCCTGAGCAAAGCTCTTTAATTTATGATGTCCATCCATAAGAAAAAGCATCTTGTAGCTGCTGTGTATGCCGTAGCTGAATATCCGATTTATTTACTCTACAAGGAAAACCTGAGGTATGCCCATGACTTATGGCTGAATGTATTAATTGGCTAATTTTGGGAACTGTTCAACTCATTAAACCTAGATTGAATATGTGGCTTTTAAAGTTGGGCTGCTCAATTGGGTTTTCTCTGTGAAACGCCATTAGATGATGGGTTGGGTGTTGGTATTTCTTAATGTGACAGATTAAAGTGCTCACTTGGGAATAGTTATAAAAAAAGTTTGGACAGGGCCAGAAAGGTTGTTTTCATGTTTCCCCTCCCCTCTCTTAATAATGGAGGCCTGATGGAATCTCCAGTTACTGGGGAAGGGGTTAAGAGGGGACTGAATTTGAAGTTACCGCAAAACTTCAAATTCAGAGACCCAAACACCTGATCTCCTCTGCCCCAAATTTTTAAATCCTTATCTTGTTGTTCCCAGGAGAATGCAGTCAATCTAGTGAGATTCTTGTAACACAATTCACTATAAATAAACTGCTGTTGAGACTCTTCACAAGTAATTCCGATTGCTTTCACCTGACACCATATTATGTCACAAATGTTTTCAAATTCTCTTCCACTTCACCTTTGAGACCACATCCATATCAGACTTCCTGCTTCTAGCCTCTGACCAGAGAGATCCTTCATTGAGAAGGACTCATTGTCTCTACTGGGGCAGAGATGCAGTAACTACAAACAAGAGGAAAACTTCCTTATTAGCTCCATCTAATTGTGGAACTCTGCCTATGGAGACCAGATTGACACCTCCTGGGTGATTTTTCATCAGCTAGGGAGCACTTTTCTATTGGAAGGGTGTGAATGTCATTGGATGAATTATACTAGATTATCTGGCCTGCTTTCACTATATAAACGTTATTGTGTGTGCTTCGGTTGATTGGCATTTCTTTCCTACATCCATAAATATTGATCAGACTAATTTCTTTTGGAGGTAAGCTGTGTTCTGCAAAGGGCAGAAAAGAAATGGTAAACTAAACACATTAAGCATGAGATAAGTAAATGGAAAGGAAGTATAGCCAATAAAGTAATTATGCCAATGAATTCTCTGTTCCTCTCTCTTCCATGCTATTCCTTGCAAACCACAATTGACCTCATCATACATTGATCTTTGTTCTTTAAATTCCTCACCTCTCTTTGTGGGTATTTCATCAACTCCATCCAACCACGACTTTCTCAGTCTTCCTTTTCCTCTTGACTGACAAACTCTTCCTTCCTATATTTATTCTCCAATTTCATCCTACTTTATTCTTGGAATGCTACCAAATTACCTCAGTGTAATTCTTTTATGTTGGTCACTTGGTTTTCTATTCCATCTGCATTCATTCAGCAATGAGCCAGTCTTCATCCAAGCTCTTCTTTTACTATCCCGTTTCTTCAGTAACCCAATCCTACTTCACTCAGCTTCTTTGTCTGCTTCTCTTGACACTTAGCTTTCCCTTTCATATAACAAAGTGGACAGAAGCACATTCTTCCAGAAAGATTTTTGCTTCTTTCAAGCATATATTCTTTGCAATGATCACATATTCTTTCGGGGCCGATCAGAACGGTCTATATAGTCTACCTTCCCTTAAGTTCCCAGAGCAGAGAGATACAGATGTTATATTATGGCATATCCCTGTATTCAATATCTCCTATAGGATGAAACTGTACATGGAAATTCCACACAGGATACATGTAAGAATTGAGATATTGCCTCCCTCCTGGTGTGTGTGTGTGATGTGTATGTGTGTGTGTGTATGTGTAGAAGCCATGTAACCCTAGAATTAGATCAGATATTTCTAGGGACAGATGATAAATTAATAAAGAATATATATAGCTATTTATTGAATTTTAAAATGGAAGAAGAACATGTAAAAGAAATTATGATAGTGTGTCCAATTTTTTTTTTGTTGATATACTATAGAATTAGACAATTGGAAAAAACTTTGGAAACAAAACTACAAACAATATCAACAACATATACAACAAAATGTTCTACAGATGGCATTAGCTACCAGCAAGAATGGCAAAGATGTTCCAAAACATATCACCAGAGTGCTGGAAATGTAAACAGATACCGGATTCCTATTACCATATGTGGTGGACCTGTCCAATGGCAAAAAAATATTGGTTAAAGATAAAAAGGTGGTTAGAAGAAACGACAATACATCAAATAGATTTAAAACCAGAATTGTTGTTGCTAGGTATATTACCTGGAAAATATAATAAAATAATTACATATTTAATGTTACATGTGATAATGACAGCGAGAATTAGGTATGCACAAAATTGGAAAAAATGAAAATGTACCTATAGATGAAAATGTAATAAAGAAAATATTAGACTGTGCCAAAATGGACAGGTTAACTGTGAAATTTAAGGATAAAGAGAAAACAAGAGTATTATATAACTTGGGACCTATTTTATAAATGGTTAGAAAATAGAAGCAGAAGTTAGTAGTTTATAATTAAGGACGATCAATAAAATAATATGAATAAAATATAACTATAATACCATAAGCAATATTATCACTGGATTATACTAGATTATAGATTAAATTGTATAGGGCGATTAGAAGGGAAGATTATATTGTTTGTATTATGAGAATAATGGTTATAATTATGGTGCATATAAAACTATGTGTATTTAAAAGAGATTTGATACAGACAGTATCCTGCTGTTGCAGAAATGGAAACGTTATATACAACAAAGGAAAATGTATAATAGAAATTTATTTTTTTTAAAAAAAAGAAGCCGTGTAACCCTGTATGGAGAATATGACCTAACATAACATCTGTATCTTTCAGTTCTGAAAGTTTAAGGAAAAGTAGATTGCATATATCTCTTGATAGCTTCTATATATTCCTCATAGACAGATGGAATCCTGTAGAATAATATCTGGCTAACCATGTCTGATGAGCTCCAAGAGGATGAAATTGGTCATGTGGTGCCTCCTTATTTTTTGACTCATCTTCCAATTTTATTAAGAATTTCAAAAAAGCACCCTCATTTCTTTTATTCTTTGGATTTTTGAGCTTTATGCTTACGATTTTCAGCCATTTTCTGAGACATTTTCACCCTATTTAATTTTAATTAAATATCAGCACCCATTGTTGTCATTTGGCAACTATTCTGTGAAATTATATTTAATCCTTGAGTGAGCTCGCTGGGCAGAGTACGCCATTACTGGGTATAACTTTGATAAACTGATAGTCATGCGACTCACTCACTCAGTATATTCCTGTCGTATTTTTGTCTCGCTTAATATTATCAGTTCCTCAAGGACCATAGCTGTAATAATAATTTCTATTATGTCACTTGCCATGTCAGATTACTGTGCTGTTTGACTGACTTTGTGGGTGTCTTCAAATGAAAACAACCTAGAAGGAAAAAGTTCTAAAGCAACAAGGAGCGGTTATCAGATTTTATATTCCCCATTGACGTAAGTCAATGGGGAAGCCAGATTCATTTAACAATATACATATACTTCGTTTTTCACCACATTAATGTTCAGATACAATTCTCATCGCATCATACAATGAAGTCTGTAAAGAAACAGGAAGATGTAACCTAGTTGATTCTGGACCATTCCTCACTTCCACCCAACTGTGGCACAATATTATTTTTTGTTCATCCTCCCAGAAAGGTTCCCAACCAACAATTTCCTCAGAAATGTTCCCAATTCATGATTTCGTGAAGAGATGCCGTCATCTCAGCCCAATCCAATAACAAAGGGTTAAGCCATCTTTAGCGGCACTGATGTCATTTTCCTGAAAGTATTTTTTTTTTGTCTAAAAATAAGAAGAACATCTGCTTGCATTGGCTGAGTTGGTGTGGCAGAAAAAGCGAGGTCACAGGTTATTTTTCTTGGAAGCAAGACGAGCCATAGGTCTGTTAGAAGAAACAAGTGAATTAAAAGTGATGCCTTCCTTATTCAAAATCGGGGAAGAATGAGTCAGATAATAACAGGGACATCTGTGGACTTTGGTTGATGAGAGAATTACTTTGACCTTTCTTCCCTGAGAGGGGAAAAAAAGAAAGGGAGGGAGGGAGGGAGGGAGAGAGAGAGAGGGAGGGAGGGAGAGGGAGGGAGAGAGAGAGAGAGAGAGAGAGAGAGAGAGAGAGAGAGAGAGAGAGAGAGGGAAGGAGAGAGAGGGAGGGAGAAGGAGAGGGAGAGAGAGAGAGAGGGAAGGAGAGAGAGAGAGAGAGGGAGACTCTCTGCAATGCAAGTTGGTGGATAAGTATAAGAAATAGACAGCTCCTTGAGTCTTCCGACCCCTAACGAAGATGTAATTCATACTATAATCATTCAGTTGGTAATCCTGAGTCAAATAGCACCATTTCCCAAAGCAGTAGCCTCTATCTGAGCATCATTTCACAGACCACTTTTCAAATTCCTCTTGGTTATTTTAAACTTCTTGCTACACAGAACAACAATGCACCTTTTACCTTTTCCATCTTTGGATTGGAGCCACAATAATTAAAAAAACCAACAGCTTATTATTCAGGGGGTAGGCTTGTTTGATTTTAAATGAAAATTTGTCCTATAATGCAAGCTTACCCATTGATCAACACTGCTCCCGGTGGCAAACCCTCCAATAGATTCCTTTGTCCAAACAATGCTTAAAACCCGAAGAAAAGCATTATAGACTTTATAGGTCAGGAAAAAAAAACACCTTGTCTTGTTCCTTGAAGACAATTGTGCAGACATTTTAGTAGGTAACGAGCCTCCAGAGACCAGAATCCATCTGGAGACAGACTGTGCAATCCTGCACCAATTGCCCTTGTTCATTTCTTTTTTGTGTGTGATGTCCTCACTCTGTAGCACCAATCATTAAAGAAAAACATGGCTAATGTTACACGAAGCCTTCAAAGTGCTATGGAGTCTCCTTCTTAAATTGATACACATGTGTGAAAGGCAGAAGGGCGGCTTCAAATCCAGCAGGCGATTATGGAGAATGAGAGATTTCTAAGGCTATTTAGAAATCCCCATAAAAAAATGCATTCTATATTAGGCGTGTTTTTAGTTTTCTGTCTACCAACATTTGCTGATCATAGGGAACAGCTTCTTTCTAGCCATCCACTGTATAGTCATTTGATTTCTCTTTTCTCTAGGGAAGGTTTTCTTGGGTTACTGCTAGCAAGCATTGTAGAAAAAGAGCTGTGTTAGTCTATGGTGATAAAATATTCAGGCGTCTGAGAGCATCTTTTCCAAATATTTATTTATTTAGAAAATTTATATTGCTGCCTATTCACACATGGTGACGCAAGACATCTTACAGGACATAAAAGCACAATATAAAAGAAATAAAAATAATAAAATAATAACCCCCACCCCCACTCCAATGACAACACACATTCATACCAGCCATCAAATAACACATTTTATTAAAGGCATAAGATTTTATGAGCTGTATCAGGTTTTTTGGATTCATAAAGTGGCTTAGACTGATATAGGATTTAATTTGGGATGAAGTGGAAGAGTTAGTTTTGGATATGCAGATCCAAGTTACATATGAGGCAAATTACAAGTACCTTATCAATTAACAATTATGTTAAAAAAGCCATTGGCTTTCTTGATACCTTCTGAGTTTCCCTAAAACTTTTCATGTATATGAGTTCCATAATTTCTCACTCAAGTTTTTTGGGGGTCTTTTAATGACCCCGTAATCCCTTGCATCAGGGTGGAGTTGGGGCAACTGAATGGAGTTGAGTGTTTACTGGCCGGATGCCCTTCCTGTCGCCAATGCAGAGTTCGCAGCTGATATTTACTCATTGTGCCCAGAGAGAGAAATATCTGCCAGGATCGAACTCTCAGCCTCCTGATTATGAGATGAGAGCTCCACCTCTAGGCCACAACACCACTCATAATTTCTCACTCAATAATTATTATTATTTATTATTATTATTTATTCAATTTATATACTGCCCTTCTCCTATTGGATTTAGGGCGGTACACAGCCAAGGATAAAAAACATACCAATACAAAATTTATAATCAATTAAACGAATTATACAGCTTTGGCCCACAATTTAAAACAATCCAATTAAAACCCAATTTACACTTAAAAAGCTAAAAAGAGCTAAAAAAGGTGGTGGCGGGGGGGGGGGGTGTTTCACGCCAGCACTGCTTGATAGAAAAGAAAAGTTTTTAGGGCATGGCGAAAGGCCCGGAGATCTGGTATCCTTCGTATCTCCGGGGGCAAATTGTTCCAGAGGGCAGGTGCTGCCACAGAGAAGGCCCTCCCCCTGGGGGTCGCCAGCCGACATTGCCTGGCTGATGGCCCCCTGAGGAGTCCCTCTCTGTGGGAGTGTACTGGTCGGTGGGAGGCTATCGGCGGCAGAAGGCGGTCTCGCAAATACCCAGGTCCGATGCCATGGAGCGCTTTAAAGGTGGTGACCAACACCTTGAAGTGCACCCGGAAGACCACTGGAAGCCAATGCAGCTCGCGCAAGAGAGGCATCACATGGGAGCGCCCTCTGCGCGGCCGCATTCTGCACCAGTTGGAGCCTCTGGGTGCTCCTCAAGGGGAGCCGCATGTAGAGAGCATTGCAGTAGTCCAGACGTTAAATGACATTAAATTCATTTTAAGTTTCATTTAAGACATTAAAGTCCAGGTGTTAAATGACATTAAATTCCTGTTTTTCTAAAAGTATGTGTTTTACTCCTAGGAGGTTGAAATGCTCTGGTATTAGGGCAGTGTTGGACTTCAGGATTTAGTGACTGTAGTTTAGACAACAGATTTTCTCATGTTTCAATGGCAAGTGTGGTAGCATCTTCAGAAGCAACATTCTCCACTATGCCAATCAGTCTTTGCTCTGTAGTCGGCAGAATAGACTATCTGGCTTCTGAAGCCACAGTTGCCATTGAAACATGAGGAAATCTGTTGTCATGACCACAGTCACTAAATCCTGAAGCCTTTAGTGTCCAACAGACACCAGCTGTGAAAGCCTACAGTCTAGGCTAAGGTTGAAGGTAGGCTAGAAGTTGTTGAAGTTCTGATGGAATTTAACAGGATAATTCATTTCCATGGCTCCAGATCATGAAAATACCATCAGTACACCACAGGTACAGGCAGGTTGAAGGGAATGAGAATTAAGAAAAAGTATTTCCAAGTCAATCATGAAGATGTTGAGGAGTTATGAGTATTCCCATAGCTATGCCAGTTATTTGCCGATACCTGTTATTGTCAACAATTAAGTAATTGTGGACGAGTACAGAATCACAGTCTCATAGCAAAATGTGCTATTTTGCAGTGATGATCTTGATGGCATTTGTTCTGTATTTGTGGGAAATGTTGGTATAAAGCATCTCAACATCCATGGTGGTTAAAATGGTGATGTTTATGGCATTTGCCTTCAGAGGCTTTTAAGACTGGACAGCCACTCATCTAGAATGGCATAGAGCAGGAGTGTCAAACTCGATTTCTTTGAAGGCCACATCAGGGTTGTGTTTGACCTTGGTGGGGAGGGGAGGGTGAGCATAGCCAGCTCGATATCACTCATGTTGGGGGTGCCTGTAGTGGCCTGAATGCTCTGCCAGCTGCAATGGACTCCTGAACCCTCTGCCAGTGAAAACGGAGCTTGGGAGCTCCATTTCAGGCTGCGACGGCCTCCTGCAACCCTCTGCCAGTGAAAATGGAACTCAGGAGGACCACATCTGCAGGCCGGTCCTTTGCTGTTTCCAGGGTGGCCCTGCGGGCCAGATCTAAGTACCCTGTGGGCTGCCGGCCTTGAGTTTGACACCCTGGCATAGGGTCCTCTTCTTGAGCAAGGGGTTGGATTAGAAGACTTCTAAAGTCCCTTCCAACTCTGATATTCTGAGTTCAGTTTTCTTAGAAAGTCTATGTTGTTTCTTCTGTAGCTGAGAGTCCTGGTACCATAATGTCTTGAGTATAAAATTGCTGAGCTCAGAGCTCATAGAACTGTGATGCAATTGTAAGCATAGCAATTGTCATACCTGATTTTTGCTCCTTTCCCACCAAAATCAACATTTGCAGCATAGCCATATCATTTTCTGTTCCTGAAAAAACTGAAAGGATCAAGCCATAGGACCTTTCCCTACTGCTGAGCTATTGGATTCTACCTGTCCTTGAGGTAGCAGAAAAGCATATCAATCTAAAATTTGCTATCCTAATTGTCAATTTCCATCTAGCTTCTATTGATCTATTGTATCTACCTTGGTTCATGCCAAACAGGGCTTTCTTCATTATTATTACTACCACAATTCGTCTATTGCTTATTCACTAGATTTTAGGTGGCTCATATTTTTATAAATATGAAAATACAAATCCATGTAAAAGGATCAATAATATCCATACTGCTTTAACACAAAGACAGGTAGATATAACTTAAGCCTGTCTCGCTTAGGGTCTGGAAAGAAGATGAAGTCCTGAAGACATGCCATAAACAATGTTTATGCATATACTTCAGTGGTGAAATCCGAATTTTTTTACTACCGGTTCTGTGGGCATGGCTTGGTGGGTGTGGTGGGCATGGCTTGGTGGGAGTGGCAGGGGAAGGATACTTCAAAATCCCCATTCCCTCCCCACTCCTGGGGGAAGGATATTGTAAAATCTCCATTCCCACCCCACTCTGGGGCCAGCCAGAGGTGGTACTTGCTGGTTCTCCGAACTACTCAAAATGTCCGCTACCGGTTCTCTAAACTGCTCAAAATTTCTGCTACCGGTTCTCTAGAACCTTCAGAACCTGCTGGATTTCACCCCTGATATACTTGTTTTTCATGAAAGTGGGAAAAAACACATGATCTGGCATGTCTGGGGCCACAAAAAGGGTGGTGGGGGACCACATGCACCTAGTGGACAACAGGTTGTTCACTTCTGAGCCATACAACTTCTCAACTTTAAAGGAACTGCAGACGTTTGGATGAATAATTGAAGAATGTTATTATTCTCAAGATTTAAGAAATCAATTAACATATTCTGTTTTTACCCTAACCCCAGAATATTAATTCCCAACGTAAAAATGCAGTCAAGTGAATATCTGCAGGTATTTGTGATAGAAAAATAAGCATAAGCATTTTAAATGACATTGATATTTCTGGCTCATAAGCCGTGGTCAGTAAAGATGCTCGAAAATATCCCTCCTCCCCCCCAAAAAAAAGAAAAAAGAAAAGAAAAGGAACTAAATTGAAAATACACTACAAAAGGAAAGAAAAGAAAGAAAGAAAGACAGAAAGCCATTTGGTCTTTTTGAAGCACCCAATAAATATCTGAGTCTTTTCTGATGAAAGTTTGGATCTGTTTTCAATTTCATATAAATCAGATGACCTGGTCTCAGAAACTCTGCCTTTCAAATGGTTACATTCATTTCATTCTGAGGTTATTTCTTCTACAATTGGTCTCTGAGGCTTTATTTGCTGCTTCATTTCTTCCAGCCTGCAGCAAGCTCTGCTCTCTTCATCCACCCTCAGCTTCATGCCATTATTCTGGGTCTTCAAGTCTATAAAAGGTCAGGCTGCAACAGTTTGTTTTTTTGATTTGGGCATTGCACCGTTTTCTTCTTGTATGACGCAGCACAAAATCACAGAGTTTAGGAAGGACATTTAGAGAAAGAAAAACATACATTATTAAATGATCAGAAGCCTTTGAACCATGCTCTGTCACAGTTCTGGCCTCAAGGCTTCAAATCTACCTATTTGTAGTTTGGAAATGTTCATCAACCAGCATAACACTAACAGATGCTGGCCAATACTAGGCCTACCGAATCCGGGTTGCAAAAATCCAGAATAAAATGAGAGATGATAGATAGATAGATAGATAGATAGATAGATAGATAGATAGATAGATAGATATTGTAGACCGATCAATCGATAACTAGATACATAGACAGAAAGACAGACAGATAGACAGAGATCGATCGATTGATCGATATAGATAGGTGATAGATAGATAGATGATAGATAAATAAATAGATACATATACAAAGATAGATAGATAGATAGATAGATAGATAGATAAATAGAGACAGAAATAGAAGAGAAAACATCTTTTGCTACCACCTAATAACATTTGTTTTTCGATTTCTCCAACAATTTCTCCTCTTCCACTTCCTCCAATGTCAGGGGTTTTCATTATACATATGGGAGAAAAAAGACTAACACTTAGCTAAAAATGTAAGCATTGCTCAGTGATATCAATTAAATGGTGTAATTAACCAGATAATTTGTTTCTCAGCCATTTTTTTTAAAAAAAACACTTAGAGGCTATTCCTGGGCTTGTGACAGCAATGGGCACCCATTCAAAACATCTGTAAATTAAGAATATGTTGACTAATAAAAGACTTATTCAGCTTGTAATAAGGGGATATAACATAGCTTACTAAATCATAGTTTCCAGAATGTGGGGGCTACTTTAACAACTCAGTGCTCATGAAAGATGGTGTAGGCAAGGCTTGTTGTGAGCTGTGCCTCCTCCTCCTTTAGTTTCTTCATATAAAGCTTGCTTTCGGCAAGCTAAAAATCCTTGCGTGTTTTGCTGTTGCATTTACTGAGATAAAGGTGTGATTATAGTGTCATTGAAGCAGGAATAGCGATATCTAGCTTTCTTTTTTTTCTAATTTCTCATAGAACTTGAGGGATGATGCTAGGAAAATCAGCGTTGGCTTCCATTGCTAAAGGATAATAAATGCAGTAATGTGATTCTTATACCCAAGGATAAAGATGCATATTATAGGCTGATATGCACATGGGGAAAGAGATTGATTGATTGATTGATTGATTTATTTATTTATTTATTTATTTATTTATTTATTTATTTATTTATTTATTTGTCATATTTCTATGCCACGCACTCTCCGAGGACTCTGGGCGGCTTACACCAAAGACAGTATACTAAATAGCATATTGCCCCCAACAATCTGGGTCCTCATTTTACCCACCTCGGAAGGATGGAAGGCTGAGTCAACCTTGAGCCGGTGAGATTTGATCCGCTGATCTGCTGAGCTAGCAGTCAACTGAATTAGCAGTCAGCTGAAGTAGCTGCAGTACTGCACTCTAACCACTGATTAAGATATCACTTAAATGACATTTCTCACAAAACTTAGGAGACACTTCACAAGGCAATGCCACAGACAAAAGGACAACTACCAGCAATTAAAATCCGTAACACTTCATCTTTTGTGTGTAGGTAAACACTGTGAGTTATGCACAAGCCGCTTGGATACTAACCATAAGGAAGCTCTTATTGGTAGTCCTCAATTAACGACTGCCTTATTTAGCAAACACTCTCAGTTATGATGGTGATGAAAATGTAACTTTGTAAGCAAGTCTTACTTTTGTGACATTTGCAAAGCAAAGCTGAAGTAAGATCAGAGTTTGTGTGGTTTCTTTCTCATGATTTGTCTCTCTCTCTCTGACAGCTCCATTCCCTCTTCCCCCTCGGAGCTCTCAGTTTACCTTGATGTTGACCCTGACTCTTGACGCTTGCTCCTCATCTGATTCGGCTGCTGGAGGGGCTGGCGGCCGACAGGCCACAACAGTAGGGTGGAGTAGATTGCTACACTGCTTGTAATTCTGTAGTATTGTAAACAGCAGTGTCACCAGAAATTTACATATGATGATGGCGCTTGGGTGACATTGCTTTGTGGAGGACAATACTGAAGCAAGTCTTGCGCATGGCTCCATTGTTCAGTGCACTATTTCATTTGCAGAAGTAAAATCCAATCAATAATTCTTATTCAAGTTTCAATGTCGACTGGCGGCCCCTAGGGGGAGAGCCTTCTCTGTGGGGGCACCTACTATCTGGAATGAGCTCCTTCCAGAGATACGGAGGATCCCGGATCTGCGCACCTTCCGCTGCGCTCTCAAGATCTTTTTATTCCACCAGGCGGGCCTGGCCTAATCTTTTCCCTTTTTCTTTTTCTTTTTAATATGAAAATTTTAACCTGTTTTTAAATGATTGGGGTGTTTTAAATCTGTCTGGGCCAAATTGTTTAATTTGGTTTTATTCTGTTTTTAAATTTTGTATTTATGTATTTTATCATTTGGCTGTTCACCGCCCTGAGTCCTTCAAATAAAGATAAAGATAAAGATAAAGAAGTTTGAAATAGACCTGGGAACAGATGACTTTTAGAGGATAATTTAAAAAAGTAGAAAAGAGAAAAAAGAAGCTTTAGCAAACGACCTGATCTATTGATCTTATCTACCATTATGTAAAAAACAAAAGCTAATACTGGCAAGAAAATTATGTACGATTAGATTTGTTTGAAAACTTGGTGAGAAACAAAACTTTGGGAAACCGACTAAGGTTTATGAGCATTTTTTGTTCAAGCTAGGTTTGTAGTTAATGGGCTTCCAAGTGTGGACTATATGCGGCCTTCACATCTTCCAAATATTTCCTGCTGCTTCTCAGAGCTCAAGGCTATTCCCATCCATTAGAAGAGCTTTAAAAATGGTCCATTGAAAACAGAGAGAGTATGTCAGCACTTTAGAGTAAGATTGTAACTCATATGGCTTTTCAGATAAAAGTTTTGGATGTATTTTGATGATGTATGAAATCACAAGATATAGATCCTTGCTTTAACTGTTAATATTGGCTGGAATTTTGTTCATTTAGATCTGTGTATGTTGTCTACCCTTGCAAGTATCATCCCTGCTCAATTTATGGAATGATGTTTCATGGAACTTGGCTTTGTAGATATGGCTAAGTTGTCGGGGACAACAAAATTAGTTTAGGGCTACTACATCTTCACTGCAAAAATATGGATCACAATTACCATGTTTCCCCGAAAATAAGACCCTGTCTTATATTTTTTTGAACCCTGAAATAAGTGCTTGGCCTTATTTTCAGGGACGTCTTATTATTTTGGGGTGCATGTAGCAGGATGGAGCTCTTCTTGCCGTCTTATCTGATTTCCAGCTTTGTCTCCCTAATCCTAACCAGAGGAAATGGTGGGGACGGGCTGCACATGCGCTTAAATATTTTTTTGGGGGGTTGTTATTTTTTGGGGGAGGCTTATTTTAGGGGAGAGCTTATTTTAGTGCATGTGCTCAAAAGCCCGATTTGCTTATTATCCGGGGTCATTTTATTTTCAGGGAAACAGGGTAGATAAGGGAAAAGATATTTTAAAAAGCCAAAGGTCCAGCTGTGGCAGCTGTAGTTTTGTATGGCTTTTGCATATGGTGGCAGGGTCCAGTCTCCAAAAGAAAATGATGTATTATTAAATTAACATTGATGTAACTGAAATGCAATTAAAATTATATCAAATTACATAAAGGGTTACAATTTTGCATAACCTTTGGTGGAGATCTGAAGGATGAGCTTAAGGTTTAAGAAAATGTATATATCTGTCCTAGAATTGAATCTCCATGTTTCTTATTTCTCAATCCTAAAATGTTCCAAATCTTCATACTATTTAATGAATAATTTTGTCACAGACTAGTATCAGAGAGGCAGGGGGCATAAAATGCTAGGCAGACATCAAATAGGAATTATTAATTGTTGAGTATTAAAATGATATATACAAGAGCATATTAGTTAGAGACTGGTCCTCAAGATAAATTTAATGTGCTGAACATTTGCATAATTTTGCAACATTTGCATAGATTTGTCACACAGATTGCTTTGACATGTCACATTTTATGTGAAATGTAAGAGCAAGCTATCCTCAGGCATTTTGAAATCAGAGAAAAGTGTGTATCTTGGCTTTGGTGGGAATTTTGAAAATTTTATCTGTACAAGTTTTAGTGATTTACATTCCAAATCTGTCAAAAGAGCTAAATAAACTAAGTTCTTGGACAATTGTATAATGTACACTGCATTATCTGGGTTTCAAATTTTCTGTTTTACTATTATTACCCTGCAGGTTGATTTTAATTGACAATCAACAGAGTTAGAGGAAATTATTTTGAGTTCTCCCAGAAGGTGAGCATGACATTTCTTCGATCAGTTGGTCTCCAACCTTTTTGACACCAGAGATGTAAGAAAATGAAATTAAATTAAAAACCCTGAAAGAAGCCCATAGCAAATTGTTGCCCCATTCTTGCCAAGAAAATGTGTCCGTGATCTGGGAAACAAAAATCTGGATGGCTACAAGATGTCAGCAGAGAACTATAGACAACTCTGGTAGCCCTAGTCTTCATGAAATCATCAGGAGGGAAGTTCAGTTTAAAGTTGAGTTCGACACGAACAAAATTCAAACTCTGTCTTTAGAATGATATATGCAGTCTGCCTTGCTTCTCATAAGCTCTCAGACAGAGAGGTATTAGATGTTATGGTATGTCATGGCCTCATTTTGTGAGGCTTTGACATGACTTCCACAGGTTAGGGCACGGCATACTGCAGCATCTGTGTGTCTCCATCTAAAGACTTATCAAAAACAAAGTAATACTACAAGAAGAAAGAAACAGTATGCTATTCTTTCTCTATTCTTTCTTGCAACATTATTCAGTCCCAAGACCTGGAGACTTCCTAAAACAAAAGCGCTATATACTACAGTCACCTGTAGTCCCAGGGATCATAAATTCAGTTCCTGCCAGAGCATTTGAAGTAAGATATGTGAAAGAGGAGGAGAATTTTGTATTGTGATCAAAGTTCCAGTATATGCCACAAGGTAAAAAAAGATGTTGAGACTCTAGAAAGAGTGCAGAGAAGAACAACAAGAATGATTAGGGGACTGAAGGGTAAAACATATAAAGAACGATCGCTGGAACTGGGTATGTCTAGTTTAATGAAAAGAAGGAATATTTAAGGGGTTTCCACAAAGAAGAGGGAGTCAACCTATTTTCCAAAGCACCTGAAGTAGATAGAAGCAATGGATGGAAATTAATCCAGGAGAGAACTAAAGAGTATATACTAGACTTATTATTCATCTATGGCACCCCTTTTGTTTTTTGTTTTTTTTTATTTAAAATAAGTCTTTGGTTTGCAGTTGTATAAATTGGAAGAGGTGATTCTTCTTTTAGTGATTGCTCTGGTCTCATTAATTATAGTTTGACCCTTCCCAGTGGAGAAATGGAATTTTAAGACAAACTAAAACCTAACCATAAAAGCAAAAATGCACTTATCATTTGTGCATTGGGTTGGTTGGCTTTTAGCTATGTAATGCATACCACCACTGCTCATTAAGAGATTCCCCCCTCCCTCCTATAATAAAAGCAAAATGTATGGGTTAAGGATCAATTCCATAGATACTTGGATGTTTGTGAGAGGTGGCAGCATGACGGGCTAATTGAGCACGTTTGGACTTTCAGGGATTTATAAGTGGAACAAGTGAAAATGCAACTGGTGATAATTGAATACTAATTACCTCCATCCTAGCAACTGTCTGCCAGGTGCTCAAAAGAACATAAAAGAGGTGAATCAAGAGAAATGGGATCACAGTTCCCTGACAGACAACTGTGCAAAGGATCATATAATTACAGGAAGGCATGTATAGATTGTTGGTTTTAGTTTTGTTCCCTTTATCATTTTAGCTGATTGATTGCTTAATTGAATGGGCTTCTTTATGCAGATGAAGTCGGTATATGCTTCGTTGACATACAAAGGTTTTTGATTGTGTTGATCATGTCATGCTGTGGAATGTGCTTAGAAAAATGGAAATCCTAGGACATCTCATTGTCCTCATAAGAAACCAATGCACAGGACAGGAAGCCTGGATGGGACACGGTGAAACTGACTAGGTCAAGACCAGCAAAAGAATGAGACAAGGCTATATTCTCTGTCCTTGTGATGCTGAAGATATATATTAATGGAAGCTGGATTGGAAGAAAATGAGTGTGCTGGAGAAAGAAACATTGACTTGGTGTCATATAATAAATTAGATGAATTCATAAGAGCAAGAAAGAATAAGAAAATAATAGTTGCAATAGCTCACAAAACATGATAATTATGACAACATCTCTTGGCATATTACTTCCCTACTCAAGATTTTTCTTAAGAAAAACAACAAAAAAACCCACCATTTTTTTGAAGCAAAAGAGAGCCAGTTTTCCTGAGAAGCGATCACCATTCCATCATGAAATGCCATCACAGAGAGTCTTAATTTGAGAGTGGGCAGTAGAACTCATCAAATCTAATTTTGCAATGTGTGGAACTTTTAATATTGCTATTGTACCATTAAATTTTGATGATGCATTTTTCAGTAGTATTTTTTTTTTGGCTGTTCTATCTTTGAGGGGAACGAATTAAGTCCAACTATAGGCTGATAAATATCTGGCATGCCCTTTTCAATCCTCCTGCTTGATTGACTGCCCACTCAAAAACACAATCCTCTTCCCCAAGGCAAACACGTTAGCTTCCTCCGCAGGGGTGTCCACAGAGTGGGGTTAAAAAAGTGGAGATGTAGGCTGTGGCAATGCAATAAAGCCCTCCCTGTTATTTGTGGATGGTCCTGTTCCTCCAGTTGTTCCCTTTCATATCCCCTGAAATTCTTAGACACAAAAACCATATTAATAATGCTAAAAATAAATATAGTAGAGTTGGAGAAAATTGCACCCTGTTACAGTTCTTTTAACTTGGAATATTTTCAGCAAGGGAAGACATGTAGAAAAGGGCCTAAAAAAGATGAACACATCAGAAGGTACTGTACTTAAATTTCAATGCCTGATTACATTAGTTGCACAGAGCAAATCCCAGATCCAGTCTTTAACATCCCCAATTAAAAAGAAAAGCACATATAGCAGATGAAGTAGCCAAAACCTGGAAGCTTGGACAAATAATCTAGTGTGGACTAAGGGAGTTTATTCCCAAAGTAATGTTTATAGGAGTCAAGAGAGTGAGGGTTAGGGTTAGGGTTAGGGTTAGGGTTAGGGTTAGGGTTAAGGTCATTGAAAAAGTCAATGAGATCTCGCAGCGGAAGGTGGTGGAGCCAGAGCTGAAATATTGGAGAAATAAATTATTATTATTATTATTGGTTAATCTTTAGTGAGATTCACAGCCTTTGAAGCTGGTTAATAGCTCAGCAGCTCGAGTCCTAACCAAGGACCTAGGAACTGTTAAGGTATCGTCGGAGGATATAAGCTGTTCCGAGTAAGGTGGTTTTTTGTACAGTCAAAATGTTCAAGTCTGGCAAATTTAGAATTTCTAAATAGTGGGGTAGCCCTTTGAGTATTGCTCCAAGGGCTCCAATTACAATCGGGACAACACACGATTTCTTTTTCCACAGTCGCTCAACTTCAATTTGCAAGTCCCGGTACTTTGTGATTTTTTTCTTGCTGCTTACCTTCAATCCGTGCATCCGTGTAATAATAATAATAATAATAATAATAATAATATTTACTTCATTCATTAAACATGAACTGAACATTCAAAAATGCATCACAAATACCATTGATTGGTGCTAATGGTTAATACGGGTTGCTGCCAGCAATCTAGGTATTAATCAAGTAACTTCTTAAATTAAATTATTATTATTATTATTAGAGGTTATTATTACTGTAGAGGTCAACTCCCCTTCGATTACTGTAGGTATCCCTGGGATACAGCCTTGAGGGAGATAAGGGTGGAATGTGCATCTGGACTTTCACCAGTTTCCCATCCCCCTGGTCTATGGCAACTTGAGAGGAGGCCAGGGATTCTTTGCAAGTTGACATTTTGCCATTTCAAGTGGATGAAAGGAATTAAAGCTGCTGTATTCTACTGCACGTTCATTAGAATTATAATCTTTTCTTCCAGGACTTCAAGTTGCTCCTTTAAGATAATTCGTCCTCCTACTTTTTTCCTGGAGCACAAATTCTATGAAGAATGTTGGGATGATGGAGAATAATTGCTCCAAAATTACCTAAGAAATTGTCTTCTGGTTCTTGGTCTAACACCTTAGTGACTATGTACTTTACTTGGATTCCTAAGGAAGACTGACACAGAATCAAATGTTGGCTTGGAACCACAAAATCCATTCTAAGGTGTGTGATGTTTAATTTTATTAAAATTGAATTAAGTATTGGAGAGTTTGTAAACAAAGCCCCGGCTGCTAATTCTCTTTCCACCTACCTTCATCTTCCCAAAGCCACTTTTAGAAATAGAAATTGGTGGCTGGAAACCAACTTATTTGTACTACTAGACTTTCTGGTGGTCCAAAAGACAATAGAAGAGCTTGATCATCTTGCTACTGATTGATAAAAAGAAGGAACTGGTGATTGAATTAGGGAAAATCAGTAAAGAACTGGGGTAGCTGGATAGAATTGAGGGAACCTGATGAAGGAAGGAATGGTAAGACTGAGAATGTGATAAAGAATGCAGTAGGCAAGGAAACCTAGAACAGGAAAAACAGGTACCAATAAAGGAGAATATTTGTTGCTTAGGATTGAAATCCTAACACTGATGGTGTTACCTAGTTTGGGTAATAAAACATCTGAAAGAAAACAACCAAGCTCAGAGAGCACCAAAGGTCCTTGAAAAAAAAACAGGGCAATTTTGACCACCAGATATACATTTATGGGTATAGTGTGAAGTTGGGGGATTACCCTGGAAAAAGAATGAAATGACAAGTGCTCAGGTGTGTGTGTGTGTGTGTGTGTGTGTCAGAGAGAGAGAGAGAGAGAGAGAGAGAGAGAGAGAGAGAGAGAGAGAGAGGGAGGGAGGGAGGGAGGGAGGGAGGGAGGGAATTAGGGTGTTTCTGAATGGGAGAACTATGAATTCCCAGGGATAGGTCTGCTTTTGGAACCTGTTTCTGTCTTATGCTGTTGGATCAAATTTTCTGCTTGCTTTGTTGTGAAATGGCTACCCTTCCAATCATGATAAGCATTTGTTTATACACCCATTTCTAAGAATTGCTAATCTGTGATGTTATTCCTTTCAAGGCATCATCTTTTTTTTTTAAAGACTTTGTTGACAAAGTAAATGAATGTTCTACCTTGCTCCTTATGGACATGAAACTGGAACATAGAATAAAACTTGTTACTTGTTCCAGTTGTAGTCCTGATGAAAATAGCCTTAGTAGGCTTCAGACTGAAAGAAGCTATGGCTGTTTGCCAAAGTTAAGCTGAAATAAATTGCAATGGATTAACAGACTGTAGCTCTTGGATAACTAAAATCTTACTGGCCTCACAAGGAATGACAAAAAGAGCAGGAATCCTGCTACTTTGAACTAGCAAAACTGAGAAAAACAGCCATACAACTATCAATTGGAATAGCGATGCTCCAACCCTTCTGTCTGTCTGTCTGTCTGTCTGTCTGTATCTCTCTCTCTCTCTCTATCTATCTATCTATCTATCTATCTATCTATCTATCTGGACACATGTATACACAGACACATGTACACGTACACACGTACACACATACACACACACACACAAATATCGGATGAGTCAAAATTGCCTGGCGCTTTAAGAAAGAAATAGAAGAAAAAGCAAAATTGCCTTCTCCCCAAATGAGTACAATTGCATGAAAGCTGTTCTGCTGAAATTGCTGTGCTAGAAGAATAGGTGAATTGTTCCAATTCCTTCTACTTCTCCTGTGGATTGACTGATTTTACATTATTTCCCAGTGATATACACTGTGTTATTTATTGCCATAATCAGTGAGGTCCCAATGCCCATAAATAACTTGGCTCGCACTATGTGACTTTGCCTTATGGACCTACATTAATAGTTTAAATTAGATTTCAAAGGAAGCAGATATATATATATATATATATATATATATATATATATATATATATATATATATATATATATATATATATATATATATATATGATTTTCCCTGAACATGCTTTGCAAATGACAGGTGTTTAGATTTCCTTGTTTCTCAGCTCTGGACCTCCATCGGTAAGGAGACACATGTATACACAGACACACATACACACGGTTGTGAATGCAATCATACTACAAAAATAATATGAGCCTTGGGAAGTGAGGCAGGTATTTTGTTCTGGGGTGACATTTTCAGGAATACAAATGGGCACTTTTATTCATAGTATTACACATTCAAGGATATTTGTGGAAGGCATATGGAACTGGAACAGGCCAATTTAATGATGGTTATGTCAGTTGCAGCAACAGGAGAATGGACTTCCATTCACATTTTATACAGTGTTAGAGTTGTGGAATCACATTAACATGTCCTCCATTGCATTTAAATAGTATTTGCTATAGACCCAAAGAACCACAGCTGGTATTATGGTGGCAAACAGCATCAGTCAATTTCAGGTTTGCAGCCTGAAGTTAGTGTTTTTATTTTTTGAAAGTAAGAGGGAGAGAATGAGCATAATTGCTAATATAGCAAAGTAGGTTCAGCCAGAAACAAAATAACAGTATTAAAAAACATAAAGCAATCCCCAAATACAAAAAAACAATATTAAAAAGTTCCCAAGCATGTAGAAATACAAGAATTTTCATCCCTTGCCTCAGAACATCATGGTAAAATTGGAGAGGGGGTTGTAGTGGAATGACTTTAAAACTGGGGGGAAAAAAGAGACAGAGTCCAAAACTATCAGAAGTGGTTGGATCGCACTTCTCCCAACTTGCTTCAACCTTCTGGTTGCTTAGAGACTACACTTCCCACAAGCCCTTCCTATGGTCCATCTCTGAAGAATGGAAGCTGCTCTTTGAGTGTGTGTGTGTGTGTGTGAGAGAGAGAGAGGGGGGGGGAGGGAGGGAGGGAGGGAGGGAGAGAGACAGAGAGACAGAGACAGAGAGACAGAGAGAAAACACTGTTTTCTCCTTAAATTCTGAGCTTTTTCTTGGTCTCTTCTCCCAATATCTGGCTTCTTCCTAGTTGAGATCATTGACCACTATTCATAGTCCATTTGTAGCTTGGATTTAATCATAAATAAAGACATGTCTGTAGGCTTTTTGGTTTATCTATTGCAAGGCTGTTAAACTCACAGGCCATGGACCAGATGCGTCACGCCCTGGCCACGCCCATGCCCGGTTTAGTGAAGGCGGAAAAAGTTGCGATACGTCACATGATGATGCTGTGACGACGTGAGTTTGACAGCCCTGATCTATTGCATCAAAGTAAAAACCCTGCACATGTCTAGTAAAAAGTTAGCCATTAATAAGACCTACATCCAAGTAAGAAGTATAGCATTTGCAGTGGTGTCTGTTGAATTGAGAGGTTCCCCCCACCCCAGAATGATGAAACAGATGTTTTACTAATACCCTGCCATTTCTGCCCTTTGACCTGCAAAGAGTGGTTGTTTTCATTTTCTATTTCCATTAAACATCTGTGGTGTTCAAGCTATTTCTTTTAATAATTCTTCTTCATACAGCATATCAGCCAGTGTGATAAAAAAACAATGGGATAACTGATCAGTATCTGATCATATCTTAAATGTCATGCAATTAATAATTATTAACAAGAAAACAGGTTACAGCCCTATTTATATAATGTCTATTTATAAAACCAATTTTAAGTTCAGCATTACTTACATACAGTATATATTTGCTGGCAAGCAAAGTGTTCTGCATGCTATGTGAGGGGTTTTATTTATTAACAAAATAATGGAGACAAATCTGCCAAATTAGATCTATGTACTGCTTTAAAAACAAACAAAAACATAAAAAATAGACTACAAATCATGTTAAATGTGAAACTTTTTACCACTGGCCCAAAGATTAAAATACTTGTAAGAAATGAATTCTTCAATTTTATGGAAGGAAAAGAGTAGATGGACCTCAGCAAACACTGAGTTATTTTGTGCAATTCCACAGAAAACTAATTGTCTGTGAATGACATGGAAAATAAAGTAGAACAGTCAATTTACCATATTTAAAAAAAAAGAATGTTAAAGGAAAAGGTGGGGCAGGAAATTTGGCAGGCACCAAAGGAGGCGTCCATGAAAATGTTGGGGGTCAATGGCCACCACCCTAACCCTGCATTATAGCTTCTTTTCCACCCAATCTAGTACATGAAGCTCTGCATTATGTCACAGATAGCACCATGGACTCATAAATCCATTCCAAATGAGAAAGGTGGGAGAATTTAATCTGGTCCATAAGTGAATGGAGAACATTCAAGTTCCTTAGACCAGTCTGCAGATCACACAATTATGCTTCTCCTGGCCTGGTTACCAACATTTTGTAAAATAGTTACTTAACAAAAATTATACAGTGAGGTACATGTATTAAGCAAGTTATTGTTTAAATGCATCTATTCGAAGGAATTTGAAAATAAGATACATTTTTGGGGGTGTCTGTTTTAAACCGGTGGAACAGATTGAATATCCTGAAAGAAAATGGGAAATATGGATTCCTCCAACTTTCAACTAGACTGAGTGGAGAGTCCCAGAAACAGTCACAACACTGTCCCTGTTGCTCTCCTGAGGAGAGGATCACATCCTTTCATTGAAGCAGAGATGGGTTTCAGCAGGTTCTGACCAGTTCTGGAGAACCGGTAGTAAACATTCTGACTAGCCCCGCCCCCATCTATTCTCTGCCTCCCAAGTCCCAGCTGATCGGGAGGAATTGGGGATTTTGCAGTAACCTTCTCCTGGATTGGGGAGGGAATGGAGATTTTACAGTATCCTTCCCCTGCCATGCCCACCAAGCCACACCCACCAAGCCATGCCACGCCCACCAAGCCACACCAACAGAACCGGTAGTAAAAATTTTGAAAACCCACCACTGCACTGAAGGATAAGTTGTTGAAATTTCAGAAAGTATTTTCCTGCCCATAAACAATTCTAAGGATTGTAAGGAGACAGTTCCGAAATGCTTTTGTGCAATTATGCAATATGGATACATTATGTGATATTGTGGTATGGTCAATATGTGTCAGTCTATGAAAACATAGAAAGTATTAGTGAGAAAGCAATATAACTGGAAAAGGTGCAGAAGTCATCCCAAGTGACTTCAGTTTTGCAGCAATTTTAAAAATGTAATGATATATAAATGCTATAAACCATCACTTAATGTCTATTGCGATGATAGAAATTTCACAGTTCCATCAGTATTACAAACTATTTCTGTCATTTCCCTGTTTTAGGGAATTCAGTTGTCTAACCAAGAAACAAACACACATTAGTTTCCCTTTAAAATTTAGAGAGTTTTGGGTGTATATGCCAAAGGAAGGAAGGAAGGAAGGAAGGAAGGAAGGAAGGAAGGAAGGAAGGAAGGAAGGAAGGAAGGAAGGAAGGAAGGAAGGAAGAAGAAGGAAGGAAGGCAGGTAGGCTACTGCTAGCGAAGTCAACAGGTAAAATATAAAATAAAAACCTATATATCTTTGGGATGAAAGAGAGTAGCTGCAGGAAGCTTGCTTATTAAAAAATAATTTAGCAAGAGGTTACAGATAATAAGGATCTGAACACTGAAATTTGAAAAGTATTGCTCATGGCTAAGATCTTACAAATGTAGTTTATAAGAATTGTGGCATTCATAAACCCCTCTAATGTGCTTTGCTGATTTGATATTCTGGAATAAAGGGCAATTGTTTCAAAAACTTTAAAAAAAGTTTAAAGAGGTATGAGGAACTGTACTCATTCCACATATTTGAGAGGACCAAATATGAATAAGAAAGAATTAGTTGAGTGATAAAGCCTACATTTGTCTGGACAAAGCAAATATTCTGAGAAAATTGTGTGCTTATCAGCTGCAGGCAATGAGGAGAAATAATAGTATATGGCTTTCTATTAATCACAGAGTTCTCTGCATGGCCTCTTGCTCCCTCTTAGCTTTCAACAAAGCAAAAGCCATTTTTAATACAAAGTACTAATCATTTGTCTCAGCAGGGGGCAGCACCGAGCCAACTTTGGTTGATTTCACAAGCTAAGCAGGGTTTGTTGTGGCTAATATTTGGGAGGGCAGATGAGTACAAGCTAGAGGGTATCTTTACTTTTAAGCAACAGTAACAGAGTTGAAAGGGACCTTGGAGATCATCTAGTCCAACCCCTTGCTCACACAGGAGACCTATACTAGGGATTTGAACCACCGAACTGCCGACCTTTCTGATCAACAAGCTCAATGTCTTAGCCACTGAGCTACCTAGCCAGGCTACTTGCTAGAGAAAGCAAAGAAGTGGTTATATCTTTCGATTGCAGATTTTTAGACTGCATGGGACTAAAGTGCTGACTATCTCACACTGATTTGTTACAATTAAATGGAAATATAAGCTGTTCTCACCTAAGGCAAAAAGCATTTCATTTCTTTGTTTTTTAAAAAGGGTGGCTGTGTGGATTTATGGCATTTCATCCTTAGTTGAATTTGTGTGTGCGATGGCCAAACTTTATCTTGCTTTTATATCCTTTAATTCGCACCACAGTTTCCAGATATTCTTTGAAAAGCTTGTTGAAATTATATCTGATTAGACAAACAGCCAAACCAGTGGTGAAATGTAAAATTTGTTACTACCAGTTCTGTGTGCGTGGCTTGGTGATGATGGGTAATGTGACTGGGTAGTCGTGGCCACCTTTTTTTTTTTAATTTTTAAAAGCATTTTTTCTACAACCTTAAGAGGTTGCAGAAAAAATGCTTTTAGAAGCTTCTGACGATCAGACAACTCAGCTGGGATCGTCAGAGGCTTTTTTTTTTACTTTTAAAAGCATTTTTTCAGCTGAAGAGGTTGCAGGAAAAAATGCTTCTAAAAAGTAAAAAAAACAACCTCTGATGATCGCGCGGCTCAGCTGGGCATGGGATGGGGGCAGTGGTGGGATTCTGCTGGTTCTAGGCGGTTCCCCCGAACCATTTGTTAAATTGCTGGCTCGCCCCACCCCTTGCCCCGCCCCTCCACACCACTATTTATTGCCAATAAATAGTGGTGGGCGAGGGGTGAGCGAGCCATCAATTTAACAAACGGTTTGGTGTTTTTTTGTAATTTTATTGGCCTGGGAGCTTCAGCATAGGCTAATTAGTCGGCCTCCCGACCCTCAGCTGATTTGCTCTCAGCTGTTTTGCTCAGGGCTCTGCTGCTTGCTTGCAAAGAGTGCTGGAGCAGATTTTTTTTCCCCCAAGCTATGCTGAAAAATGAAATTGAAAGTAAAGCAGACTGTTGGCTTTGCTGTTTGCTGCAATGTTGGAAAATTAGGCAGGCAGATTTCTTTTCTTTTTCCTCACCAAAAATGGTAGATGCAAACAATGGGAAATTTAGAGAAAAAGAGGAGAGTTCAAGATTTTAAAACACAAAAGAAAAAAAGCTCTATTTAGGGAATTGTAATAATTGAGATACTATTAATTGTATATTGTGTTGAAAGCAGAAATGGTTAAGTTGTGGTTTGGAAGAATATATGGGGGAAATTATTTGGTTTATTATTATTGGTAAATATAATTAATTGATTTGTAAGAAATTGGATTGCATGGAAATAATTGGAATATTCATGTTCATATTGATTAATATACAAAAAAGATAGTTATATTTATTTTATTTTATTTTATTTTTGAACTTGTATACCGCCCTTCTCCCTGAGGACTCAGGGCGGTGAACAGGCAAATAAAAACATCAAATACAAATATTAAAATACAGTTAAAAATATGTATAAATTTGGCCCCATTAATTAAACAATAAACAGAAACAAAAACAATTAAAAACACTTAAAAAGAGTTAGGCCAGCCCGGCTTGTTGGAAAAAGAAGGTTTTAAGGGCACGGCGGAAGGCACTGAGGTCCTGGATTTTCCTTATCTCTAGGGGCAGCTGATTCCAGAGGGTAGGTGCCCCCACAGAGAAGGCCCTCCCCCTGGGGGTCACCAGCCTACATTGTTTGGCTGATGGCACCCCGAGGAGGCCCTCTCTGTGGGAGCGCACGGGTCGATGGGAGGTCGTCGGTGGCAGCAGGGTTTGTCATAAGTGCGAGGACCAGTCAGAAATGACTTTTTTCAGCCCTCTGAGTAGTCCCTATGCACATAGCCATGTCCACCCGGTCACATGACCAGCTAGCCATGCCCACCCGGTCACATGACCAGCTAGCCACGCCCACCTGATCTCCTGACCACCGAGCCACACCCCAACTAAGCCACGCCCACAGAACCGGTTATTTAAAAAATTGAATCCCACCACTGGGGGGAGGGCAGGGATTTTTGCTACTGGTTCTCTGAACCACCTGCCGCCATCGCTACCGGATCGGGTGATCCTGTCCAAACCAGGAGCATTTCACTCCTGAGCCAAACCATGATTAAAATCTATGGAGATTCTCAGTCATCCAGGTCATGGTCGTCCCATGGACTTTCTGGTTTTTCTTTGAAGACGTTTCCCGTCTTATCCAAGAACTGTTCCTGAAGAAGCTTTTTGGATGAGAAGCGAAACATCTTCAAAGAAAAACTTGATTATGACTTGATTAAAATATTATTAAAGTAAAGTAAAACAAGTAAATTGCAGTATATGCAATTTATTTTGAATGCGCTCAAGTTTGTTATTTGGATCTTGAAGTATCTATGTCTCCTGAGACTTTGCCACTTGATGAAATCATAAAGGATTATAGTTTCATTTCAATTTGAAACGTTGTGAGTGCTTTAATAAATTTCAATTATTTATGGCAGGGATAAGTCACTATGGTTTTTCAGTTGTTGTTGAACTGTTGGTTTCAGTATTGTTGTTTTTGGGTGCAGTCAGCTAGAAGCAGATATCTGATTGTACCCACATCAGATGAAAACCTTTGAAAGTAACGATGATTTCAGCTGTTGAAGCCCAAATCCAGATATATTTACTTGCTCTCAATAAACTAATGACAATTTATAATAATGAAATATCTCATATCATCTAATCATTTACATTTTCGGTGACTAGAAAGAAATGAGAGACTGACAATGATCAAAGAAAGACCTTGATTAGGATAATCTTGTTTTCTTACCTCAGTTGAAAAGACTTTTCCATGGATAAAAGTGAACTTACTTGGAGGAGAAATTAGACTAATTTTGGGAGATAAAAATATTAATATTCAATGAAGATACCTGCTTAAATGTAAAGCCATCCTTGAGTGAGGTTTAGCTTCTGATGATACATCCTTGAACTAGTATTGGCATTGTTAAGGAATGCCTGGCCATGGTCCCTTCTGAGATTTTTGTCCCCCAATTTCCCAGGCAATATCCATTTGCCACTTAAAGATTAACCATGGCCAAGTCTGCTTTGTTAATGCCAGTCAACATGAAGTATGTGTTGACACCTATTGTCTTACATGTCACAATTTAGCCAACTGAAACAATGATTTAACAACCTTAAACCATTGATATCCATAAGAAATATTTAGCTGTGTTTAATTGTGTAAAGAAATGTCTTATTTGAAATCTTGTGTACTAGTTTCTTTACACCAGGCACTCTTCCATAGCACAGCTAACATTCTGAGTTTTTACCATCATTCATTGTGAGAATGAATGTATTTATGTAAGGCTCCAGTAGTTGAAAGCATTAGATGGATGATCAAGATTCAAATGCCAGTTGACCATGAAGTTTATTGAGCAACTTAATTCCTATTGACCATGAAGCTTATTGAGTAACTTAATTCCTATTTCTCAGCCTGTGAGACTAAAATAAGTGAAAACTTCACTGCTTTGGGCTTGGAGTGGGAAAATGGGATATGAATCTAATTGTGTAGCATACAATCAAAACATTAAAGTAACGGTGACTGAATTAAATGTAAAGCTGATGACCAGTTAGTCATTCTAACTTTTAAAATCAGAAGATAAACTATTTGTGAGCAGGAAACCTCAAACTCCTCTAATTTTCCTGGCATGTATTTTTTCCCTCTCAAACTTTTGTCTGAATTGCTCTGTCTTTGTCTAGCTAGACTTATTAAGCATACATTTCTCCTGTTCTCCTGGGACTACTATGCCTTCTCATGAAATCTCATTCTCCGTAATCTTTTGAGAAAGCAGCATGCAATTGTTAGGTTGTTCATCATTTTTGTGCTTCACACTGTTCACTTTGCTTTAGATGTGCTGTCAGTGAGTTTCCACACTCTGAAGTCCAGCTTTCTAAGATCATAATCTATGAGTTATGATCCCACCATCTTTAGCTTTGCACTGTAGTCACCTCTGAGAAGATGATCCAGACAGCAAGTCTGTCATTTTTGACAGAAAAGATTTGGAAATGTGAGTTGATGCCTTCTTCGCCTTTCAATTACATGGTTAGACAATTGTCATTCATTATTTTGTGAGGTTAAGAGAGAGTGGTTTTTCAGATGAATTGCATTTCAAATACAGCTGCTCCTAATCTTATGATACTCTTTGTCATTATGCTATGTTCATTTCTGCATCTCCCTACTGGCTCTTGAACTATCTTGAAGCTACAGTTTTGTTAATAAGCACCTTAGATTTAATTCTTTTTCTCCCCAAAACTTAACTTTTACTAGTTTTCTCAGTTTGAACTGATGGCAGGCACAGGCATTGTTTTCCCTTCAGTGCATTGTGGTTTTCTTTTATGCTCAGAGTTTATGAATGGTGAGAATCAATCCTTTGTGTGTGTGTCCATCTACTGGACAATATATAGGTCAAATACTCCAACATTCACCTACATTTTGTATAGAGGTACCTAAAATATTTACGAGTTTCAATATTTGAGTAGCCATTCTCAATTTGGCTGATGATGAAATTTCACCCTATAAATATTTCAGCTGCATCCTTTTCCTTTAGCAGTTGTGTCACCAGGTGGGACTAGAGTGGGTGAAGACGACTTGAGAAAACAGCACAAGTTGTGGGGAATTTGGTTTTATATGGGCAATGGACAAATGAGAGGAAATAGCTCCATCTGAGTTATAGCAATCTATAGTCTTCTGCTATGTCTTAGCCAAGTGTTCCTCAACCGTGTCACTTTAAGATGTCACTACTTTTCTTCTTTCAGGCATCTATTCTTGAATTAGTTATATGTCTGATTCAATCAACTGGGAATAAGGAATGGGATGATGTCATCTTGCTGTGCTTCATCATACAACAGTATTCCTGATCTTCAATAAATAAAAGCAGAAGAATCCAGATATGCTTTGTGATAAAGTCACTGATGATAGCTGCAACAACTAAGGGCAAGTCCAGGAAAGTATATCTCTAATTGCCATCAATTAGAGATATATTTTTCTGGGCTTAATTTAAAAATGATTTCAGAAGTGATATGTTTCTGTTGATTCATAGGACAAAATATGTTTCTATCTCATTTGCAACAAATAAATACACTTATTTTGAGAATGTTATTTCTAGGATACACAGATCTGCAATGGATAAAATCTTGTTATTGTTTTTTTGTTGCTATAAGATCTCAGTTTGATTTTCAGGAAAAGAGAAAAATAACTATTGAAAAATATTGTGTAGATATTGACTAGTGTGCAAAGGAAAAAAAAAAGAATTGGGAACAATACAGCCAAAATGTTTTATTTGGGCAATACAAATACAATCAAATCAAAAATATCACAGATTTTCATACATTAGTAAGAAGTTACTGTACACTTCAACAGTTGCCATTTTATACAGCTAACAAAGCTTTACCTTTAATAAAATGTATTTTCCTCTCACATAAAATATACACTTTTCACTGACGTATTTTACATCATACACCTCTCTGGGATAAGAAACATTTCACAAACAATGCACAACAGAGTCCATCTTCTCTAAACCCAGACAAAATATTACACTGAAGCGAGAAACACTGTAATATCCTACTCTAGGCTGCTGCCCTCAAAGTCATATTCTGTTGCTACTTAAAATACTACATGCATCATAAAATGCTGTACATTGATTCCAAGTTGGATACATCAGATTTGCGCAGCCCTCTGCACAGGACTTAAGAGTGTTAAGCTTCTGATCAAATCAATGGCACACTTGCATCCTTGCTTCTAAATATGTGCAGGTCTTATCGCAGTCCAGGGTTTTGTCAAAAAGGCCCCGAGAACCTTTGTCTGACACTTCTAAACCTTGAAGGCATGCAGTTCATAATGCTCAAATATATTTCGAGACTGATTTTGTTGTAGTAGTTCACAGATATTTATTCCAATCCAGAGGCTGTTCAAAGTGTACAAAATAGTGGGCCTTGCATTTGGACACAGTTTTGTGCAATAGTCCAAACCAAAACCAGAACCAACCCACTTTGGATTTCAATTACAAAAAGGACCAAGCTGTATTTCTGCTTTCTGTGTGCAATAACATCATCGCTACAGAGCATCCCATTTGAACAAATGAAACATCCATGATGAAGCAGCAGATCCAGTAGGCTCATGCTAATCCTGGGTGATGCATCTCCACATCCCTTTTGCGATGTGGAAAAGAACACATGCGCTAGACATGTGCCATGCAAATGGTACCAAAGAATCACTGGATTGGGCCTGGGACCTATATTTAAAAAATACACCTACTGCTAATAATGGACCATATACCCTTTTAAGGATATATTGCAAAGTATATAAATCTCTTGAATGCTGAGGTGGGGAGACAATTTATGCAGTAGCAAGTCTCACTTCTGCATTTTCCTGTTTGACCAACAAAAAAGAAGACAATATGTTCTACCAAAGATGCAGTCCCAAGAGTAATAGCAGCAAATCTCTTTACATTGTCACATTTCTGTTTGCAGAATATACAGATTATTTCTACATATTTTTAAGAGCAAAATTTTTCTGTGTGCAAAAACTTGTAGGGAGATGTGTTGAAATAGTGGATTAAATAACCTCCTGGTTATATTCTTTGAATTCCACACTCCTTTCTGCACACTAAATTGAAGTAAACCCAGATTACAAGAACTCTGCCAGCAATACATGAAACCTGTGCCTTTTAGAGATTCAAGTTCAATCTGCTTCATGAAAATATTTTATTATTGCCTAACCCAAGATATTTTCCCTCTTAACTGCAAAGTATTTGTGTTGTGCTCTTCTAGTTATGAAGGAGGTTTTTTCCCCCCAATTTGGTAGTATTGGCCAAATAAGAAATATTCCAAGGAAATTTAATCAGATGTTTATAAAACCTTCACGATTGAAATAAGGTTGTTTATGTCTGGTATTTGAAAGCCAAAGAATAATAATAATCAGGTAAATTTGACATTACTGCTTTGTTCCTGTAAGATCCATTTTTCACATGAATTTTAAAACAAAAAACCAGCTTTTTAGATTTAAGTTGTTGGACAATAACAATGTAACTGATTTACTTTGCAAGGCCTCTGTTTTCAATGAAAATATCTAGTACAACTTTTCAGTCCATCTGGAGAATTATTAGAGCCATTTCTACAGACAGTGCTTTGCAATGAACTGGAAAACTACATGTTCTAGGCTGAGATTAATATCAGTGTTGGGAATAGTTGTTGCTAGACTTGAGATAAGCCTTGGCAAGTGTTAACCAAGATTCAAATATCGAGACTTATTTCTGACTTCTGTTTCTAATTATGCAGAGTTTCTTACTTATCCTGCTGTCAAACTAACTGAATGTAATAACATCTTCTACATCCTACTTAACTCTACTCCCAAGAAGAAATAGCTCCAGCTAAGATTTCTACCACTGTTCTTTCTGAAGTTATATGTGGAACCCCGAATCATTTGCATTCATGAAAAACCTGCATCCTCTTCTAAATAAGGCATCATTCTTTCAGTATGCAAGAAATAAAATTGTTTCATTATGTCAAGAGGGGAATTCTAGAGAAGCGCTATAAAAAGAGAGCATCCAAGTCTTGCTTAGAATCTGACACTGTGATCTAACTGTAGAGTAGAATCATGAAAAAAAAAATTGGTGACCTGAATAGATTAGGACCAAACAAAAATAATGTGACCATTTCTCACTGTAAAAATGACTCCTCTTATTGCTTAATGGAGGTCATAATGGTGTGTCTGAATAACGGATGTGCTAATATAAATGAGGGAAATTGCTGTGATTACCTCTGACCTGCAGCAGCATCTAGCAATGCCATAGAACTTCATTTTAGAGTCAAATGGTTAATTTGGTTTAGATTTGCCATAAATGGCATTGCCAAGTTATGCTAACATTTGTAACTTGGTTGAAAACTAATAAACGTAGTGATGAAGTTTGAAAGGGTACTGACCCGGGTGGCTTTTTTTGGTCATGTCCCTAGTTAGAAGTTATCCATTCTTGTTTTAGCAGAATATTGAGGGAAGCATTTCCAGGCTCATGTTTCATGTGTTAAGTGGGATTTGGGACAGTTGCTATGCTGTGTGAGCTTTAAATGTGCTACTTTAACTTGTTGCAATTTAGATTCCCCCCCCCCTTTTTTTGACTAAATAAAACATCCTTACATATATTTCTTAGCATTCTCGGTGTCTTTGATTCCTCAACTTGAATTCTATCCGACAACAAATTTCTCACAATCTACCCAATAAACATTTAGTGGTATATTTCAGGAATATAACTATTGAAAACTCAGACTTTTTTCATCACTACAGGATACAGAAGGTGTCATGTTGACTTTATGGCCTGCTTCTTATTGTGAAAATTAACAAAGAAAGAGAATGTTCCCTCTGGATCACTGGGGCACTTAGATGGAAATGGATAAATTCTCTTTTGAGTCTTGCCAAATCATTCCCACGAGCCAATAGATTCGAACATTATGAGGTACAGAATAGTAGCCAATAGTTAAGATCATCTTCTACTATATATCAGATTCCCAGTGGGGTGTCTGGAATGCTCTGCCAATGGAATATTTGCTGCAGAAATATGTACACTGCCTCATGGGAAGAAAACAAGTGAAGAAACATCATCCTAAAGCTGAATCCATATTAACAATTTTTTTTAAAAAAATCTGAGCCTGTTCTTCCCAGTGCAAGGACGACTTATATACACACTATATACAGATCTACAGAATGTGGCATTCAGCCATGCCTCAGTTGTATGCACCATAATTTCATAAAGTAAAATTTATCACTACTTTGATCCTTCTATCCCTTTCAAACTCCAAAGGAACGATATTCAGCTTCCATTCAGTCCACTTTAATTTTGTTTTATGACTTGATGTAATAAAATAAAACCTTATTTCCATTTTGGGTCATTTTTTCATAACTGAGGCACATCAACTCTGACAGCTGCAAAAAGAAACATTTCTTGAAATTCCCAAGTCAGGAGTACAAGAGCTCCTGCAATTTATTTTTTTTGTAAAATGGTGGATTTTTGGAAGAGCAAATGGTAGTCAGAAATGATGTTCTAGATAAAGACATAAGATCATCATCCTCTGTTTTATAAAAGTGGAAAGCCAAAGGTCTGAGAACAATATCCTGCCATCTAATGGGAAACCTATTTCTTTTGACTTTATTTCATAATATGCTGATCTTACATTAAGCCATTAAGCAAGCCCTAAAACTTGCTACTTGGTCTCTTGAAGAAATGGTATGCCCACTGAAGCAAAATTATTATTTTGTGACATTTACCACTGTCATTGCTTATTACAGTTTTTACCCAAAGACTGGGATAAGCAATCACAGATTCCTAAATGCCTCATAATATTATTCAATTTGCATTGTACATATAAGTGTACTGTCCATATGGAAGCGAAGGCTACATCTGAAATAAGGATGAACAATATTAGTTTCTTGTTGCTTTCAATGCTTTGGGCCTTGTTTTGTTGCAAAGTACTTATCACATCAAGGGTTACTTCTGCAGAACAATTTCCCAAATGTGAGGGAATCCTCTCTGCATCTTACTTGCCAAACCTTACACGTTTCATCACTCACTGATTCCATTTTGTGTGTGTGCACAATCTCATTATTAAATAGCCAAATGCCTGAAGTGTAAAGGCCAATGCATAAGTATGTCAGTGGAAATGTTGTAGGTTTACCACTCAACTTACTTTAAAGACCAGTCAGCACAAATATCAAGCACATCTATTTAGTCAACAATGTTGACTTGATTTAATGATTTATAAGTTAAGCATGGAAATGCCCCGAGGTAAGGAAATTACCAAACAGAGCTTGCAAAGATTCAGAACCATAGTTATGGTCTGACATTTATATCGATTTTACTGCTCAGATAATTCAGTCCTTTATGAGTGCAATTATATAGTCTTTTTTGTATGAAGTCTGATTAAAAACAAAATGGAGCTTGCTCCTGACTAGACAGAAGGAGAACAGATGCATTTCTAGTGTTTGTGTCAGGACAGAATATTCTTTGATTAATGACTCTTGGCTGCTAAAAATTACAACTTTGTAAACAAAAATATTTCTTTTTATTAAGGACATGCTCTGCTTACAGTTTTAGATTAATGTTGCCCACTAAACAGTCCACATTAAAAGTTGGGTTATTTAAATTTTTGGCTTTCTTTGTTCTTCACAGATACCCTGTAAAGATATTATTATAAAGCAAGCTGCCTTATCTCAAACTACACAATTTATCTGGCTAATTCAGTATTTCCTACTTTGTAACCAGTAGTTCTTTTGTGACTTGATAACTGTTTTTGCTTGACAACTGCTATTAGAATCTGTTAACTACAGATGCCAACAATGATGTCCTTTATCACTGAAACATAATCATTCTATTTCTAGAGTCCTAATCTCATAATAAGGATCCTATAGGGCAACTACATCTACCAGGTGCTGCTCACAATAAGATGGGGCAATAAAAGGCAGAAGTTATAATTTTTTTATAATGGAGTTAACATGATTAGATGGCCCATCAGAGACTATCTGATCCAAGCCATCTGGTCTAAGGATGAACAATTTGTAATATCCTTCTTTATATATCCAGTTTACTTAGGAACAGATCAAAATCTTATTTTCTTTCAAATGATTATGTTAGATACAACTAAAGAAAATAACTGCTACACTCTATGAGACAAATATACACAAAGTTATTGAGATGTTGAAGAGAGCCAGTAAATAGAATAAAGCCACTTTTACAACCTCTGAATTCAAGTGTCATAATCCTTGATTATAAAGTCATGTTCAAGTGTTATATCTCCAAATATGGTGTCATTATTATAATAAGGATGATTATAATAATTTTCAATAATGGTAATTTAAAACAAAAGTAACAGCAATAATCATATGGTATTATCTAGATGATCATAAAAAATAAAAGAGACTAAAACAATGGAATTTTAATTTTTTCCCATAGATAAATATAAAAGACATGTCCATCTATTTTAGAGCAGTATTGCTTTTTCTAACCCAAACCTGCTTTTTTTCAGATTGTGAAAGGTATTGATGGATTGTTACCAGGAATTAAAGACTTTTTTTAGACTTTAATAAATTCAATATAAAAATGCCCATTCTTTAGTTCCTTCCATTAGAATCCATTTACTGCTGGTTTATTCCTGGCTAAATCCAATTGAACTCACTAATCTTTATTTCCAACCACAGGATTGCTTTGAATATGGATTCAAAACAACAGCCCTCCCTTAGATATACAGAATATTTGGGGGAAATTAATTTTTATAGGATGCTGTTCCTCCTTACACGGAGATGCCTAAATTTATGTTTCTTTCACCCAATGTTGCCTTTCACAGTGTTTCCTGTCAAGCACAAAAGACATTAAAGCATGGTATTGTGCACTATTAATTATATTTGCATATGGTTGGTAAATTAAAGGTCACAAGCTTTTATCCAATAAGCACAGAAATAACAACAAAAATTAGAACTAGGAGGGAAAAAAACCCTCAGGGTAATCTTTAGTATAAAAATTCAGATTTTAAAGATAAAAATGCCCTGGAATGCCCTCAGACAAACCACCCCAGCTATCAGACAAAATGGCATGTTGAAAAACATTCCAGAAGAAGGCAATTGCAAACCATTTCTGTACTGTGGCCCAAACTACACACAAATGCCTGTGAAGTTATCAGGAGCCAAGTGTGACCCAAGGGACATTTCATATTCCCCCACTGGTTCCTGAACTCACTTCATTGACTGAGGAGACAGAGTTCAGAGACCTCAGTAAATTAAATCCATTGCACAGCTCATTTACCACATTTTCTATCAAAGAGCATCAGTGCCAGTAACAAAGGCAACAGAAACTGAACAATGGCGCATTTGAAAAATGAAGATATGCAAATGTTATAGCTATTGGATTCAATAAAGATCAGTGGATGATAAAGTTTGGTTTATAGCAATGAACTGATGTTTCTGTTAATAATAAATGAAAGCCACAGGAAAGCTTGACTCTTGGAAGTCATGCTGGCCAATGTGGCTAATGGAGATTTTATGTGGTCATCAATGTAAATGTTTTAACATTCCAAGTTCTTACTTTGATGCCCATCATTGTACATTAAAAAAAAGTACATTATAGAAAGCAAAAACAAAGAATTTCTCCACAGCAGAGATAATGCCGATTAAGAGTTGTAGCTGAATATTTTATACTCTTAAAATCAAACCTCCGTTTGGTTTAGACTAACAGGGTAGCCAGAAATGTAATTCAAGTCTATTTTACACATTTATAAAGCAGAATAAATATTTCCTATTAATGAGAAAATTAGGGTAAACTGTTTCAATGCCCTTTTTCATATCCAAGGGTCTTAGATTACATTATATTTTGCTCATTTGCATATGAAACGAGGCACACAAGGTCACATGAAAAGAACTCGGTACTAAAAATATCATGATGTTTTGATGTGAGTTATCAATTATCCATGCCCCAAATATCTTGAAGATCCTTCCAGATATTGAACGTAAAGAGGAAATGGGAATAGTGGCCCAAGTCATTTTTTCCTTCTGGGAACAAAAGACAAAATGGCATCCTTTTGGACTTTCAAAAGCCAATTGGACTGATGGTTGCATCTTCAGCATTGCTGAATGGATAAAGTTGTGCACCATTTCATACATAGTAGGATAGCTTAGGAAACCCAAGATTTTTCAGTCTGAGGCAAATAGCCCCTGCTCCATTTATTTTTGGCCATCTGAAGCCAAGACTTTATTCAGCTTTATGGTAGGTTCAACCATGGTAAATGAGGTGAACAAAAGCATGCAGGTATAACACAGTAGGCAACCCCTTCGTAAGAAAAGCTCTTGTTTCATATCAGTGTACTCTGCAAATTGGAAGATCTTTTCAATTTATTCAGAGAAGAATTAATTTCTCTGTCAGTCTCATCTCCATTTGGCTCAATTTACTGACAAAGATGTATCAGAGATACAAGTAATTAAGCTTGACATACTCAAGAAATGTAGCAAAAGTTCATAATTAAGGGTAAGCATCCTTGAAATAATCAGGAAGTGTCATTATTTGGGCACGAGCTGATACTACATTCTCCTTGGCTTAACTACTGATCTTTTCCTCTTGAAATTTATTGAGCTCATTAAAACAAGGAAATTTGCTGGGCTTTGTTCCCTTACATTAAGCCAGCATATGTATGTATATATATATATATGTGTGTGTGTGTGTGTGTGTGTGTGTGTGTGTGTGTTGGGTTTCACTTACCTTTGCTACCGCTTCGCTCACGTGCCAGTTCTGCACATGTGCAGAAGCTTCTGCACATGCGCAGAGTGTACTTGATGATGTCCAGGTGGGTGGGTGGAGCCTCCCGCTGCTGCTACTACCAGTTCGCCCGAACCAAGGTGAACCGGTAGCAACCCACCACCACATTTATAGACACACACACACACACACACACACACACACGAACAGCCTTGGTAGCACAGTGATCTAAGGCACCCTGTTATTAAGACCAGCTGCCTGCAATTACTGCAGGTTCGAATCTCGCCAAGGCTCAAGGTTGACTCAGCCTTCTATCCTTTCTAAGGTTGGTAAATTGAGGACCCAGTTTGTGGGGGCAATAAGCTGACTTTGTATAAATATACAAAAGAATGAAGGCTATTGCTGAGCACATTGTAAGCCACTCTGAGTCTCCGGAGAAGGGCGGCATATAAATCAAATTAAAAAAATAAAAATAAAAAAAACAACAAAAAAAAAACAGGCAGTAAATGTGATACTTCTTTCTGGATTTTTTTTCCGATACATGCAGATGTCCAATATCCATTTTAACTTTTCTGCTTCATTATAAAATAAGACTTTAAAATGAAAATTGTTCTGCTAACCATTATTGCTTAAATTGTTTTCAGCATCATTCAGTAAGAGTGAGCTATATTAATAGAGAATTTGGGAGGAAATCTACGGTAGTTACAATTGTTAAAAAAAATGTGCTGTTAAACAGTGTTCTGAAACATGAAGGAGGAGTGTAAAAATGCTTCCGACTCTGAAATGTATTTTTAAACAGCATTACTCGAAGCAGTATAAATCGGAAAAACTTTTAGTTTAAGCTGATGTGTTCAGGCTGTTTTTAGAAAACACCTTCCCAAATTCCCAAGTTTACTGAGCTTCAGGTTATGCATACCTGCTCTAAAATGTTTCTATATTACATGGTTTCCCCATTATTTTTATCATTATTTTTATCAGGAGACAAATCATTTAGAGCAATTTCCTTGCACTTTAGAAATTCTAAATGGGATATATGTGACTTATCTACGTCAGAAACTGGGAATGGTAAATGTTTTTGTTCAGCTGGTTTGAGGCCTTAATATTAATTGTGTAGGTTGAAGAATAATATTAATTGCATAGGGATGATTTTTCCTAACAGGACTGTAGTTGCATGGATTGTGTTAGATCAGGGGTATCCAACCTTGGTAACTTTAAGACCTCTGGACTTCCACTCCCAAAATCCCACTTCAACACAGGAAGATTCTGGGAATTGAAGTCCACAAGTCTTAAAATTGCCAAGGTTGGATACCCCCTGTGTCAGATCATCCTTAGATGCCATTTATGCTGTTGTTGTTGCTAATTGCTTTGGCTTAATTTGTTGTTTTGTTGTTTTAATCTTGCTTTTTCTTCCTGCTATGCTCTACTGTAAAGAGTACACATATACATTTATTCACACTTTGCAATTTCTGCCTTATCTTTCCTGTTTGTGCCAAGAATCATCACAGTTTTGTTGAGGCTCCAATTACATGCAGAGTTATTTTTCGCCCCCTCACCATTTTGCCTTTCACTGATTTACAGGGAACGGCTCATGGACATATAGCACCTCTTTTTTTAAAAAAAAAGTGCCAGAAGGATAGGCAACTCAAAAGCATTTTGAGGGAGATGCAATCCATCACAAGTTAACCTTTACGGATTCCATTGCCCACATAGTGGGAAATTCGTATTTAGTACTTGCTGCTTGATAACACTCTTCCAATCCCAAAGAAATCTCTTCCCCATTAGTATTCCCATCTAATTTATTCTTAAAGCTATGTAAACTAGCAGTTTATCAGGCCACTTTATATACTGACATGACAAGAAATCATTAAACACACAGACCACACAAGGCATACTATTGATGGTACAGTGTTACAACTGAACCTCATTTCCTGTTCCTCTTCCCCATCACCTGTAAGATGTCACTAAATTGTACTGTGCCCACTGCCATGACAGTCATTTACATAACACTCTCAGGCTTGTCTATGTGCCAGGCTGAAATATATATATTTTTAAGAAACAAAACAAAATCTCTTGCTTTCTCGGCCTCAGGGATAATAAATTTATTAATTGTCCAAAATGGCTGGTTGATGACCTATATAGGCCAGAAAGATCTCTTTGCATTTGAATACTATTTGAAAGAAAGGAAGGAAGGAAGGAAGGACGGAAGGAAGGAAGGAAGGAAGGAAGGAAGGGACAAAGAAAGAAAGAAAAGTGTTTTCTTCACTGCTTGAAACAGCTGAAATGAAACAAATGATTTTGAAATGGGGGTTAAGCTGCCGAGAAAAGCCCTTGCCCTGCCAGGCCTATTAGGACTAGGGAAAGCTGCCAGGAAGATGTCTAGATTGAGCAAGATTTTTTGTGATATAGCCAGAAATGATTCAGACACATCCTAATGGCCATTTAGATATTACAAAAACAAATAAAATAAATAAACAAACAAACAACCCCCGCTAAGGAAATGGATTTCCATAACAGAAAAAAGCTATGTGCACAAATTAAATCATATATAATCTCTCTCTCTTACACCCAAGCACATATATACAAAGAGTTAAAATTAATGACTATAATTTAAAAAGAATTCAGTATTATAGCAAGGAAGCCTGTGACCAGCGCACACAGGTCTGTGATTCAGTTTGCTGCTTAGTTGCTGTTGGAAACAACTTCAAAGCTTTTGTTCCTTCTTATGGTTCTTTATTGTTTAAAAAACTGAACTCAGACCACCCCAATAAATAAATGAATTACAATTTCAAAGAGATTATTGTCTTGAGGTATTCTGGTAATAACAACATGAAATATTTGATAGATAAAAGGGTGTAAATAGTAAAGTCCAGGAAAAAAATATATAAACAAAATGGAGGTTGTACTGTCTAAAAGATCTAACCTTCTCATCTACAAAGAACCTTATCAAATAAGAAAGAATCTATGTAACACTTTTGGAAGAGCTAATTGACAAATAGCAATAAGTTACCAGATATCCTTTTCTAAAGGATCTGGATGTATTGAAGGATAGAGAAGGTTAAGCGGAAACAATTAATATTAAAAAAAAAAAATCTTCCAGAAAAATAAAAGTTATTTCTTTTTTCTAGTGTCCTTAGTTTTGAACGCTCACTGATGTCAGATTTGGAATGATTTTTCTCAATATTCTGGAGTCTGGTTTCATAGCTATGGTTTTCACAAGATATCAATGGAATTTATAGTATAGAGTAAATACTTAACACAGCAACCTGAAAAAACATGTGTGGTAGCCAGTAAATCCCACCGAGTACTGAAATTCTAGTCTTTTCAAATAACTAATTACAGAGAAATTTGGACATGATGGAAATAGATTTGATTTTGTCATCAATGAGATAGCTTTATAATAGTGTTGAAGAAGCAAAATAGCAACTTCTTAAGAATATAACAGTTTGTGGGATCAAGTATTATATTCACTGTTTTATTCTAGGCATATATTCCATAGATTTGTAATGCAAGAAAGCCACGGAATTTGCAGTTCTGACTTTTCCTGAATTTATGATTATAGGCAAAATTTAGTACTGGCTATTGCTATGGAGAGACAGATCATAAGACAGTTTTATCTATTTTTCAGATTCATTGTTCAATATGAACAAAGAAAAAAAAAACCCTGCCCCCAAGCAAAAAACAAAACAAAACAAAATTAAAAAAAACCTCCTGTGCCACAAGTAGAACATTGATTCTCTGTTTCTGATATATTAGGTAAGGGAATACCATTCTTTATTTGTCTGAAAATTGCTTATTTTTTGTTAAGCGATATTTAGTTCAGTGAGTCACTATTATCCTTCAGTCTGCATTGTCATAAGGATGCTTTAATTTAAAGCTACATAGTACAGTTTTATTATTTTTTTATAATAATTATTTAATTATTTTTTATAATAATTAATTATTATTTTAATGTCTCAAATTTGTATAGGATCATAAATGAAACTCTAGCTCCCCACCATGATCTATCTTCCTTCCTTCCTTCCTTCCTTCCTTCCTTCCTTCCTTCCTTCCTTCCATCCATCCATCGCAAATCATTAAAACATAATCTTGAATATTAATGCAAACAGCATTTCAACCTCTATTGCAGTTTCCACATATATTCAGTAACCTTTGCAAAACAGGTGAATCATCTATCTTAAATATATATTACATTTACTGGCAAATAAAATTAATTTAAAACACTAGTGCCTTAGTAAATTGTCTCAATACTGGGGTGGGGGGGGAATGGAATAAAAAATATATATCTCACCATCACACTAGCTACTATGGGATCATTAGCATAAAAATCATTTCAAAGGATTTTGTGAGGTGTATTTTTTAAAATCCTACATAAACTTTCCAATATTGAAATGGAAGGGGTCAATCAAATCTTGAAGAGGAAGTGGCCATAGAGAGAGGGCACACATCCAGTTTTCTGTGTTTAATTAAACATCCTGAATTTGTAACAAGAAGCAATCCATCTTGTAACTGTTGATCTAACTGTGGTGTATAAATATTGAAAGTCAATCAGTCTACTGGGTATATAATATGAATGTCAATCAAGGGAAGCTATATTTTCTTGGTTCCCAGCAGGATGACAATAGGTTAGAAAAATTAACATCATTTTACAGACGTTTTTCTCGCCACAAAAAAATAAGGCTTAAAGCACATGCTGTGATTCTAAAAAAAAAAAGGTAGAGATTAATACCTTTATAGCTAAAATATAGCCATGCAGCATTCATTTTTTTTCTTTTTCTTTTAAAATGGAGATAAATAAACAGCTGGGGAGGACTATTCTCACTCCTGGACTGAGTTGTGCAACAATCTTTTTCAGTGAAAGATTAAAAACAATAAAGTAAGATAAGATGAGATGAACTTTAGTATCCTTTATATGCTCATTATTATCCTAAGAAAAAATTGGAGATCATATTTATCAGTAAATGTATGTAGAAATCAATATTCCTTCAAAGTGTAGTCATGCAATCATAGTTCCCTATGCGAGCTATATTGTTTTTAGCTTAGTTTACTATACAGTCTTTAAATATATTAGTAACAGTGGCATCATTCTGAAACCTAAATTAATTTAAAGCCTGTGTGAAGCTTTGCTTCTTATATATGTTTACATGTCTCTGTGTATTTTTTTGAAAAGAAACAACTCACCTCCCCTATTGAAAAAGGTCCATAGCAATTCAAAATACAGTTATGTATTGAGTATACCCAATCAGTATGCAACCAACAATGCAAAAGCTAAAAGCAAATCAAATATGTATATTTAAAACAGTTAGTCCCCTTTAATAATTAATAACAATGCAGTTAAAAAAACGAAAGCAGTAGATGCAAGCATTTCGTATTGACTCGTCAGTACCAAACTTACAATAACATGGTTAAAATGTTTTATGTCACGTTTAACTGTGTTATTGTAAGTTTGGTACTGACGAGTCAATACGAAATGCTCACATCTACCCTGTTCGTTTTTTAACTGCATTGTTTAAATATATATATATATATATATATATATATATATATATATATATATATATATATATATATATATATATATATATATATATATTAACTTCAGTCAACAACCATCAATTCTGAACCCAGGACAATATTACCTCATAAATACTTGAGGAGAACAGATGATTCATTTGTTATTGAACACCTGACAGAATTGCTGCCAAGTGTACTTCCCATAACAGGTAATTTTATAATCAGAGCTTTGCTACTGAGAATGTTCTCTCATGAATTGGACCACCCAATGGTGCTCCATAATTTAGTATGAGTGGTGGTTTCTCAAAAACCTCAGTTCAGATTTCAGAGTAGGATTGAGGTTCCTTGTTCTTAGGACTGCCCCCACTCTCATATTTTCAGTGGTGATTAGATGGGAATAGTGACTACCTCAGTGGTGAAATGTGAACTGGTTTACTACCAGTTTGCTGGCTGTGCATGCGCAGTGTGCACCACACACCAAATGTGAGGTGTGCACACGCAGTGCACGCCAAAAGGAGGCATGCGGTAAGTAGAACAACGCACAAGGGGGGTGATCAGCAGTGGTGCACAATCTTTTTTTAAAAAACTTTTAAAAGCATTGCTTTTAAAAGTTAAAAAAAAGCCTCTGACGATTGCGCAGCTCAGCTGGGATCGTCAGAGCCTTTTAAAAGTATTTTTTTACAACCTCTTTGGTTGTAGAAAAAATGCTTTTAAAAGTAAAAAAAACCCCTCTGACGATCTGGCAACTCAGCTGGGATCGTAAGAGGCTTTTTTTTTTTTACTTTTTAAAAGCATTTTTTTAAACAACCTTTTCGACTGAAGAAGTTGTAGAAAAAATCCTTTTAAAAGTAAAAAAAAAAGCCTCTGACAATCAGACAACTCAGCTGGGATCATCAGAGCCTTTTAAAAGCATTTTTTTAACAACCGCTTCTGCCAAAAAATGTTTTTAGAAGAAAAAAAAAGCCTCTGATGATCGCGTGGCTCAGCTGGGCATGGGGGGAGAGGGCAGGAATTTTTGCTACCGGTTCTCCGAACCACCCGCTGCCATCGCTACCGGATCAGGCGATCCAGTCCAAACCGGGAGCATTTCACCCCTGGACTACCTTAAACCAACATTTTTCAGCAATTATACAGTTTTTCTACAGAAGGATCCTATGCAATCTTGTTGATCAGTTACACAGAGATCTCTTGCCAGAAGTTACTTAGTGCTTCATGTGTGTTACAAGGCCACATCATGACAATCATGAATTCCATGAGAAATGATCCATAAAATCAGCCTTTCTTACAAGATTATTAAAAGACAATTAATTAGATCCAGGCTTACTAACACTCTAAGTAGACAGAGTGGAAAAAAAGGAAGGTAAATTAATAATGATTAATTAGATTATGGGACATTTTCATAGAAAATCAGTTTCTATGGCATTAGGCACCTGGTGCATTTACACCATAACAACTTTACAAGCATACTGTTGGAAACGGATTGCATTTTTGCCAATGGGAATTTACTGCTGCTCTTCTAGAATTAATTTTCACAGCAGTTTCAAGTATCTCAAGGGAAAATAGAAGCTGAGAAGAAAACAAAAATGTGCCAGGTTTTGCTTATTATGTAGCATATCTACTTTTATTTTCTTGAGACCAACATTTTATACGCTTTGCTGTATAGTTCCGAGTAGATGGGAATAACCATTCTCATTTGCACATTAGGAAAAGAAGTATTTTAATTTTCACTCAATATCAATGCATACGTCTCTGCATTGTGATATATAGTGCCCACTACACTGAAGGCCCTGGGCCATTATGACCTATTATTTATCTCTGAAGATTAGAGTGAAATGTTTTAAAGAAAAGAATGATTACACCTTCATAATAAGGCAACCTGAAATATGCAAACACTTCAGCAGCTTGATTTGTGTAGTACTTGGTTCCTCCCTTGCTTGATGATTGAAATGTGGAGGCTAAGCACTGATTTTCAGTGGGAATCATCTGTCACTTAAATACAGTCCTCAAAACATGTGTAAAACTTCTGGTACTCTTCATTAATCTAAAATACAGATAAAGAGCAGTTTAAAATATTGCGCTAACTTATCGCTATGCAACTTTTAGTATCTCAAAGCCAAAAGAACCATAAAAACAAAATATACAAAATATAAACAGCGCCCAGGTTTTCAAAAGCATGACTTTTGGCCACAATGCAAACAGATGAATAAGGAATCTCGCTATGCATTAAGAACACTTAGCATTTTCAACTTTATAACCATTCCAGCTATATTCAGAACTGAGAGAGTGGATGAAATATTTATGCTGGAGTAAAGACGGGCACATCAGCCCAAGAGGCTAACATTTTATCTAGGAAACACTAAGGGGGTCATAAAGATCTCCCCATCAAATGTGAAGCGATACAAAATGGGTAGGGCATTCAAAGACTGCCCTGCAGTGTTCGCAAAATATGCAAGCCGAATTGAACTTTGCACAGCTCTGCATGTGAAAGAATGACCTTTTTTCTTTTGGACTCTGAGATTTCTTGCAAAAATCTAAGGAAAACCATTGTCTGATTTATGCAGGGATGGGGAAAAACTTCTCCTTGGTACTGCAACAGGATTTAATTGTAATGTAAGCAGCACTTTCAGAGAAATCAGGACGTCCAAACTTATAATTAATTTAGATTTACCTTAATTATCACTAATAATCAAGGAGGAGGAGGAGGAGGAAAAAAAATCTAAGTTGGAATTTTTTGGAAATATTACCAGCTATCAAACTGATATTAAATTGATAAATGTACAGTGTGTGCCCCCCCCAAATGAAACAGAAAAGTCCGGTGGATTTATTGTACAAGTAAATTTCATTTCTTTAAATCCTTCCACAATAATCTAATATTTTATTCTAACAATAAAGGAACATACTCTTTAAATTAATGATTGGTGGAAAGCATTTGATAGCGGTCTGATTATTACATACCAGCTATAGCTGTGTCCATTAAAAAGCCATTTGCTTAATAACAAGAATACAAATGCTGCCGGTTTTATTACAGTGCCCAGAAAATGATTTTTTTCCCTTATAACCTTATTATTGCACTTATGATCATTTAGTATGTTGATTTTTTTAAAAAAAACCTGTCAAATAATCTAATATTAAATACTAGATTTAACAATGATAACAAAAATGTAGATTATGTTTAACTCTCCAATACTGAATCCTTTCATAAAGTTCAGAATTTTAATAGTAGCTCACCCAAGTAAACCCTTTGATCTGGTCTTATATGCATTAGCTGTTACAATATTAGTATAGTAGCTGCCAGTAGCTCCCAGTAATTGTCTGTAGCAGACTACAAATATTTGGATAGTTGCAATGTGTCCTTCAATGAAGTGCAATATTGTTATCCACAATGCCATTGAGCATTGAGAGCAATGCTAGTGAAAATATCTTCTATGCGCACACTTGCATGCATACTCAGATGAGAAGGCTAAGTCTCAAAATCCTTTTGCTAACTCAGTATTTCAAACTTGGCAAATTTAAGATGTGTTGACTTCAACTCCCAGAATTCCTCAGCCTTTGCGGGGTATTAAAGTTGCCAAGTTTGAAAAAAAAATGAAAAACATCATGCTTAAGCTTTCAAAAAGTCACAATACCTAGTATTTTCAGCAGCATGTCTGGAGGAGATACAATCCCATGATTTACACTCCTGCAGCAGAGTTGAGGAACAAAGAAGTATCTCTGATACTTTGTTCCTTGGGTCAATGCCCAAGAGTGAAGCTTTCTAAGAAAAATGAGTGTGATACTGGTAACAGTGTTAGTGCTAAAACGGTTCAGCCTCAATATTAAGGGATATTAGCAATTTTCTGCAGCAAGGGTCATCTCACTACTAGCAGCTCCCCAAACAGAAACTCTTTTGTACTTATTAAGTCTATTTTTCTTCACAAGGCATACTATACAGTTGCCATGGAACTGAAGATACTACATATAAATTTACTAGTTGTTCTAGGTAAAGATTTTGGCCTTTTGCGCTGCCCCTAATCGAATTATAGCCAAACTTAACATTTCTATTCAAGAGAGAATTCTGGCCAACCCCTTACCCTCTTACAGTTATGCAGCTAGTCTAAAAATGAAAATATTTGAAGCATACAAAACTTTCTTCTTATGATAGTATTGGTCCTATTGGTTCCTGCAAAAATAGTAGTTTACCAGTGGCTACAGAGGAGGCATAAGGATTATGAGTAAATTCAGCATGTTTAAAAATCAGTGCCCAATAACAATTGGCACTCTTATCACCAAAGGTATACACATATAAATATATTGCTATGGAAAACTGCTGTTGATGCCTCACAATGGGAGAACAGGAACTTGATACACTCCTGAACATATTCCATATGTGTAGACTACATAGCCATGGAGATTATGATGGTTACTATTAAATGAGAAACATTTTCCTGTTTACATACTATTGTTGCTCACCAAAAAGATTGAAGTTTTTAATGTTAAGTATTGTTCTAAAATACTGAGGCTGTCCTGTAACTTATAAACCATATTTATTGCTGAAATAATATCCTAATTGACTCAATATTTCAAACCCCAACCCTTCGAAAAGAAAGAAAGTGCAGAACAAAAGTGAATTTGGGGTTTAAATAAAATACAGGTAATATATTCTCAACATTTGCATATGTGAAATTCTATTCAGAATTTTATCACCTATTGCATTGCTTTTTGTAGAGCTTAAGAAGGGGTCATAACATGTGTTAACGTTTGACCAGAAAGATGTTTTTAATTCAGCATGTCTGCCTTGACAGTGAATCGTGTATTATTCCTCCTCCACAGCATTTATTCCCATTATAATTGCCCACATATATTAAACTATTTTGCTGACAACGATGAATGAATGTGTGACAGTTTTGAACAAACTAATGCTATAATGCCAGCACTGTTCTTAAAAAGAGAGAGAAAGAGAAGGAAAAAAAAAATACAAGACATAAACAAATGGGTAGATTTGCAAATGATAACATCTGATGAGTGGCTTTGTTTTAGGAGAACTGCAAGGAGATATCACATGTTCAACCTTTATCATTTTTCTGTATTTTAATTTCTCCTATCTGATTCCTTTCTTATGCAAATGATGCACTCACAAGGCAAGATGGGTACATGATCATGCATGGTTTTATAAATGTTCCTGTCAATCTCCTTTCTTCCTTTTGCGCTATAGCAAGCTGTAACCAGTGAAGTAGGGGACAGTGTAATTTTCTCTTACCAGTCCCCTGCATCAATGTGAAGATTTATTACAGTTTGTGCTATTTGCAAACCCCACATTACTATTATAATGCCACATATATATTTGCACCTTCAAAGTTCTGAGAAACTTTAGAGATTTATTTATCATAGGCATCACTGTACCTCAGTGTGCTGTATTGATAAAGGTTATTCTAACATTTGTAATTGTGAAATATGAGCGCTTGTAAGATTTGGATTACTTTTAATATTATTTTTGTTTGTCCCAATGGTAAACATATCAGGCACCAATATTTGAGCTGTAACGCTCAATGTGAAAGGAGAGAAATGTCCATTATTCACTGTGTTTCTCAGTGGTATTACTGGAAGCCCATAGAGGTCTTCTTTTGGTATAATTTTATCTATAGAAGAGGAAGCATAAGAAGTCAGCTGCATGTGAATTTATTATGAATGCTCAGTCTTTCTTGGCAGCTATCATTCTAGCATCCAGATAGAGTCTCTGAGACGAAAATTTTGGTTTTAACTGATGAATGAATTTTTGAAACTGCAAGAAACATATCATTCTTTTTCAAGACTGTAGGGAATTCCATAACATGAGCTAGTATAGCAAACGGAACACAATTTTAAATACAACGAGATCCTCAATTCTATATTGCTCAACATAGCAAACATTGCCTACACGATCACAGGAGTATGAGGGTCTCTGCAGAGACTGCCTTTTCTCTGCAATACTTCCTGGAATTTGTGTCATTGTGAATGACAAGCAGTCATTCCAAATATTATATTGCAAAAGAAAAAGTAGCCATGTGTCTACTACAGCAGTGTCACATTGCTGTGAGTGCAAGGTTAATTATTGCTTTAAAAAGCAAAGAGTCTTCTCTGTGTGAAAAGTGACTCTGATTTTTTTTAAAATGGGAAAAAATAAATGGTAGCTGGATTTAATTCCTACTACTATTTATTCCTCCATAATCTATTGGAATAAATAAATAAATACATTAACAACAACAAAAACAAAAACTAGAAGCAGGAACTTGGAGACATTTATGTTGCTACAATAAATGAGAGTCATGAGTTAGTCTTGGCCCAAAGAATCCTATGCAAGCGGGATGAAGTTTGTGCTTTCATACTGTATACACAATCAGTCATATTCTGCAGTGGATTGGATTTCTACCTATGCTGAGAAATCTCTGAGCATGCAGGAAGAATTCGCCTCAATTAGTATCAAAAAGTACATCTGCTTGGCAACTGGATCATTAGACATTCATTGGCAGCTAGAAATCTGGAGATTTCACAGAAGAACATTCCACTGTAGTCGACAGAGGCTTTCTGCCAGGAGTTTTGCAATTGTAGTATTTTCTCAATTGAACACGTCATTCTTAACGCATCAGCTTAAAATAAAGCCTGTTTCTTCACTGAACTATAGTAGCAGTTAGTAGTTGAAATATTCTAGTTTAACTGGTTTTGTACGCAAAAAAACCCCAAACAAACCCTGAGGATCTTATAAAGGTTTTTATTATGTTCTGCCTCATCCTCAGAAATTTTACAGGGAGATTCAAATGCTTTCTTTTCCATTTGTAATATATGTTTTCCCAAATTTTTCCCCTCTGTCCAAAACTAACTAGGGAGGGTTAGGGAGGGGGGAAGTGTCAGGGAAGGGGGAAGTGTTACAACAATTTTCCAGTGCCTTTTGATTGGGAAATATTTGTAGGAAAAGACAGTCACACTCTTTGTCATGATTTCTAATATAAGAGGGCTCATTCCAATGTTGCATATAAAAGAAGAAAAGATTTAACCAAGATTCCAAGGTAATGAAACTTCAAAAACAGAAATAGGTGGAAAAAATAACTCTGCTACAACTACTACTGTTGCATTTTCTTCCCTATCGCCATCTTTTGGTGTCTGGAGAGCATTTAACTTTTAGAAGAACAATAAAGGCCATAAGGGCAGATAGGAGTAGAGGGGCAGATAGGATTCTGTTAAAATGTTGGTGTATTTCACATCTCAAAATAATGGGATCCATTTATCAGTGCTTATCACTGATTGATTGATTGATTCATTCTTTGCCCTTTCTCTAATGGCTCTGATGAGCTTATGAAGAAAAAATAAATATATCCATAAAATAACTTACATTTACCATCAAAATTAAATAACATTAAGAAAACTGGTTAAACATTTGAGTCATCTCCCGAATTGTAATAAGGGAAGAGCTTCTTTTGACTTGAGTGATAATTTGTTTCATAGGATGGCACCCACCATAGTGAAAGCAAAATTGGCCCTGGTTTTCAAACCTCTTTCTGGTAGAATCCACAAGAGATGCTCCATTGAATACAAAACAGATACTATGGGAGTAGGTGTCTGTTGTGTAAGTAAACCAAAAAGTAAGTTGCCCTAAACCAATATTTTTCAACACATTGGAAATTTGAAGATGTGTGGATTTCAACTCTCAGAATTCCCCAGCCAGGATGCTGGCTAGGGAATTGTGGGTATCAAAATCCAGACATTTTTAAATTCCCAAGACTGAGAAACATTGACCTAAGCTATATAAAGTTTTATATACCATTGGTGAATACCTTGAATTGGGTTTGGTAACCAGTCAAGCTGTTTCAGCATGAGGCTACTGTGAAATTTCTGCCTTTTGAGCTAAATGCAATTATGGGCAATTGTGAAGCTACAGGAAAGGAATGCAGCCTTGGATTTATTTATTCATACAATATATAGTCCAAAAAGAAGAAGCCCATCACTGAGCTATAGAAAGGGATAAAATCAAGGAAAGAAGATGAAAAATAAAAACTAATTATTTGTAAAACTGCTGTTAAATGTATATTCCCAGAACTGGACTGAAAAATACAACTGAATCATTGTAATATGTGATCCCCCCCTTTCAAAGTCAGTTTTTCTTTTTACTGTTCACTGAAAATAATACACAAGATCATGCCATATAATGAAATACAATTAAACTTTATAGATCTAAATTTGTTTCAATAGGCCCATCAGTTGCATGAGCTCAAACTAATAGTGGATTTTTACAAGTATAGAGTGGCTTGCCTTGTAATTATCGCAAGGGAGCATTTTTTCTAAGCTCCAGTTTGAATGACTATTGGTTTAATTCATCAGAAGCCCCTATTATTGCATTTCAGGTAAAGCATTAAGTTATTACTCGTACACAATGCAGAGTCTGAAACAAAGTGAATAGAGAGAAAAAAAATTACTCTGATTCTAATGAAAGAAACAGCAGCACTTTTTTCCCCTGTGGTTACACTAATGGAATCCTATGGAAGCAAAAATGAATTCATATACCACCATATCTGTTTGATATAGTTAATCACACCAGCAAATACATTTATTCACTTTAATTCAATAAAAAAACACTAAATGTATTTATTCAATGCATTTAATATGGTTAGTGCAACAAAACATTAAAAAGCCACTCTTAACCACTTATATAGCTCTTTCACCTTAGACAGCAATAAAATCAAGCAAAAAAATAAATGTGGTGAATTTTATCCAGCAGATTATGCCTCAGCACTTTATCCTATAGCCAGTTCATTAATCCATTCTGGCTGAAGCAACTGCTTCCACTGAATAGATTCATAGAGTCGATACAATTAAGGAGTCTCCTTTTTAATGCTAAATCTCCATTAACATTTCTTAATGATGCTCATTAAAAAATCAGAATAAATATATAGCTTCTCTTATACGGATGCCAAAGCATTTTAATGGAAACCGTTCTTGATTTCAGTAGGAAAGAAAAGTTCAAAGAATCAGAGCAAATCTGCTTATCCTCATAGGAAATAAAAGCTCCAGATAAGACGTTCAAACTTTGCTACTATGTAAATTAATTCCTAGAGCTTCCTTTGGGGGAAAGAGGTCTTAGAAAGCCAGATATTTGGAAATCTTGCAGCTTTGGGAGTATATGACTACTTAAGGAATTGCTCCAAATTTGCTCCACATCTTTACAAAACTGCTAAAAAATTTAAATCTCACCCAGAGATTTCATAAGAACCCAAGTGACTGAGCCACAGACATTTTTTGGCCAGTAAAACAAATGCTTTACTGGCCACAGCTTTAGAAGTTTGCCCTTCTGGAAATTTCTGAATCAGATCACTCTATTTCTCCATAGACCCACAGAACAATGATAGTTTATTTTAGGCATGGTCATGCAATAATTGTTAGGTTTTCCTAGCAACTGTTAGATTTTACCTGGCTTAAATGAAGACATTAAAAACAAGAAGCCTAAGATATTTTAAAAGCTTTTAAACATCATAGCTGATGAAATATGAAGTAACTGCATAGGTTCTCTTTGTTCTTTGCTATTTTTCTCCGTCTCGCTCTCTCATATACCCACACACATAAAAAACATAAATATGAATAAAAGCCCTTAATAATATATCTTTAATTCATCCAATAACTGCCTAAAATGTACTAATTTAAAATCTGTGGATTAAAAGCTTACAGTATACTGAGTATAAACTGTCTAAAAATGCAACAATCGTTAGTACTAGCAGACTTAGTTTCTCTGAGTTAGCAGTCTGAATTGAGAGAATTAAAAACTTGGCAAACTTTGCTGGGCTGAGAAATAAGACAAGCTTTATAGCTTAAAAGAATGGCAACACTTTAAAAAGAGTTATCTCATAATTCTATAACAAGGGTAAGAAAGCAGTAGGAGAACACAAAGTATGCATAAATACCACTATTGCCAAGAAGGGTTGGCACGTTCTGATTGCAATAACAGTGCAGGCAGAGCTCCTAAAATAGGTGTTGCTATGACAAGCAATGCCAGAAATCCCAGTTTGTACTCTTTAAGGTTACTCTTCCAAAGATCAGAGTTAGCTACACAACTCCATGCTGACCATTTAACAGAGCTCAGTGGCACAGGATACAAGACACACAAAAAACTATTCAATCCACTGCTATAACGTACCAAGTAGTTTCAGTCAAGTTGTGAGATAGATAGAAAGGCGCAATCCTAAAATGTGAATTTATTTAGTTGTATCAGTTGCATTGCACTGGCAACCTTCGGTCTCAAGAGACTATGGTATCGTGCTCTGGAAAGAGGTCCTAAAACAGCATCTGGTGTGACTCAAAAGGCCAATTTGAGACTGGCAATCCCTTCCACACTGAGGGCAGATACATTCTGTCCCCTGCCCAGCCCCCAGATTTCCCTGGTTCCGGGATATCAGTTAAAACCTTACTAAAAGTGATACATGATAAATATAAAAAATAAAAAGAAGTATTTTAACAATAACAAACACCAATGGTTACCATGCAAACATGGGCAAATTGGCCAAATGACCTCCCACAGAGGTCATTGCAGTTCAGCATAGTACTGCTGAAGTCACATGATTCAAGTCAACTATAGCAATACTAATGCCATTTCCTAGGTGGTTACTTATAATTAATTACTGCTTTTTGAAAACACTGTTCACCTATTGTTCACCTAAAAATGTTCACCAATTATTGGGCTGTCAGAGCTGGACTGCAAAACCTGAATACCCATCAGATGTCAGCAAAGCATTAAACATATCTTTTTGTTGCCATTTTTTTTTGGTCACCCAGATTTTTGCAGCTGCTAGCACTGATGATGTTATCTAGGTTTGGTAATGAAATGTCTGCCAGAAAACAAGCAAGCTCAGAGACTACCAAGGACCCCTCATGTCAACCCTGAGCTACAAATATTCTCCTTCATTAGTACTGTATTTTAATCTTTCCTATAAATTCCATCATTAATTGACCTTTCAAGGGGGAGGAGAAATGAAAGAATTTTTCTATCTCTTCTTATAGTTCAGTAGCTACTCTCAATTATCAGGGAAAAAAAACAACCATAAAAATGACACAAAAACGAGGAAGGAAGAAATAGACGAGGGAAGGAAGCTTTATACCACATCTGTAAGGTGGTATTTTAAAAAAATCTGTATTGCTCATTTTGGAAGGAAATATTTACCCCATTTAATTATTGATTGAGAGCATAACAAAAGAGAGGAAAAAGTACAATGCAGTGCCTATTCTCTGGGTTGTATCTAATCTGAAACAAATTTCCAAGCAAACCAAAGGATCTCATTACAAAGACGTTGAGAGGAGGAAAGCCAGCAACTGATCCATTCTCAGCCCAAAGCTTGATGCATGTTTGTCAAATACTGTAACAAAAAAACCATAACTGAGCTTTGCAGGAAAGTAAGTGATCCTAGCAGAGCAATTTGTTTTGATTCTGTAGAAAGATGCTCTCTAGATAACACTTCTCACAGAAATCTCAGGTTTTACTTACATATTTGAATACAGTGTGCCTCCAACTTTATTCTAATATAAAAATTATTTTGCCCCATCCTGTTTTTGTAGCTTTCTCAGAGTATGGCTTAACATAGTCAAATCCATCTCACCTCATTTCCCTGCCTCTTGATTCTTCTTGCCACTCTATGATTTTGTGCTGACAGTAAATGCTATTAGCTCTCTTGAATGTCATTGGGTAGAGCTCTGAAAGCCTCTCCAGAAAATTAACAAAGCCAGTCAAATTATATTAACCCCCACAAATCACACAGAATGGAGCACATATAAAAGACAAGAAATGTTTCGGCTTCTGGCTTCATTACTGCTAGTCCTGCTTTGATTCAGACTTGGGTGTAGTGCACAGAAACCACCAGTGGCTTTTAAAGAAGAAGTTTACTGGCAAGAAAGAGAAAAGCTCATGGAAAGAAACAATGAAAAAGCTATTGTTTTTGCTTTTCCTGAGTCCTCAACATAGAACTGGGCCAGGGATAATAGGAATACAAATTTATTATTCTGTATTCAGGTACTGCCACATGATTCTCAACAGGCAACAATAGCGCATCTCATTACTTATTTTGGAAATGATGGAAATTCACAAAGTGCACAGTTTTCATGCTATGTAGTTTTGTGAAGGAGAGCAATTTCACATTTATGGCACTATTAACTGTGGGTTGATGAGTTCCCCCCCTCCCAATATACTGTGTATTATTTTGTCATAGGTACATAAAAATGTTTACAAAGGATTATACAGATGAGGAGAAAGAGAAAACAAGACAGTGTGTATTATCTGGAGTTGAAACTGTGTGGTTTGGTTATAAAATGGTCCTACCTTGGATATTTGTGTTCATCAAAGGAGATATAGAAGTATAGCCAGCCGCACAAACAGGCTGAAGAACAGTTTTTATCCTGAATGAGAAATAACATCATAACTATGTAGTAAGATGGACTGCAGTGCCGGCACAATGTGTAACATGTTCACACTGGTGCAATAGGACTGGGTGTTTTGTTAATATGATTTATTGGGTTAGGGATTTTCTGTCTTCACTGTGAGTTGTATTGTATTGGGGGGGTGCACTGAGGGAGCTCAACCAATTTCATTGTACATATGTTGTGCACTGAGATTTGAATTGAATTGAATTAAAGATGGAATAATGATGCATGTTTCCTAAAAGCAGACAAAAACACTTTCCAGGATCAAGCATCTTGTATTATACATCAGATCAGATATAGGTTAAGTACAATAATATATTCTAATTTGGGGGTTGTAATAATTTAAGATGACTAGAATACTTTTAGAAAATATATAAATCCAGACAGATGTCCAGTAACATGAAGCTCCAAAGTCAAAATTAAATTTTCATGGGATCTACAGTTATGCTGTAACATTCAAATTTAAATGCATGACATTCATGTACTGTAATGTCACATTTTTATAATCATCTATTAACAAGGTGCACAATTTTGTTGCACATGGTCTCTGGCTCATCTTTACCATTGCCAATTAAAAATAGTTTGAGCAGGGAAACATCACAGGAAGCATGTATGAAGCTAATTGTTCCTATTCTTCCCATTGTTTCTCAGTTGGCACAAGGTAGGTCAATAGTTGCTATTGCTTAACAAATGATTCACTTTGCTGCCCATGCAGTAGATTTCTTCAAGGAAAATTTACAAATTCTTCAAACTCTATTCACTATGAATATTTCAATCTTTTTGTCTTGGTAAAACAGATTGAGTATTGAGTTTCATCCAGTCTTAGAAAGATAAGAGTACTGTTGGATGAGTCCAAAGATATGTCAGTAGTATATCCTGCTCTTTCCCACAGTGGCCAAGTAGGAGCAGTCAATTTCTCTTCCCTCTTTACACCATTCTTAACTTTCCTGTCACTGCCTGATATAAATCACATTTCAGTGCCACTATGTCCAATTTGAGTGACAGTGTATAAATCACACACTGACCCCACTGACTTCTAAGGATTCAAAACAGGGAATAATCACAGCTTCCACAGTTGCAAGTCTATTGCCCTTAATCAGTATTTTTAATAGTAGCATTGATATGCCATAAGGTTCATAAGATGTGCTTAATCACTCAGTAACAGCAGTGGGTATTGGACACAATTTTGATTCCGAGTTGCATACTGAAATTGGTATGTGGGTCTATTCTTAGAAGAAAATATTCCTTTATTTGATTTTTTTTCTAGTATAAAGATCAGATTCTATTGTAGAAAAGAGAGTTATCTGAATCACTACATCAAAAACAAAAGCTATACCTGAGCCCTTATGTCTTTAAATTCAAATTTAAGTTTCACTTTGAGATTTTCTTGGAGCTCATTAAGAACTACTTACAATTTTAACTATTAAATATTTAAGAACACTTACTTTTTTAAAAAAAAATTCAGGTTGTGTGAAATTTTAATTCCTGCTTAATTTTTAATCTAAGATTTGACATGCATAAGGAAATTTAAAAAAAATACCCCTGCTCTTCAACAAAGATGCAAAGATGTCAATTTCATACAATGGACCTGTTGAGTCCTCCTGCCAACCCATAATTATTAGCAAAGGCATGTCAGCTTTTGATTTTTTTTCTAAAGATTTTTAAAGCTGAAGATTACATTGCAACATTTTCAAATTAACCTCCCCCTTTCTCTGTCTTCTATGATACAAGAGGTGTGGTTACAAGAAAATGCTACCATCTTCCTTTAAACGATGTTTATTTTTGTTTTGATTCTTTTTCTTTAACTGATAAACAAGGTATTGAATATGAGTTATATTTGTAGGGGGTTTCTTTAAACATCCACAAGACACTTTTATTCTCATATTATATTGCCTTCTAAGAATTTTAATTTGGGACCTAACTAAAGATATGACTTCCTTGGTCATAAGTGAGTAACCCATGACTCTTAAAAAATGGTCCAGTACTTACCATCGCTGACACCGCTGAATGGGGCAAACAGTAGATAAAATTAGTAAATATGGAAGCGTTACAATTTGTTCAATAGGTTATTCTATAAGTTGCTTCATTGTTGCCTTTCTCAACCTCATTTCAAACTCTCATATTGGGAAATTCTTTTTATTCAATCCAAAAGCAGGGAAGGCCACAGAAAATCCACCCAATATTCAATATTACAGAGTTGGAAGGACTCAGATTGACCATCCATCGAATGCTTTTGCTCAATACAGAAATCAGTATTGAAATTCTGGGATATTTATCAAAAAAATTTTTTATCTCAAATCAAGCACTATGCAAGTCCTAATATAGTGGTGGGTTGCTCCCAGTTCGGTCCAGTTCTTGTGAACCAGTAGTAACCGCGGCAGGAGGCTCCGCCCATCCGCCCGGACATCATCATGAATGATCAGCGCATGCGCAGAAGCTTCTCCATGCATGCGTTCCCATTGCGAACTGGTAGCGGAGGTAAGCAGAACCCGCCCCTGTCCTAATACCTTTTATATCAGCCTCAGATCAATCACAATATAAATTATATTTTAGACAATTAGCTACATGTGAAATACTGGGGCTTATATTTCACTGGTAATTCACACACAGTTGAGAAACTCATTGCATCATGGTTGAAAGATAGTGCTTGCCTTGTATGTGGTATATGCAGATTCAATAGTCTGGCAAGTGTGAAATTTCATGGATTCTGTATTAAAGTAACAATAAATAAAAATCTACTGAAAGATTTAATTTTACATTGAGGAAATCAAAGTCTTTACTCTAGATGATCCTTGTATGGTACCTAGGAGTTTCTGTCATATTTTTTAAAAAATAATTGTTTGATTTTAGTAAGAATTTGGGATTTTCATATACAATAAAGCTTTCCTGCTTCTATCTCTGCTTTGTCTGCTGTAGTTTCAAATACATTACATTGGCCACCATTCTTTTTCTCCTTCCAATTCACTGTTGTTTGTCTGATTAAAGAAAGATAATAATTGCAAGCTTCATTTATAGCAAAATGAGTAATGTGCTCTTTGTGCAATTTCCAAAGGCTTCACATTAGCCTGAAGATGCATTTTCAAGCACTTATTAGGAAATGCTCACAAAAGGTAAAAGCAGGCTGGTAGTTACCGTAAGTGTGGAAGAGAAAAAGCCTTTTTGAGCTTTTGAGAAGCTCACGGTAAATACCAGTTACATACAAGCTTTTGGTCAAAAAGTACAAATAAAAGAAAACAAAGCATCTGATAGATCAGGGATGTGCAACTCCCATTAGTTCAGTGACCATGGGTTGTATTTTGGGTGGGAGATCACGAGTTCTAAAATCTGAAATGCATGTTTTAAGGTTCTAAAAGCCTGATGGTATTGGTTTTGTTATGAAAACTCTCCCCAAACCCTAAAAACATGAAAAAAGAGTAGGATTTTTGGGGGGGCTGAGCCCATAAGGGATATGTGTTCTGGGAGCATGCAATAGAGTTGCTTATACATTTAACAGATTTTAACAGATTAACAGAGTTGGAAGGGACCTTTGCAGGTCATCTAGTCCAACCCCCTGGAGCACAATTGTTATGTCCCATTATGAAAAGAAATATAACAGTCAAAATGGAACATCAACAAAATATGATACATTGGGCCATTTTTGAATATGGGCCATTTTTGAAAGCAAAAATGGTACTATTGTCATCACGTATACTGCAAAATTCGGGGAGGGAAAATAGTAATATTAAATTATGGCAATCTCAATGTAAAAATATCTAAAAGAAGAAGGCAGAGTATTTTCATTTTTGGTTAATAAACCTCCAAAGTAGCTTTTCTCTGGCAGGGAGGAGGAAAATGAATCTATTGGATCTAGCATACTTGTCTGAAATTACACATTGTAGCTGAGATTGTATTATTTAGACATTTACATATAACTTATTCAATGTTTGCCCCTTTTGAATTTTAAGACCCTAGTTTCTTTAAAGATAAGTTTCCTTTTTATGAGTTCAATGTGGGTTTGAAGGAGATATTGCTTCTTTAAGGTATCACCTTTAATCTTGTTACATATCCAATTGAAGGGTCTGATCTTGCTCCAATGGAAATCAATTAAAATTTAATTATTGACTCAAGATTACATTACAGAATGTCAGGCTCTAGTAATATAAATGAAATTATATTGAATATTTATTCTCCAAAGGCTATGGATTCAGTGTTTTTGTTTCAGTTACCTTGACCCCCCCTCCCTCATAAAATGGACTTTATGCTGAGTCCTAAGGCAACAAAGCAAAAAATACAACATTTCAAGGGGTCTACATATTACATAAACTAGGTACTTTGTATTTAAAATTCTCATTTAAAAAGTTGTAAAGAGCAGATACTTTTTTGCCAGGTTTAAAAATGATAATTTCAGAAAAGTATTAGCTAGAAAAAATAATGTTTTCCTGTTGTGATCCTAAAGAAAATTGCTTTGCTCAAACTATTATCAGTTTGGGAAGGACTCATCCTTCCCACCTGCCAAAGAAATCTTAGAGATATGACAGTAATGGGAAATCCACCTTAAGCAATGCAATATTCTACCTTGGTAAAGAATCACAGTGAAGCTAATCTGCCTTGATAGACTTGTGAATAGTGGCTTCTCTGTGTGTGCCATATGTGCACAGCAACCATGGATATTGAACATAGCAATATGGCTCTGGTTAGAAGATAGACTGCACATCACAGAGACCATTCAAAGTGATGTATCACACAACTCTCCATCAGAGTAAATCTCTCCTTTAATAGCAATAGCAATAGCACTTAGACTCATATACCGCTTCATAGCCCACTCTAAGTGGTTTACAGAGTAAGACTATTGCCCCCAACAATCTGGATCCTCATTTTACCCACCTCGGAAGGATGGAAGGCTGAGTCAACCTTGAGCTGGTAAGATTTGAACTGCTGAACTGCAGCTAGCAGTCAGCTGAAGTAGCCTGCAGTGCTACACTCTAACCATTGCGCCACCTCGGTTTTTAATGATCTGCACACTCTTACATACAGCATAGTTGATGTTATTGACATTTTAAAATATATATATGTATACACATGGAATGCAAAAGATGTATTTAACACCAGGTCTAGTTTAGCTCAAATAATGCTTGTTTTTTTATGAGGTTTGTTAGGCAAGCTTCATGTACAAGGTCTTCCTATCTGAATAGCACATGGGATGAAGACTACTAATTTTAATGACCCACAAGATTCGATGGCAGGTGAGTAGATTAGTTTCAGGTTTGATGTCATACTTGACATTCTTGGGGAAATCTGGAAAAGCTCATTCTGATTCCAACTCTATGTTTCTCTTTTTATCTGGCCCAGCACTGAGTGCCTGATGTGACCATCAATTTAATTTCCTATTGTGTCTTTCATGCACTGAGCAATGTCTGAGCAATTATGCTATTACAGTCTGGAAGGCTAGGGGCCAGCAATCCAGAAAGCCCCCTCAACTTCCATGTGCCTAAGATTCTTTGCCTTCCAGACTGCTCACTCTGTTCCTCTTCAGTGCCCTTCCTTACCAAATAGAGAAGTCAACTTAAAGAAGAATTTCATCATGTGATAGAAGTAGACAGCCAGGGCTGCTCTCAAATAGTTCTGGAGACAATGGGAAAATCAAGATTGCTGCACTGCTTTACAGCATGCTGGAAAGATTTTTTTTGCCCCCTTAAATGGCATGCCAAATGCTTTCCTAAAGAAAGAAAGGATGGGTAACTAACTTTGTTAGTTACAACAGGGAAAAACGTGAGGCAAATTTGGACAAAAGATGTGGGAAAAACCTGGAGTCATCTTGCCAATCCAAGCAATGCTACTGATTTTGGTTCATCTGGAGAATTTAAATTGATGTTCTAGCTGCTGTAGAGTTATTTCAATGGAAAAAGAAGAAGTGGATATTTTGCAAGTATGCCTTGATGCCTGACTTGTTTTAAAGGAGAGAAAGAATGAGAACATTTATGAGGGGCATAAGTATGCTGAATAATAATAATGATGATAATATCCTTAAAAAATATCTGTGATTGCTTTTGTCTCCAACTGATTCCTCACATGTTTCTGGGGAGGTTATGAAACTTCAGTAGGTACTCTTCCAGAAATGACCTTCGCCATTTATACTTTCCATAGGAGATCTTTCCTACTCTCTGCATACTTAAACAACCTCAAAGTGTCTAGCCACCAGAGGACCTTTATACTGGGAAAATGTCAAACTCTCTCTTCAGCTGTCCTTGAAGGTCCATGCAGGAAGATTCCTTACCATGAGAAACAATGTCCCTGTGATCCTCATGTGCTTCTCCAGTACCTATACAATAGAGACATTTGTACTAGTTCCATCTTACTGTTATTGCACAAATACCCAGGGTACATAGGACAATTTTATATCTGCTTGCTGCTCTCAGATACTAACCTTGCTACAATACATAATGTTGCCAGGTTCTGTGCAGCAGCACTTAAGTGTGTCGGATGATTACCTGGGCTATAAGCTAGTTTTAATGAGCATCTAGTTTATCATTCTAGAGTGCTCTGTATTGTGACTTGTCTGCCATATGCTTGCTTTTATGCTTCCTTACACCAATTTAATGCTCCTACACCTTCTTTTAGATTCCTTTTAGACTTTTATATACAAGGTATATCAGATTTTATATATTTTAGATTTTTATTATATTTTAGCCTTTGATGTACTTGCTATGCTTTTTAATTGACTAATTCTTCCTTATGCTGGTCTTTGACCATAAAGATTTGATTTGATTCTCTCTTCCTCAGGCTAAAGAAACTAAAAAGCTATTTTTGACGCTAACAGCACACAAAGAATTATATTCCAGTTTACAGACATTTGTTTTTCTTTTAAATAAATAAAAGAAAATAAAAATCTGATATACCTTGTACAATGTTGTTATATTAGGAGAAATAATAACCAGAATAATGAAAAGAATGATCATACAAAATTTTAGACATTTATGCAAAGAATGGAAGTATTAATGATTGCATTATAAATTTGATTTTAGATGCAATCTGAAAGCTCACGCTGAATATCAGATTTCACATACTGAATTTAAAAAATATAGACATCAGTGTGAATTTAGGTAATGTATAGTATAGATTTTAGTGAGAAGAGAAAGTAAGTGCACAATTTTAGTTCTTGGGGAACAAAAAAGTCTATAAGTAAAGATCAAGAAAAAATGTCAGATGTCATTATAGCATCTGATTGATGTAAAATTGTATTTTAAAAATAACAGTACTTTGTAGATGGTTATTTTTCAGCATTATAATCAGTAACTGTGCTCTAAATTCCCATTACTACTAAATATATGTTGGTGGTATGTTTTATGTTACAAATATATATATTTCTACCCAAGGACTACCTCACATTTCATGAGAAATATTGCAGATGAATAGTTTATAGGATTATTGTCACATCTCATGCTTAGTATTGCCAAATGATGGTCCTGATTTATGACAAATTGCCAGAAACATGTTTAAATTTGCCTATGGAAATTCAGTTTCAGAAATAAAGCTTTAGGTATGATACGGATGTGCTGCTGACAATGAATTGAGAATTTCTAACATTGTCTTACTGATAGTTGAAGAAGCTGTGTGTTCAAAAAATATTACTAAGTTTTAAATGAACTATGATTTATGAAACACATTAAATATACATTCAACAAATAAAGTTTAATATTTATTGCAATGGTTTCATTAAAATGGTAAATGAGCATTTATTCAACTTTTTAAAGAAGTTTTAAAAAGAATTTCCAGCTAGTATATTTTAAGAATTGTTATTCAAAAAGGTTGGTATAGATCTAAACTAAAATATTGGAAGTTTCTAAATGCAGAGGGCTTCGTTACTGATAAAGTTTACAAGATCTGTGGCTGCTCACTTACAGAAACCTCAGATCAATAAACCACAGATTTAAAACACACCATACTTGACTTAAGCAAATTGGTCATACAGCCTTTTGTTAGATCCTGTAACTTAATACAAATGTTACCATTAAAAATTGTTGCCTAGTTGTTCTGTTCAGGATAAATACAATCACATATTTAGGCATTCCTTCTTCAGAGGGCCTCTCAACAACATTATCAACAACATATCAAATGGCATTAAGTTAATCATAAACCCTCCCTGTTTAAATAAATATTATTACAGAAAAGCAGCTTATTTTGTTCACAAACACTGAGAACTGCAATGTCAATATTGTCCCTAGCTTGAAGTAGACCTACTCTGTATTTATTTTAGAAGTCAAATTACGGTCATCTTTGAAAAATCTTTTCATTTATGTGACAAAGAGCCATGGTTTTTATGATCAAATGTGCTATGAAATCAAAAGAGGTCCACTGAACCTCCTTAAAATTTGAGAAGATCTTCTACCAAAGCGAAACAATGTGGCATTCTCCAGGTAACAACAATAACCAAATAACAGAGAAGATTAGGAGGTCTTCTAGTCCAACCCCCTGCTCGGGCAGGAAAGCCTATACCATTTCAGACAAATGGCTGTCCAATCTTTCTTAAAAACTTCAAGTGTTGGAGCACCCACAACTTCTGAAGGCAAACCATTCCACTAATTAATTGTTCTGCAAGAAACTTTCTCCTTAGCTCTAGGTTGCTTCTCTCCTTGATTAGTTTCCATCCATTGCTTTTTCCTGCCTTCAGGTGCTTTGCAGAATAGGTTGACTCCCTCTTCTTTATGGCAAACCCTTAGATATTGGAACACTGCTATCATGTCACCCCAGTTCTTCTTTTCATTAAACTAGACATACCCAGTTCCAGCAATCATTCCTTATATGTTTTAGCCTCTAGTTCTTTAAGTCTTAAAGTTGCCAAGCTTCTTACCATTGGTTATGTTACTGGCCTAGAGAGAAGTTTCCAGAGAAGTAGGTTGCCTCCCTATCTTTGTTCAATTAATGTCTTGGTGTATTTTCTATTGCAACTATGTTGTCTGACTTATTTTTAACATTTCTGAGGTTTTCAATATCTGTCTACTTGATTAACTGTGTCGAAATATTCTCTTATGCAAATATATTTCTGCCAATCTTCAGTGAATGTGTCAGCTATGTTTGGTATATGTGTCTGCTTTAAATTCTAAAATCCACATAGCTGGCTTGCAAGCTTATTTTCCAGATCATTGAAAGCAACAGGAAATATATATTTTTTGACAGACATTGACTAAAGCAGCTTTAGAATGGTTTAGAGGCATTTTGGTTTCTAAGAAAATCTGTCTGAAGGAGCTATTGACCACATTTTCCACAGGTCATCCCTCAAGTAGTTGTTAAGTAGTTTATCAGGGGCCCAAAATCTCCATAATGCATTTTGCTTTTGCTATGGAGAATATAGGAGAGAAAAGTCAATTGAATAGATTTAATTTAGATAGAAAATATAATTAAAAAGTCCCATTTTTAAAAAGGATAGGATCATTTTTAAGGCACATTCCTAGAAAGTACATATATCTTATGGCAATTATTTGGGTATGTTCATGTTACACATATTAGCAAGTGCCCCTACAACACTTGTTAAGATGTTGTTGCTAAATCGTATGGGCAAATGCAGATAAATGTCACAGATCACTTTAGTTGGACATGTTGTTCCCTCTCTTTACATGTTGTCTTAGCCTGATGGTTTACATTTATAGTCAAAAGCTCCAAGATTTCAGGAAGAAGATCTACCTGTTACATGATCTTTTCATTTGGAGATAATAGGAACTTAATCTGGGACTGGCTATGTTCTAAAACATGAAGCAGCCTACTGACCTTATTGTCCTATCACTATCTCAGCTAAGCATAGCTCCAAAAAATAATTTTAAAAACCATGTAAACGATAACATGGACATGTATATTTATTTATATTTCAGCTGCATGTGACACTTTCCTGTATTTCCATAGAGTGTATTTTTAAGCAATATTAATGTGCTTGTATTAAAGCAGAACTTTTCAACACCCCTCCCCTCCAAAAAAAAAAAAAAAAAAAAAAAAAAAAAACCAGGATCAGAGATTATGAATTCAAAATCATCTTAGTGACGGCAAGGTTTCCATAGCATGGCATCCTCCTGAAATGCTAAAAGTACAACTCTAAATGACTACATTGGGAATTATAGTAGCTGCTGAAGTCCAATCTAGCAGGCAGCAGATTAAGAAACGCTGATCCCACAAACATGACTGGAATATTCTGGTTGCAAAATCCAGCCAATGTGCCAGAGTCATTAAAAAGTGTACACCATGCCCTCACAGTTCTGGCTTTCGGGTTCTATGAAGTACAAAATAATCTCCATTTCATTATTTCGAGAGGGTGGGTTTTTTTTGGTTAATGTTAAAGATTGTCATCAGCCTTGCAAGATAGTTCAGGCAGGAAGCATGGCCAGATGAATAATTCTATTTTATTGTAAGGTTACATTTTCTGAATCTTGCAAGTCTGAAAGTAAAATTTCTCTCCTTTCATCTTACAGCCCAAGAAACTAGGGAGGGTAACTGTCACTCCCCCATTCCTTTTGCAGGCTAAACTACCTCTTATCTCACTGCTCCCGTGGCTGGAGCTCTTCTCCTTGACTCCCAAGCTCATTCCAACCTATAACCCATTCATAATAATAGAAGATGGAAATAATTGAATCAATTTGTTTAACATCCATGCTTCTAATATGTGTAATATTAATTTTACTCTTTAGTTTAAGTTGCTGTGCCATGCACACAGGAGAGCAAGCCCATTGAACTGAGTGGGATTTGCTTCTGAATAGAGGGCATTGGATTATGTTCTTCACACTTAAAACTGTATTCCCACTTAGTTGGCAGAGTATTCCCCTTGATAGACAAGTACAGAATTGCATTGTTAGCATCAGAACATATTGGTCACATTCATTGTCTAAATGACGGATACATTACAGAAGGCAACATCTTACTTATGAAATACATTGGGTGGAAATTTATCACCTGCTTTGCACATCCAATTCTAATTCTAATGAGGAGAGGCACCCCAGCTATTTGAAAGAGTTGTTAATGGAAAGTGCAAGAGCAAGTCTTTTCAAAGGGTCAAAGAAGCTACTTCGTTTGTCTCATGTGGAGATAGCCAAAAGCAGTTTTTGAAGCAACAGTGAGATCATGGGGGAAAAAAATGAAGTGGTTTTAACTATTAAAAATAGTGTTTTGTAAGTGGCCCTTCATATCTCTTGCAAAAGATTAGCACAGCCCGGGTGTTGCAAATTCTATCTTCAAAAACCAACACTCTGCAGATGTTTTGGAAAAGGTACACACACAGAGTTCATACAATTGCTTTTGTCCAACAACTATAATTTGTATGTCTTCCCTCATCACTCTATCATCAGTTTCTAATAAAGCTAATAATGTTACTGTCCTATTTCTTCTTTCCCAGCTTTTTGCCCAATGCTGCAAAGGAGGATTCATTTGTTTTGCAGCAGAGGCATTCCGCAAGAAGCGTTTAGAAAAGATAAAAGAAGGATGTCTTGTTTAAGGAAGATGAAGAGAAGTAGTTGTGCTCAAGATGTATACAAAGTGATCACCGATGGACTTTTTACAAATGTAACTGAAATTAATTTACCTTATTTCCATACTCACAGTATTTCTTTTAATAGCTACAGGATAAATCCTGCTACGGTGTACATCAGGCTGAACAACAAATCAAGCCCATCTCTATGTCGTAGTCCAAAAGGTACTTGACAGCCTTCTTGCTTCTGTAGTCCTGGACTGGCATTACAACCATAAGATTTGTTGGCATCCAGTGGTGAGCTGTCAGATATGGGTTACTGGAGTACATTCACTTTGATGGGTCATGTTTTGACTGACAGAGTTTATACCATCATCCCATTATCTAATAGCAAGCGTGATCAAAGTGAGAGTTTTACTACTTCTTCCAGATGTAATCCATCACTCTACTTAATCAAATCAAAGGCAAAATGTCACCAGATGCAAAAAGATTTGGACTGCAACATTAATCATGTTTTTACAAAACATTTGTCTGCCCACCTGGAAATATCAGGTTTAAGTTCTACCATGGCTTTGAAATTTCTGACACAGTCTACTTGGTGAAATAATACTTGAAATTACCAAATGCTCCTTTGGGGTAAAAACATTTTTTTCCAAACAAACAAACAAACAAACAATCCTTCCACTGCAAGTTATGAAATATGGACTATTTTCCTCAGACTGGAAAAAAATGGTCCAGTCCCTGAAAGTAAGTGCATACTAAACTTTAAGGCATTTTATCCATGTATATTCATATTTTGGTATACACAATCTTAAGTGCACACAGTTTTGTGGGGTATATGGGTATTTTGGTCAGAGTAATGTTAAATACTGATTTTTGAATATGTTCAGGGAAAAAAAGCACAATACTTTAGACGGCAATGCTATACTCACTTACCTCGATATAAGTCTTACTGAATTCAGGAGGGCTTATTCCAAGGTAAATATGAATAGCATTGCACAGTTATTGATGGCGCTTTCAGGACATCTGTATCTGAAACAAACTGTAATTTAAAACAATATGAAGAACAAAAAAGAATGACTTCAACTGAATTTTCATAGCAATTTCCCAGTTAAGCTATTTTTTTTTTTAAAAAATCAAAATTCATATTACATATATTAAGACACCCTTAATTCCAATCAGCACCACTACTTTACACCACAGGAATTAACTCATTTTCTCTGAATGTTAATCTGATAACAATACAGTTGTAATTAATTGTCTTATTTTAGCTGAAAGATTGTCACAATTCAAAACTTGGGACACATTTTGTACAATAAGTTCGTAGTTCCATTTCTTGGATTTAATTCAATCCAATCTATATAGGAATATATATATATATATATATATATATATATATATATATATATATATATATATATATAGTATTCATGACTGGGAGAAATATAATAGTGGTTGATTAAAATTCTAAACAGCAATGATGTTGACTAGATGACCATAGATTATCATGTAAGAAACAGAAACAAACATACCCCACAATTTAAGGACTAATAAACTCTGTAAAATGTTATTGTAATTTGAACATCCAACGCAATCCACATCAAGTCCCATTAAATCCCAAATTGTACAGTGATCATATAGAAAAGGCTTACTAGAGAAATCTGGAACTTGTGTGAGGGGGGCAATCCTGTCAATACACAGACACCTGCTATTAAAAAATGATTGCTGGGACAATTCAGTGCAAAATTAGGTGTGTGTCTGTCTTGATAGGAGTAGGCCAAACATGATTTTGCAAAGGTGCCTCTTCCAAGGCAAATCCTGAAAGTATTTATTGAGCTAGTCCCAGTTTGATAATAAATACTTACAGAATCAAACCCAGTTTTATACATACAATTGTTTCCCCTACACAATCAGGAAGTGGTTTTCTACTACGTTTTCTCCCCCTACAACTAGGGGTTTAATGGTTTTGTTTTTTTTTTAAAAAAAGAAAACACTCAACAATTGCAAGTGAACATTCAGAGGCTGGGCTAAACATTGAGCTAATATATTCCAACTGCTATTGTGGTGGGAATTTCCATACAAACAAAAACATTACTAATCCTTTTATCACAGGTATTTTCATGTTCAGTAATAAGAAAATAAGATCACCCTGTTTGCTGCAGGAATCAGCAGCCTCCGTGTGCTGGGGGAGGAATAAGAAAGCAGTTAACTTGACTATAGAATTTGGATAAACAAATCTATTAAAGCAGCTCTCTACGGATGTGAAAAGGAATGCTGGGTTCTCTATTTGTGACATAGCTTTGAACTGTTTCTTTTTCCTTAAGAGAGTACTGACAGAAGATTCTGCAGTATTGCTCCGTTGTTCTGTGAAATGCATTCTTAGAACTTTAAAGCTGCAATACAAGGGAAATTAAAGAGAATGGCTCTAGGCATTCAAAGGTACAGGGAGCACACAGCACGTTTGAGAAATTCATATCCTGTTCTTGGTTATATGTAACATTCCATAGGGGATACATGAATAGGCTTTTAGATCTATTACGCAGCAAGATTGACTCCACTCCTTACTCTAATAAGTTTGAATGTCTGGACAGACAAATGTCAGAATATTCCATTAAACCAATTCAATCAAGCTTTTCTATTTAAGAAAAACATCCATGTAACAACAGTTGATTAACAGCAGAACAGAACAGAAAATACAGACTGCTTCACTGAATGGTGATAGCCCTAATATGAAAATGTCCCCATTTCTGAGTGGCAGAAATCCAGATGAGGACTAGATGGCAGCAAAGATTAGCATGTCTGCACCTGTTTGCTGCCATCCAGTGGGCATCTGAATTTTTATAGCCCAGCTCTGGAGGCTGTAATTGTTTAATAATCATAATATGGATATCCTTCCTGTTTTTAAGAAAAATCTGTTGGTTTTAATGGATTCCCTTCTTAATCTAATAATATTTTATTTATGGAGTAAAAAAGCAGAGTATTGAATGGTATAATATGGTTTAAATCTGGCAGACATGTGAACAGATTGTGCTGGTTCCCCAAATATTGAGTAACATTTGGATGGAAGATATTTAAAAAAAGGCTGAATTTGTACTCAGTCAGTAAATTTCAATTTTTTGTCTGGCTTTGATAGACTTAAAAATGGATACCCTAGTCGTTTATTTTAAAGTCACAGTTACAATTTATAAGGGTCGAGACCTGGTAGCTTTTTCTGTAGACCTCTGAGATATTGATAAATTGGGTTTTGCTTTTGAGATCTTTTTGCCTAAGAACCAACACTTTATCTAACATTCTGAGTCACTTTATTGCACTTTGTTATAAATGTCTCAGCAACTTCAATTAAAGAAACAAGCTGTTATCATTCATCCTGAACCAGGCAAAAGACAGGGAAAAGGAAACTGCCCTCATTCAAGTAGCAAAGAGTAATTTTCTCACTGAACAGCATGTCAAGAGTCCAAATAGAAGTCTATGCATTTGCTGAAGTATCCACTTACTTTACATCAGGATATTGTTTCTACAGATACATGTTTGGATTTTTACAATCTTTTGTTAATTTGCAACACTGCATGTCAAACACATATAATACTATAAATTTGCAGCTTCTCCCATTTTCTTCCATTTAAAGATTATCTGTTTAAAATGACAGATCTACAAGTTCCTTCCTAGATTGTGCAGACTGACATTTAACAAGAGTTGTTTTTAGGGTTAATCTGAATTGTTCTCCTTTTGAGAGAAGGAGAATTGTTCTCCTTCTGGGGAGAAAATACAATGTCATGCTAAGACAAAGGTAGAGAATCAACACTATGGCAATCAGATATGTAGCACATAACATTTGGGGAAAAAAAACCCCATACTTATAAACCGTCTTATAAATTGCATTTAAGAAAAATTATAAGTGAGAGAAAAACTCTTTTATGCACCTATTTCGTGTTCTGAAAGTTCTAAATGCATGTTTGAGAATAACATGCCCATTTGCATTTTTCTATCATCTTCCCTACATTGTATGGCATAATAGCATAATCCAGCATTTACATGACCCCTCTCTCCTACCTACACATAAAACAGTGAAGATTATGGCACAATTACTGCAAACATTTGAGGAAATTCTTCAGCCACATGTTTACATAGGAGAGGAAACAGTCATTTCTTATTTAAGCAAACTAACTTTAGAAAAAACGTTTGAGTACCAATGATACATTAGCACATTCCTACGTAGCATCTGTGCCCTGTGATTGGAACAGATGCTATTCCTGATGTCTGTGCACAAGAATGTATATATCTTAAAAGCATGTAGGGTTTTAAAAATATTTTAAAATCTTCTGACCATTCAAATGATTTAGATTATCTCGTTACTAGATATTAAACAGGAAGAACAATTCTGAAATGCCAATGTTGACATTGAACACTGAGTAAAATAAAAGAATGCTCACTTTCTCTGCAGTCTTTTAAAAATCACGCCACAGTATGAACAAATAAAGGGAGCTACATTCATTAAGAAGCCTCTGAGATATCTGCTGTTTTTAATAGATTCGAGGGGAAACCCCCCCCACTTCCAGTACCATTTATTTACTCTGTCTGCTTCTGTGCTCAGTGTTTGAATAGTTCCTTTCCCCGCTGGTACAGCCAATAGCACCTTTGTTCTTAATAAGAGATTCAGTACCCTTGAACTTAGCATCTACCAAAATATATATATGTATATATATATATATTTATATAATCTTCCATCCGAGAGGAAGAAAAAAGCAGTATCTTATGAAGGCACACCCATGCTGAACAGACAAGAAAATCAAAATCAAAGCATAACTGCACAGGGCAGTCATATTACAAAGCTCATTCTTGAAATCTGAGTGTCATGCTAGAAGAAAATCTAGATATGTATTCTAGTTTGAAGAGATGAATCAAAGCCAATGTTATTTAGCTTTTTTTCTGTTAAAAAAAATAAGATTCTGGGTCAATATAGATAGAATCTTATTTAAAGAGGGAAATGAATGCTTGTATTGCAGCCTTAAAGATCACCTTTTTTTTTAAACTGCAATTATTTGGGTTCTTTTTTTTTTTTTTATGTAAACTATTGTCCGCAACTTGGCAGACCATGACTGAATGCTTTTGAAACGTTGTAGATTACAAACATGAACTCACAATTGATATCCTCTAAAAATAATTTCACATCTTTCAGAAAGAAAAAGAGAGAGAAAGGTAAAGAAAAAGGACAATGTGGACTTCTTCACAAGGTAATGCAGCTAATAAAAAAGAGAGTAGAATTAAAGTATTTACATAATGAGCAATTCTACAGAAGGCGATAATTCCCAAATAAGCACTGCTGATTATATCCCACGACGTGTTTTTTTTTTTAACCAACTCTACCAGATTGGATCCAGTCATCAGCACTTTCAAATAATCCTTAAAAGCTTTTCATGGTTCTTTACATTTATTGTAGAACGATGTTCTTCAGGTACATTATGCTGGTGTAAGAGGATAGTGTCAAGACAAGGTACCAGCAGGACAAGAGAACTTCTGTGCCCCCAGTGATTCCAAGTTGAGTTGTACTTGGAGCTGGAAAGAGAAGAATACAGAGTAGTTACATATTGATGTTGTTTCGCTACCCCTTATTCATTATTTTATTTACTATAGGTTATTTTTTTTAAAAAAAATCTGCAAGTTAGGATGAGTTCATAAACAGGTTTCAAAAAGAGCAACCACGTGCTACACAAGCTAAAGAGAGAGAAATGAATGGGAAAAATGTATACTTCTGAAAAGCTAAAGTTATCCATGGAAGAGCTATTCTTAGCAAGGTTTATTATAACTCTATGTGCATTTAATTAAGCCTCCTCTTTTTTTGGGGGGGGGGGAGCTTGGAATTCTTGAAAGGAAATATAAATATGTCTGATAATAATTACTGAGACAAATCTGGATAATACATATTACTGTTCTAATGTAGGAAATCTGGGACCCATATTCTTCATTAGAATAAAAATGTCTCCATTAAAAAACTCATTCACTGCATCACTTTTACTTCAACCGGATACAATTGTTTATTTTCTACTTATGAATTAACTCAGCACAAGTAAATAATTAAACATGGTTAAAGCAAAAGCCTAAAAGAAACCTAAAGCAATATTAGGTTTCTCAGTTCAGCAAAGAGCACCTCCTCCCAACTGCGATGGCTTTGGAGAAAGCTTGGCCCCAAATTAATGGAGATTGATTATTTTGGCCTTCAGTAACTTTAAATGAACCTCCTCTGATGATCTCAATATAGGAGGGATATTCTTTCAACTAGCCTTAACTCAGACCATGAAGGTCTTTAAAGCTCAAACCAGCACTTTGTATTTCTTCAGAAAAAAACTGCACCTATAGTAATGCTCTTAACACAAAAGAAGGAAAAGCTGTTCTCAGCATTTTGATTACTAGGAAATATTCAGACATGTACACCAGCCCCCCGCCCCCCCCCATGGTATGTTCTAGCAGAATGAAGTTGACAAAGATTTCTGAATCATCTTATTTATAGAACTTTGACTTCTCCATCTGAATTATAGCCAACTGACTTGTGAAATGAGAATACAAACTTTATTCCTTATTACAATGCAATATTAAGTTTTCTGCTTGTATTGGAGGTATGTAGTTCTCTTTATGGTAGTATACAGATGGTTCAAATACAATTTTGTAAACATAGTAGTGCCATAGTATTCCAACTTATTTAGGAAAAGTCAGAATTCAAGGTACCTGAAAAAATAATCTGTCAAATATTTATAGAAATAAGAATGTCATCCCAGATGAAAAGTGTTTGAAATTTCTTTGGTGGCAATCTGGGATTACTTTGTTTCCTTTGCTTAGTCACTCTTCTCCATTAGAGTTAAACTCAGATTTCAAGAGTTGTTTAGTAATCCCTTTTCAGGATATGTATAAAATAAAGCTTTGATTGCACGGATAATCTGTCCTCCAGGAATAACATTCCTATCTTCTTGCTAGGATTGCCACTTGAGCTCCTGGTAATAATTTGCAATGAGCATTTCTTTGCCAGAATTTCTATAAGCTTCGCCTTGTGACATGTTGCTATTAGGAAAAAGGAGAACATTTTTTCAGATTTAAGATGGTACTAAGGCTGTAGCTGATCAGAATAACAGGGAGGTCTGTTACTGAAAACTGTTGCTCATTAAAAAAAGTTATGAAAAATCAACCCTTATTCAACTCTCTGAAAGTAATCTGAAAAAGTAACAAAACATTCTGAGAACATGATTCTTCATTAGGCTCAAGCTAACTTGTATGAAAATGGTTTTATTGTTAAAAGATGTGAACAGTGGCTCATAATGGTGTTGGGAGAGAGGTTCTTAATGAGTGTAAGGTACAATCTCTATTCAATTTTCTGTGTCAGATTATAATAGGACACAATATAGAAATATATTTATTTTAATATGCCACGTACTATGATTTCTTGTAACATTATGTTTGAGAAATAGAGTGTGTGTCTTTGTCCATGAGAAGAACTACCTCAATTTTGTAATCTGCTTGTCAGTCTTCTTGTGTAGAGAATATGATATGAGCATTTTATTCCTTGGACAATAGCAACAGCAATAGCACTTAGACTTATATACCGCTACATAGTGCTTTTACAGCCCTCTCTAAGCAGTTTACAGAAGTCAGCATACTGGCCCCAACAAATTGGGTCTCATTTTACCCACCTCGGAAGGATGGAAGGCTGAGTCAACCTTGACAATAACTTATACTGAACCAATGACTGAACATTTGCCACATTTCTCAGAATCAGATCATGTCCTTCAAGAAATGATGAAGCATGAAAGCCAGCTGGGTAACTTTGGGTCAGTCATTCCCTTACCCGGTTGTGGGAAAATAAGAGATTGGACTATTACATATACTGCACTGAGTTGTAAAAAATAAAGATAGGAATAAAATTTGATCTTTGCGGTATGTTAGAAAATAAAGGTGATGGCCTTCCCCATCTAGTTCAGTTGGCCAAATTGATTTTTTGCATGTGGAATTTAAAAAAAAACAATTTCTAGCCAACAGCACTGAACAATCACTGACACCTGAATAAAACATGTTATTTAAATATATCTTTGTTAAGCAATCTGGGATACAAGCAAATCAGCAGCTTGTGTCTTTTCTCCCTCAGTTAATTAAATATATTAGCCTATCACATTGACACATTTAATTTAGCCAGATTCTCTACTTTCTCTGAAGTTTGAATGAATTTTATATCTTTCCACCCATGCAGCTGATAAGTGTTGGATTTATCTGTAAGAAATGTAATTGCTGGATCCACATATCTATAAATATCACCTATATGTCTTCAAATTTACTAAAAATCCCATGATTTAGGTTTAGTGCATTGAACTGTTAGGAACAGTAAAATATGGCAGATTCCCTGTTCCAACTGAGACTGTTTCAGCAACATTGTTTTCTTGTACTCAAGTTGTTCTTGCAACTCAGTTTATTCTCTGATCCCAACTTTTTTGTCACTTCTTTGTCTTCTGAATTGTTATTTGATATCGACTATTGACTTTTCTCATAACTCAACCTTCCCTGGTTTGTTTTTGATCTGTAATTGTTAAAGTTTAATACATCAAGATGGGGGAGACTGTCGTGATTTATGATTCCCTGCTTAGATGTAAAGCTGACAGTAAAGCATATTCAAGAGATTTTTAAGATCACTCCAGCAATCTGGGTGGTGATGAGGCAAAGGGGGTTTCAAACTAAGGGCTTGTCTAAAATATATAAACCAAAATAACCAAAATCACGTTGAGAATCCTGTAATTTAAAATCTAAGATATAGAGAAAAAATAACAGCTTAAAATATACTAGTTTGGTGGGGATGAAGATGAGCTTGTAAAATATATTTCTTTGCTTACTAGTTTTATCTTTGCAATAGTTGTATGACATCAGGAAACTTTTTTTAAAAAAAGTTTATATATTTCATTTTTTGGGGGATGTTAAATGCAGAAGTATAAAGATGATGCAGGATGGAGGAAGAAACAAGCACAATATTGTTATTATTCCATAGGGATTTTTTAAAACTTACAGTTTGGGCCCAAAATTAGTTGTGGAAGTTATTCCACTGAAATAAGAACAAAGGCAACAGATACTTATGTCTCCTGAGAGAAAGTAAAGTGTGCAGGAACTTTTAAATGGCAATTTTTCCATTCACATGGAGGCAAGGCAAACAAGCTATAGATAATTAGGGGAGATATACCAGCAGGAACACCTCATAAGGAACTCATAAAGAACAATACATTAAGCATTGATCCTCTTCTTGTATGGGATCAATAACGAGGCAGGAAACTGCCCACTATGAGCATAGACAGGGCTGCAAAATGTCTGTGTGTATGTCTTGTTTCATAAAAAGCAGCTGGTTACTTTAAAGCTTGAGATGTATACATTTCTGTGCATTTTCTTTCATGCTTCAAAGTCAGAGACACACATTAATTAATTCCAGTAAACTCTAAAAACAAAATACAGGAGCAAAATGTTGTCTTTATCCATATTTTGTAAGGATGGGTTTGGTGGGTTTTTGTAAGTGCTACGGGTTTATAAAATAAGGCTACAATTAAAGTGATTGAGTACTAGTATTAGTACTACTATGACTAGTAGTAGTCTTCTCACCGTTCCTATCACCCATCTCCTCCCACTTATGACTGCATGACTTGGTTGTTTGTATCCTTACGATTTATATTGATATTGATTGTTTCCTGATTGCTTATTTGTACCCTATGACTATCATTAAGTTTTGTACCTTATGATTCTTGATAAATGTATCTTATCTTTTCATGTACACTGAGAGCATATGCACCAAAGACAAATTCCTTATGTGTCCAATCACACTTGGCCAATAAAGAATTCTATTCTATTCTATTTAAGTTTCATACAGTTGTTGGTAAACAACTTCCAGAATGAATAACAAACGTTTGATACCACATATCCACAACACCGTTCAAGAATAAAATAAAGATGCAAATCAAAGTCTGACCTCAATTTTGCAAGAAGCTCCAGATATAAAATACTGGCAAAGAAGGTGAATTAAGCAAGGTTGAAGTTGTTGAAGCAAATTAAATAAAATCAAAGTTGTCAAAATAAATTAAGCAACGTGAATTCAATGAAGCAAATTATTAAAAGAGAACATTTTTAAATGGCCCAAGTCAATTTCATCTCAGTCTCTGCCAATGATTACAACCTTTAGATTTTTATCCATAGATCTGAATAACTTTCCACATTTCAGCTAAAATCTGTGACTTTCCCATAAAGAGGACAATCTATATTTCAAATGTGTACATGAGAAATTTATTCACTAGGACAAATATTTCTGAAACATCACAGATTATTAAAAGACACCTACATGAATCTATCCAGATAAATGTTCTCTAGGGAAACTCTAAAAATTATATGAATACCGTAATATGTTAAGGGCTTTAAAGACTTCACTGCAGTAGTTAGTGGTTAGCAGTTAGTTAGCAACAGCAATAGTACTTATTTATTATTAATTCAATTTATATGCCGCCTTTCTCCGGAGACTCAGGGTGGCACTTAGATTTATATACCGCTTCACAGTGTTTTACAGCCCTTTCTAAGCGGTTTACAGAGTCAGCATATTGCCCCCCAACAATTTGGTTCCTCATTTTACTCACCTCAGAAAGGATTGAAGGCTGAGTTAACCTTGAGCCTTGTAAGATTTGAACTGCCAAATTACAGTCAGCCAGCAGTCAGCAGAAGTAGCTGGCAGTACTGCACTCTAACCACTGGACCACCATGGCTAGTTAGAGCACCCCTTTGAAGCTGCTTTACAAACTAATGCACTCTCCTCATTTGAAGAGTGAAGTGTGGCATCTGCATTCCTTTCAACATTTGGTTTGATTGGACAAGGGACTAGAAAAAGTAGCTAAGAGAGAACATGCTGATGTTTATAGTAAACAATGTTTGCCAAGTTCTAATTCTTCTGGAAGACCAAATTGATTTTGGCTGGTACATAAGCACTAGCTTGTTGGCATTGTGTATGGCTAACAAGCAAGCAAGAAGTGGCTTAGCAGAGCAGGAACAGAGGTGCAGTTCCTGACTTGGATCTTGGACTGGTGGATGCATATGGAATTTTAAAAATGTAAGAAAGCATTGATGGAATACACTACTACACTTTAGAAAGAAACAGATATTTTTGGATGCAATCAAAGGCTCAGGACTCCAACCCTATTTGTTGGGCATTTGGCTATTGTGTGGTATCATTTGTAACTTAGTAGGTGGGATGCTATGAAATTTTGGGTTCCTGAACAAGCATGATCAAGCCAAATCTAGTTTTAATGATGCCAGAATGTTGTTATTAAGCCTGCCTTTATCTATAACATCTGAGAATTTTAAATAAAATGCCATTATCAACAGTAGTTAGGCAGCCAATTACTGTACTTATTCATTCATTCATATTTATTTATTTGTCAAATTTATATGCCAGTCATCTTGCAGTTTGAGGTGACAGGAAGTGGCTTTGCAAACTTGATAATCCATTCCAAAGTCCAACAATTCACCGATATACAATGTACTAATTATTGTGGACTGTTTAGAACTGTAATGTTTTAGTCCATTAATGACTGAGTGATTGTTTGCTATCTACCAGCAATAGTTGACTCCCTTATCTTCTTGACCATGTGGAGAACCATTGGGGTTGACTACCCATTTCTACTGGCTAACTTTCTTGTATAGATCTCCATATTTTTAATAATAACTTTGGGAGAAAATCCTTTATTTCTGTAACACTTGTCATCATAAATTATATGAAGAAGAGAGTATTTTTGTTCCTGAGTGCTTCCAAAAAAGATTTCCCTTCCTATTCTTCTTTCATATCAAAGGGGAACACAACCAGGCAGTTCAAAATGACAATAGCCACTGATGCACACTTTGAGTAGGAAATAGTAATTGAATTTTTCATAGCTGAGGAAATTTCGCCGGCTGACATTCACCCCTGCTTGAAGACTGTATACAGACCTCTCCATGTAGTGAATGTTGGATGCATTCTTTGAACACTGAGTTTAAAGCTAGACCTTATGGCAGCCAGCAGGAATAACTATTAACAAAGAGAATGCACTGATCACAATTGAACTGGTCTGCAAAGACTGATGACCCACATGATACAATTTGAAAAGAAAGCTCTGTATTAGAAGTTTAGTGACTAACTAGCCACTAAAACCATATGGACAGAAAGCTATGATGCTAACAAAGAAGCATTGCACTCTCTCAGATCATAAGAATAACGACATCATTCTGGAAAGTCTCTATCCATAGTGAGGAAGACTTAAAAGGAAGCAACATATGTTTTTTTTCTTTTTTGTAAAAATAAAAGATTAAAAAGCAGCTGTCTTAGGTGTGACTTTATTATTGTGATGTTTTGGGACACTCAGGAAGTATCACTGAGGAATAAATCTCATCAAACTCTATGGGATTTTTTTTCTTATTAAGATTTGTTGAGGCTTTCACATACTTTTATGTGGTAAGGAATTGCTCGTTAATTTACCAATTAATATTAAACTAAAGCAAAAAAGTAGCACAGTCAAAAGATATAATAAAATCATTCAGACCTCTTTCTCCCTTTTTCATTAAAATTAATCTATGTTGAAGTTTCTCCTATCTATCTATCTATCTATCTATCTATCTATCTATCTATCTATCTATCTATCTTCTAATCTAATCTAATCTAATCTAATCTAATCTAATCTAATCTAATCTAGCTAGCTCATCTATCTTTAGCCTATTTTTCATTGAAATTAATCATAATGTTGAACTTTAGCATAGGAAGTTCCTTTAGTTCTCTTAAAGTTACCAGAGCATAGAACTACATCCCAACAGACTATTTTCCTTGGAACAATCCTCATAAAAATCAATAGAGCTTATATTGAGTTTATTACAAAGCGCAACTAGGCTCCATGTTTATTTTGTAATACTGCATTAATCGCCATTACAAACAAAAACACTTTAATGTTTGCTAATTAAAGTCCTTTTTTAAGCTTAGCCGAGTACAAAACACATGAGATATAGTAATATTAATAGGAGAAAAGCAGAAAGGTGCATCACATTCTGTTTTCTTTGTGGTTGTACAGTCCCCTGAGTTGGCAATTTAATTGTGTTTTGAATAGCAGACTTAAATTCAATTCCTCATTCTCCTTGTAAGAGGAAATCAGTGGCACAGCTGTCACCCACTTGACAGTACTTGCTTCTTATTATGCACAGAGTATGAGATGAACAAAACACAATTTTTACTCCACATGGAGAAGTTTTACCAACTACCTTCCATTTCCAAAAACATAAAATTAGCCCCTAATTCAAAAACTTTTGTTTGTACAAACAGTACTTTCAGTTATAAACTGCAGCAATCAAATGCATTCTTAAAGATGCGGAAGCAAGGGAGCAGTGGGGTAGTTTTAAATATTATTTCTGTTGATTACAAAGGAAAATTATATTAGAAATTGGTATGACAAACCAACGTTTCATATATATCAAAAATCAAACCAAGAAGATCAAGCACAATGAAAGGTGTTTTTTTAAAACAATCATATTTAAACAGTTAATCTGTGTTGGCAATTGAGATTGTTGTGACTTCTTCCACAAGGATTAAGAGAAAATTACACAAATCCACTTTTCTCTGTACGGTGGAAGTTTAAAATCACATCCAATTGTAAAAACACAAATACACCAAATTCTACCATTTATCCTTTGTTTGTTTTTAAATTGTGCTATTTAGGAAGGGTAGTTTCAAGTAAGCAAATGAAATATTTAGATGCCTTCTATTGCTGCAACATCAGACAACTGTAATGCGCCGGGAAGAAAAATAAGCTGCAATTGTTTGAAATGTACAATTTTTGTTATGTTACCTGTTACACTAACAGCATTACTTTATCTTAGAATTTGTGATGGGCTGCAAGTTGAGTTCATTTCCTGAACTGGAAAGCATAAATCTTCAAAACCAAAAGAAATCAGCAATTCATTTTATTTCCAAATGTACCAAAGTTCTCTCTGTATGCTAAAGTACGTTCAAGTCAAGGATATGATGCTATATTAGTATATGCATTAGTATATGCATTATGTACTGTGATAACAGATGGATATATGCTGTATTGCTATCCCTTTGTTAATAAGGTCTATCACAGCTGGATAGTGCAATTACACTGGTAGAAAATAAAAGCTTAAGAGGTTTCATTTTTGGGAATTTTATTATGAGCTGACTTGCTTTGTATTGTGACAATTAATTTTGATATCAATTCCTTTCATACATGAACATACGAAAGTGATTTATATCTCCAAAGAAGCCCAATCAAAATATATTTTATAGTTATTTATTTATTTATTTATTTATTTATTTATTTATTTATTTATTTATTTAATTTATTTCTTCAATTTCTATAGTGGGCTTTCAGGCAAGTGAGTCCGGGTGTGAATAATCATAAAACAATTAAAAAGAATTATAACATAACATAAATTAATTATATATGGCAGCTAAGAAAAAAAGTATCATCATAGGTGTCAACCTAGCTAGGAAACGGGACCCTTTCACACCCTTGGGGCTTCAGGCCTGGGCACAAAGCTCCTCTTCCAACAGAAATATTCTTAGGTCTCCTTGCAGATCCTGAAATCTCTCAACAGTTTAAGTTTGGTAAAATCATCCCAAAACTATTACTGTAAGTGCTTTACAGTGATCTGGAAGTCTAGACAATCTTTTCTGCTTCAAATATGGGACATTAGAATTCATGTCATATTCTGTTTCATTGAAATGTACAATGTGACAAGAATCTCCTAAACTTTTGTAGGCAACCATATACATGAATTTTATGTGATACTGTTAAATAAGAATTGAATTATTTATTCTTCCAGATATATATTAAAAAGGTATATTTATCAGTATTAAAAAAGTCCAGTTATGTAGCAAGTAGACTGATCTTGGCTAGATTCAAGCCAAACTTGAAGAGCAGTTTGGCTTGAATCTAGCTAGCATTTTTATAGCAGGATTAGACATCCTGTGTCCTATTGGGTTACCATTTCAGAAGTATTTCTTTATGTAAGCAAGGAAATCAAAGATCATAGCTGGGCAAAAAAGCAATGGAAGTGGGAGAAATTTCTGACTTTTTGCCAGTTTTGCCATTGAGCTTCCTTGTGGAAGGCTGACAGGATCTATCTTCCTTCCTTCCTTCCTTCCTTCCTTCCTTCCTTCCTTCCTTCCTTCCTTCCTTCCTTCCTTCCTTCCTCCCTCCCTCCCTCCCTCCCTCCCATCGCTAGGAATCATATTTAATTAAAAAAATTATTTCCTTAGTATATAAAAAGAGGGTAACTTCTGGTGTATTGCTCTATAAGTTGTTTTATGATGTAATTTGTGTGTCATCTTACAGTACTTATTTCACAGTTGTAAAGAATGCCATTTTAAAAACATGGCACAGAAATCCAAAGATGGTACTGGGACAGGGTGAGTATGAACCACCTCAAAATCCAATTGTCAAGCCTGAAGCTGACCTGGCTGGGGCCATTTCCTTCTCTTTGGGGAGAGGGTATTTCCTATCAGGATTTCTTTCCACATGGCTTCAGGTTGACACAGCTGGAGGCCGGAAGGGGAAGAGATAGATGTCGGTAGTAATCAAAATAACATAGCCTTCCGATGAATCAGGGACATTCCAATGGCTGGCTGGCCAGAAGAGGAGGGGAGACCGTAACCAGGCAACTAGCTAGTATCCAGATTGGACAATGTGATTTATTGTTTTGAAAAAACAGGAAACTTTTCTTTTAATGTAGTAGAAAGCACGGGAATATTTAGAATTGGCTTTCCACCAAGATGATGTCTCCTAATAGAGCTGTTTTTTGAGGAATCAACTTGCCTCGGAGTTCTGTCTACAATGGGGTTATTACTTGGAACGCTGACACCAATGCCATCTCTCAGATTGCAGGCAGCAGAAAATCAGTATTGGTGTAGGACCAAAATGAAATATATTGGCCTGTCTTAAGCCATAGACAAGGTTGCAGCAACTCTACAGGCTATAGCATTGTGAAGAATAAAGCTACAGTACTCTTTGAGGAGTTGGCTACAATTCGATAGAACATAATATCAAACATGGTAGTATACAATTCAAGTGATTCCTGAAGAAAATGTTTTATTTATGAGCTCCACATTCAATCACTTTAAAGATTTCGGAGATTTTCTTCAAAGTCCCTAAAGACAAATCGGATATCAGTTCATTCTTTCCCAACTTAATCCTCTCCAGATCCGATAGGGTTAGTCCAAGAATTTCCAGTAAGCATGCCCAATAGCCATACTTGTTGAGAATTCTGCTGAAGCATCCTTAGATTGGCTAGATTGAGGAAGGACAAATAACATTCTAGTTATATGCGTTTTCCTTAATGCACCAATATGAATAAAAGTTGCCTAGATAAGTGGATTATTCTTATACAACCAGAATGAATAAATCTGAAAACACTAAAAACCGGAGCTCTTGCGGAGAGAACTTATGATCCACTGATATAATGAATTCAGTATAATGAACAGGAAAGCTCAGTTGGCACTATGTATACTGAATTTAGCAAAGTTACAAAATTGTTACACTAAGAACAGCACACAAAATTGTGACTAAGAACAGAATAGTGAAAACCTATTTGAAAACAGAAAAGTTTATACATGTCACTGAAGGAATCCTTGTTGCCATCCACTGGATAAAGCCACTAAGCTCAAATGGGTCCCCTGTGTACTTCAAATGGGCTTATTGTATACCTTAAAATTTCATATTTTCTACATCCACCTTTCCAGATTAAATAAACAGGAAGATCAGCTCTTTTTGACTATTTTGTTTTCTAAAGAAGTTCATGATATTGCATTAACCTAGTATCAACTATGTAAAGCACACCAGGCACAGAATATATATCTGAGTTATTTTCCATCAAGTCTTTATTACATTATAAAAAATATTTACAATTCCCATAACTTTCATATAGTCCTTTATATGGGACACTACTTGAATCCATGTCATTGGCCTGTAATGAGAGTTTATAAACTACTAACCTTAATCTATCCAATTATAAAAATGAAATACCATTGTTGCCTATGGCTTAACATACGTTGTATACTTTTTAAACATTTATATGATACTCAAAAATTCATCCTGCTATTATGGACAGGTGATTTATGCATAGACTAGTCAGTCAGTCTAGTCAGTCAGACACTCAATGCCTGGAATTTATTTTCCAGCTGGTCTATAACTGAACCAGAATCCTATTTTTTATGGTAAGAATGAAATAATTGTGTTGGCATTAAACAAATCTATTATATTCTAATTCTTAACTGCTAAAGCATGAGAGTGTAAACTGCATCAAGTGTCAAGTGCAAACAATTGTTTAATGGAATATCCTTAGAAAATGGGGCTTGCTATACAAATAATAAGCTTCAGCCAAGTGGAAGTTTGCTATAGCTGATATTTTCCAGAAATTAATGTAAGGACAAAATATCTAATAATGAGAGATGTCTATTTTATTAACAAAAGCAGTATTCAATGATTGGTGAGGAAACCATGTGGCTTTTGAATCATAATTTTATTTTATGTTATTTATTTAAAACATTTATATAGCTGCCCATCTTCCAACCAACTCTGGTAATTCAACTGGAAGTGATGAAATGCAATAATTACATGTTGTGCTCACAAATGCTACTTTACATTATTTATCAAATAGATGTAAAGATAAGGAACATTCTGCCTGGATGAAGACTGTTAACTTTCCTAACAATGTTCTGACATAAGAACGAAAAGAAAGTAGAAAATGTGGGTGTTCATATTGGTTAACAGAATACAGAACAAGTCCTGAGACTTGTAAATGTATAATTACTATGTTTTAAAATAAGGTAATCTTTTAAGAGAGAGAACAAAAACTGAAAGGATTTGGTAACATATTATTTTGTTACATTAAGAACGTAGAATTCTTTTATCCTCAATCATTGGAGCGTCCTATTAATAAAGGAAGATCCCATATAGGAAAGGCATCTGTTTTATTCTTTAGAGGACAATACTTATTATATTGGAAGTAGCAACAATATTATTCTTCATGACTTCCTGGCCAGTAGGTTATCACTGTATATAATTTAATTTTTTCAGCATGGTTCTGTCCATCTATTATGGATGAATTGCCTTCCATATCTTTTTAGAAGAACATCTATGTATATTATTTGTTTTTAGCACTATGGCATATATTTTACATTTTATAGGATGGATGAAAATAGCCAAAAATATTTTTCCTCTTAAACTAAATCTATACATACAGATGTCTGAGGGCACTGAACATACCTTTCTTTAAAAAATCAGCACATGCTTAATGGAATAGCATTTCCATTTAGTGATGTCCAGATGTGATGGGACTTCACTCCTTAAATAAGAGAGCTGAACATGGAGCACACCAACTTGGAAAAGACTTGTTATAATGAAAGTTTATCCCTGCAACGTGATTGTAGTTGTAGGAAGCCTTTCCCCAATCACTGTATTATCTGTCAAGAAGAAGTACATGCCTATGTAGTTTATTCACAAAACAAAACTTAAAAACCTTTACCAAAAAAGTCCAAGCAGCTTTCAGATGTATTTGTTATGAACTCAGGATTAAAACAATGTTAATTTTTTACAGATTAAAAATGACTTGCTATCATAATGAGCATTTATCAATAGGGATATGGTTTGTACTGAGCTCTGGAGAAAATATGGACGTTCTGATTGTCTCGTTTCCCGTGTTATAAATAGTTTGTTTTCAAATTGTGGTTCATTTTTTTTTCTGTTTTAAATTGCCCTGCATTAACTATTAAAAGAAGTATTTTCACTTCACCCCTGCTGCTATTGTCAGGAAGTACTTTAGGAAAGGGGGGTGAGCTTAGGGAGAACCAGTAAAGTACAGTTTAAGAGACCTAGAACTAGTTTGGATATAAGAAAAATACATCTACGTGTCTTTAAAGTAATTTTACTGCTATTTGTAAATACTTTCTATTAGAAATTAGACATGAACTACTAAGGTGACACTTTTTTCCTTTGGCAGTCATTAAAAATAAACAGACGCAAAATTGTGCAAAGCATCTGTCAGAAATATTGATAATATTGTTGACTGAGTTTTAAGATGCTATCTATCTTCACAAAATTAAAATAAAACTGTGAACTTGCTTTCGTGGCATTGGATTTTGGCAGGTTAATATCCTGAAATGCAAAAATATGTGCACTGCTGCAGAGTTTTCCATTAGACTTAATGCATTGCCAAATTGTGCTCAGGTTGGTTTTGAAGAACTTGCAGGCCATGGTTCATAGTACAAAATTCACGTGAATTAACTCATAACCAAAAAGGAATGTATTTGTCCTTTGTTACATGTATTCATTATGGATATACTGAAGTGAATCCAATTAACTATTGCTATGGCTCCTTGCTGACTTGAGGCTGGATTTGTGTGCTTGCTTCTTGCTAGGCTCAGTGTGATCAATGTGGCTGTAATTCACTTCTTTCATTTCCTAGGGGGATGTAAAAATGTTTTCCTTTTTTAATTAGCAGGCAATGTTTCAGCAGGTTGGTAGGCAGAAGTGGCCTTGTTTTTTTTTTTTATTTGGTGGCCATGGAACAAAAAGAGGCAGGAACTAACACCGTATTCTTATACGTCCTCGCAGAAAAACCTATGCTTGTCCCTATGGTGGCACATGGGACATCAGGGTTCTCTGAATTGTGTCCTTCAGAATAAGCAGAATATTTGGGATCATTCTCCAAAACTGTGTTAATCTGAACTGAGCGTGAAATAAAAATGAACTGAGTGTGAAATACCCATTTTGTGCCCAACCTTGTTATGTTTGTTTCATTCTTCTCTTACAGTTGTAACTAGAATAAATTTAAAATGTATAAGCCACTTAAAATGACATAAATGGTGTATAAGTTTAGTTTAGTTTAGTTTTAGTTTTATTAGATTTCTATACCGCCCTTCTCCCGAAGGACTCAGGGCGATGAACAGCCAAAAGATAAAAACACAGAAAATACAAAATTTAAAATAGGTTAAAACAGATTAAACAGTTTGGCTAAATTTTAAAAATATCACATAATTAGACAAATTCAAATTCGTGTTTAAAATTTAAATTTAAAATTTAAAAATTTTTAAAAAGGAGAAGATTTAGGCCAGGCCAGCTTGATGGAATAAAAACGTTTTAAGCGCACGGCAGAAGGTGCACAGATCCAGGATCCTCCGTATCTCCGGGGGGAGCTCGTTCCAGATCGTAGGTGCCCCCACAGAGAAGGCTCTCTCCCTAGGGGCCGCCAGTCGACATTGTTTGGCCGACGGCACCCGGAGGAGCCCCTCTCTATGGGAGCGTACTGGCCGGTGGGAGGCTATTGGTGGTAGTAGGCGGTCCCGTAGATAACCAGGTCCTAAGCCATGGAGCGCTTTAAAGGTGGTAACCAAAACCTTGAAGCGCACTCGGAAGACCACTGGGAGCCAGTGTAGCTCGCGCAGGAGAGGTGTTATATGGGAGCTCCACGTTGCTCCCATAACCACCCGCGTGGCCGCACTCTGCGCCAGTTGGAGCCTCGAGTGTACCTCAAGGGGACGTTACAATAGTCCAGACAGACAAAGGTGTAATAGATGAAAATGTCCGTACTATCAGTTTTTGGGGAGTGATGTTTTTGACTCAGTATTGATTACTGGTCACTGCCTGGATAAGTTCCTACATTCTTCTTGGTAAGATTTTTCAGAAGTGGTTTGCCATTGCCTGATTCCTAGCATTGAGAGGAAGTAGTCACTCAATAGGCTTTGTGCCTAAAGTAGAATTAGAATGTGCCTTAACCATTACACCATCTTACAACTATTTGATAATATCTATTCTTGATAGTGAAAAATAAGGAACAATTCTAAAACATTAAAGGAATTGTAAAACATTACCACTGTACTGCATTTTTGTATACATTGAATTTGAAGTAAATATTACTGAGTTGATAGAAGTAGATTGTACATTTGACAAACCCACATTATACAACTTGAAGTTATAATGCAATTTAGAAAGTTCATAAGACAGAAGGCCCTTAAACATGTCTAAATATACATGGATAATTCAGTACATGGATAATTCAGTAAAGTAACCGTATTAAAGGCACTATACCATTCTCATTGAACGGTTACAGTAATAATTTATTAAGTAATGATTTGGTAATAAATGTAAGTAATAAATTGAAAGTAAAACAAACTAGGAGGTCTCTTTAGAATTAATTGAAGGCCAGAACCTTTTTATAAGAAATATACCTTGTCACAATTGTATTTTAAGAGTAAAGATGAAATGATAATACAGTTGTGAAGCCCCAACTGAGTCCTACAGATAAAATCACTACATGTTATGGTTCAGGATTTATGACTTTAGAGAAATTGGACAACAAGCTGTATAAACAGACTGAATCAGAAAGCACTGACTTGCGATAGAAGACCTAATCTGGTCTGAATGTGTCACAACAGAATTATTAGTGTTTTTGATGGGAGGAAAGTTTGTCAAAAAGAAAGCTATAATTTATAGCTTGAGGATCAAACTATGATAATTGAAACAATGACCTTGGGTGAAGAACACAAGAATAAATGCACAAAGGATCTGAATTGGGAAAACTTACAACTGCTATTGTCTCTTACTTTCTTTCTCCATTCATTTCTCAAGAGTCACAGTTACTGTAAAAAAAATATTTGTAATGAAATATTGCTTTTTTTTAATCTTGAAAGAATGGTTTGAAATTTTCCACAACAAGTATGGCACCATTAATAATTTTTATTACTGTATATTACATTATAAAAATATAGATAAATATTAGAATTTCAACTTAAAAATCAATGAAAATAGATTAAGTTAAATCCAAGTCTTTTCTATTAGATGGTGATTTATGGTGGTAAGAGCTCTGAAACAGCTATAACATCACAAAAGTTGTCTGTATTAGAAACCTATTATTTACTAAATTGACTAAAAGTAAATAATAAAAAACAAATTGACTCAACTTCAAAATTTTCTCTGGCAACCAAAATGGTTTTTTGACTTACAATAATCACAGTCTTATTATTAGTTATTTAACTTTTACCATTTTTCTTGATTGGCTTGGAAATAAAACATGAACCTACTCTAAATTGCGTTATGCAAGCTGGCTGAAGAATTCTGAAAGCTGAAGTCTATACACACCTTCATGCTGCCAAGGTGGAGAAACTCTGTTCTAGATCCAAACTAAATAGGTCTCAAGTTATTATAAAATAGTAAGATTTAAAAAGCAAAGGAAATATGCCATGAAGAATGTTTTTCTATAATGTGACAGTTAAAACAAAATATGTTCCAGATAAAATTTGGATGCTAAGCATACCGGTAGTTGATAATACTAGTTTTTGTGAATGTGATAAAAAATAATTGTTTCAAACAAGATAAAGTTTGAGGTTTTTATTGTTCCAAGGATAACTTACTGTATGAGATAGGAACTAGTTTATTTTATTCATTACTGCATTTTTCGGAGTATAAGACGCACCTTTTTCCACTCTAAAAGGGGGTGAAAATTTAGGTGCGTCTTATACACCGAATGTAGCCCCGCCCACCCACTGGCCCCCACCCTTTGGCCTCTGCCTTCCAGCAGTTACCTCCTTGCAGCAAACAGCAAGAAGAAACAGCTCCTTTCAGCTTCAGCACAGCTTAATTAGCACAAGTTGATTGGATCGGCTTCCCGACTCTCAGCTGTTTTGCGCAGGCCTCTGCTGCTTGTTGAAAGGAGGTAAATTGCTGGAGCAGATTTTTTTCCCCCTTGTATTAATCAAGCTATGCTGAAAACGAAAATGAAAGTAAAGCAGGCTGTTTGCTGTTTGCTGCAACGAGGCAAAATTGCTGGGAGGCAGAGGCAGATTTCTTTTTATTGTTTTCCACACCAAAAAAGGTAGGTGCGTCTTATAGTCTGATGCAACTTATACTCTGAAAAATACGGTAATTAATTACATGTTTATTGACACATATCATATTGACATTCTGACCAATAGAAAGCAAGAACCAAACAATGTAAAATAGCCACACAGCTATTTTATATAATATATGCAACTTTTACTAAGCATCGTTCCTTGAAATGCTCTGAAATTGGAATTTGCATTTTTAATCCAATACCATTTTGAAAATGCATATGATGCCTGTCTCTTAAATTCCAATCCTAAATATCATTAAGTAGGATTTTGAAACAATGCAGGAGCAGACATCTGCTTTGATTTCTTCAGTTAGGAAAGAAAAAATGAAATAAAGCAATAACCTATTCTTATAAATAGAATCATTAACTCAGCTTGTTGAATTATTCTGGGGGAAAAAAATACAATATGGAACTGTTATGTAGCAAATGCTAACTTGTCTGTTGGGAAAAGAGGCTGAAGCAAGAGCAGGTGGTGTTACTTCTTTGAAAAATAAATCGTTAAAAATGTACACATGTCAAGTATTGTCTGTTACAGTTAGACAGAAAGCTTGTATATGTTTGGCTACTGACAAATAAAGAATCCTTAAACTATTAAATTGGGTTGGTCTGGCTTGGCAGAAGAAAATCTGCACCGCAATGAGTATCTTCGCTGGGTATCTTCGAATTTTTAGATGCATATTTGATAGAGAATTTGAAATCATCAGAAAAGTGTGGTTTTAATTTATCTTGATGTATGAGTCATTCAAAGCTGTTCAGCTGATAATAACTATTGCCTCAAGGATTTCTAGTAATCCAATAGTCACGGCAATTCACTTGAAGAAATTACCATAATGTTCTGAGTCAGCTAAACATGGTAGGGTTGGTTTGCAATCTGAATCCAAAATATGATGTTACACAATTCTTGATATTTCTGAAGACGTTCCAGGGATAATGGATTGAATTAAATATTGCTACAGTCTTAATTTTGGATTCAATATAGAGGACATAGAAAAATATCACAGAAGATAGTTATGGTGAGTGAAGGAGCATTGGTTTCCCACCAAACCAATCATCTCTTAAATATATTTATTTCTTACTAGCTACATTACAAGTGCTCAAAATCAAGCAATTAGTAGTTATTTTTTTATTTACATAATTTCATTTTATCAGAATGTGCTTAGAGTAAGTGACAAATTGATATTCTCTGCCTTATCAAGATATATTTTATTTTTATGATTTTTTTTAAATGACTGCATCCAAAAAGAGTAGTTCTCTTATTTACATACTTGGTTTCAGCTTTAAATCAAAATTTCAGATCTTAGAAAGAGAAAACAATATTGGAAAAGTTAAGATTATATTTGAACAGAACAGGACAGTGCAACAATTACAGCACACTAACAATTCAGGGAAAGAATGGGGTTGAAAGTATCTACTTCTATTATCCTTAGAGTTGTCTTCCATGAGTATGCTATTATGGACATATTCATAGTTTAAGTATTAAAGGTAGTTAGCTCTTTCCATGGCTCTAATAATGTGGTATAAGACTTTTCTTACACTTTCTTGAAATAAAATATCTTGAATGGATGCTAACACTGATATGACAGATTGTAGACATTCTGCAAAATAGAAGACACCGTTGTACTCCCCCTTCTCCATAACAATATAAATTTAAAAAATCCTAAAATTTATGGAGTCAGGGGGCTCCATATTGGAAAACAACATTACTAATAGCAGGAATTTTATATCTTCGCTTTGCTTCTAACTTGATCCTTGAAGTACACCAGCATTCAAAATCTAATTTTATAAATAGTTCTTTTAAAATTTGACTTATATAATATGTTATTTTATACACTGCGGTTCTAACTTACTTTTCTCCAAATAGTTCAGGCTGAATTATAACCTACAATGAGGTAAGAAAGACAGCAACAGCATAAGGTCATTCGTACATGTGTATAATCCAAATACAGTTCTCCCTTGCCTAGTCTTAACCGCTAATTACAGCATATTGGCTTGCAGTTTTATTCAGTTTGATGTTATACTTAGAGCCCTGTTATAGTTATCCATAAAAATGTTTGAAATAGTAGCAATGGAACCAAATGGTGGTAATAGAGGATCAACATCTTGATAGAGAAATTATAATTTTGGCACTAATGGACATTGGCAGGCTGTTGCTAGGACTAATATCAGTAGTGCTATGTCAAGACAGACATTCATTGGAAGTAGGACTGTGATTTGTCATGATGAATATTCTTTTGAAAGTAATTTTATTTCGGTGTGATATCCCAAATTAACATAATAGTCTCACTTAATTAACTATTTGAATTTGGTCAGGAGAAATCAGCATGACTGCCAGATCAAAAGGAATCATTTAAGTGGGTAATAAATGTCTTGAGGCAAACAGTGAGTGCTGAACCCAGCCTTGAACTCATTGCTTCAAACATCATTGCAATATGGTCATTGATACTTTTAATGGTGGAAGAGACATTTGGGGCATAAAAGAAAATTTGAACATATCTGATTTTATGTTTATCCAAATCTGCCTTCTCTTGCTTTTTCCTGAGAAAGAAATATTTCTCATTGGTAGGATGGTCTGAGAGAAGCCATACTGGCTCTCTGAACAATAATGGAATGGAGCATCATTCATAAGCTTGATAGTGAGTTCTTGGACTCCATGGTCAAACATAAGTGTTTCCACCACTTACCATATTATGAGAGAACCTGTCTAAACAGTATGCCAGCCATTGAAAATATTTCTCATATTTTGTTCAACTGTTAATTATATGACCCCATTAGACTTAAGAGCTGTGATGGTGCAGTGGTTAGCATGCAATATTGCAGGCTAATTCTGCTGACTGCCAGCAGTTGGATTCTCACTGGCTCAAGGTTGACTCAGCTTTCCATTCTTCCAAGGTCGGTAAAATTAGGACCAAGATTGTTGGGGGCAATATGCTGATTCTTAGAGAGGGCTATAAAGCACTGTGAAGTGGTGTATAAGTCTAAGTGCTATTGCTATTACTAAATACTCAACATCCCTACTGGAAAGAATAACACACTGGGATCTGAACCACAGATTCTCCTATTTCCTCCTGGGCTTTCCTCCAACTGCTAAGTTGGTAACTAAGATAGAGGTCTTAAGAACACGATACATTGAACAAATTGGGGTACCCTGTAAGGGATATTCATTTATATGCTTACTGACTCCTTGTATTCTACATATGTATTTTATAACTTTATTTTTTCCTGTCTATTTCATGCTGGAATTGGACTATGTACTCTACCGTATTTTATTTTATTGTTAAATATCAATCAATAAACTACTACTACAAAGCTTGATATATGTATCATGTATTATTCTTTGCTAAGAAACAGTTCACTATCAACTTGCATTTGTTTATTTTTTATCCCGCCTTTTGTTGTTGTTTTAACCATTCAGTTGTATCTGACTTTTAGTGACTTTATAGGCAAATGTTCTGCAAGCTTCCCTGTCAAGCACAGTTAGATGTTCATCTTTTTAGCAGTTTTGATGTTATCGAGCCAGCATGTTCTTTGCTTGCCCCTTCTTATTATTCCACTAACTATCTACCTTTATTATTTTTTATAAATAACTCAAGGTAGTGACCATACCCAGTACTCCTTTCTCCTCTTACTTTCTGCATAACAACAACCTGTGAATTGAGTTGGGCTGAAGGAGAGAGACTGGTCCAAAGACATACAGCCAGTTTTTCATGCATAAGGCAGGACTAGATCTCAAAGTCTCCTGATTTCTAGCTGGGTGCCTTAACTACTAGACCAACCTTTCTCTGCTCGTATTTATATAATTTTTATTTATAAATTTATATATTATTTATTTAATTTTTACTTAAAAATCTATCATCATTCACCCATCCATCCATCCACCCATCCACCCACCCACCCACCCACCCATCTACCTACCTACCTACCTACGTAAGTATTACAGACTGTCCAACCACTGGCACAGTGGTTAAGATGCAGTATTGCAAGCAAGCTCTGCCCAAAGGCTGGAGTTTGATCCTGATGGGGTTCAAGGTTGACTCAGTCTTCATACTTCTTAGGTCGGTAAAATGAGAACCCACATTGTTGGATGCATTATGCAAATAAGTCTAAATGATATCACTATTTATTTGAACTGTATTGACCTCAATAGGAGAACAGATCCCACATCTACAGTAGCTCATGTCCTTATTACCACCCAGCTGGATTACTGCAGTGGGCTTTGGATGGGACACCTTTAAATACTACTTGGAAACTGCAAGGTCCAGAAACCACTTCAAGAAGTGCCTGACATCAAAGCAGTTCCTAAAACATCACACTGGGATTCTATTGGATACTGTCGAACTGGTCAAGAAGGGAAGGCCAGGAAAAGGGGAAAACTGTAACCTTTGTGTGGGAATACTCAGATCTAGTCTTACTTTCACTGCAACCACTTATCTTTAGTAAAAGAACCTATCACTTGAACCAAACGGAATCGAGGGCCTTTTTTTCCTAGGGATCCAGCTGGGGCAGGTATGACATATACCCTAGGTTACATTTCAAAATATGGGAAGAATTATTTTTGAAAATTAAAAAAAATATTAAAAAAGAACACTTTAAGCCTTTTCCAGATTACTGGAGGATTTTGATGACAGTTATATTTCATGTTAATATACAAAGTTTTTAGTTAATCTTGTGGTGACTATATTAATTTTTTAAAGTATACTTGAAAACAAAGAATTCTTAAGGCATACTTAAAATATTTCTGATCTCCAAACTTGTGAGAGAATAAGAGACAGAGAGAGTGATAAAGAGATTGATTTAGACGTAAGAAAGTATACTTTGCTATTCAGTCCCTTGATACCTCATTCATTCTGGATATATATAACAAACATCAACAATAAACTAGCATTATATGAAAGACAGCAAATGGAGGCAATGGTTGGACAGTTATAAAAACAGCTGCAAAGAGAGTTTACAAGCATACAAGTTTCAGTTTTGAAATTTCTGAAACTACTGTAGAAGAATGCAACAATTAAAATATTATTTTAAAAATAAACAAAGTCAGTAGTCACACAGAAGTGTAGAAATCATAGGAGATTTCATGGGCATATTGGACATAACATCCAGAAGTACTGCACAAGAAGACAAGAGAAAAATAAGTCCAAATGTATCTGTGGGAAGTTCTAAATAGTACAAGGAAAACAAGCATATCAACAACAAAACTTGTACGTAGTCAACAGTGATTCACAGAGTGAAGCATTCACACATCTACTTCCTTTTGTTACAAGCGTTTTAAAAATACTTGAATGGCACTTTCTTAACCAACATTTGGATTGTTGACCTTCACTGAATTGCTGTTAGGCTGTTGTGCAATATATGTATGTCTTCATAGGGTGTAAGCAGAGTGGAATAGAATTTATGCAGAAGCTGCCTGAGATATCAACAGGAACAGTGGAGCAGCAAGGGGAATCTATAATCAATATCCAAGTCTCACACATTTTTATAAGCAATAGAACAAATTTGAGACACATGCTTCTGTTCTATTTTGATAAATATGCCTAGCAGAAAAGCTGTAACAATAGCTACAAGGTGATACATTAAACTAGGAACAAATGTATTTCAGCCCTAATATGCAGAACACATTCTATAAGATATTTATGCATATTGTTTTGGCACTATACTCCTTCAGTAAAAATACCTTCATTTGTTAATGTCGTGTTGCAGAAAAGAGCATTTTAATGTGAGCAGATATTTGAACTAGGGTACTAATTACTCCAATTTGATAGCATTTTTTGGCACATTTGCATCCCTGTCACATATTCATGAGTGGGTAATTAGACCTCAGGAGCTGTAATGTAAATAGCTTTAAAGGCATTAGCTGTACTTCTAATTTTTAAAGGAGATGCATTTATTACTGGTTTATGTGCAAAGTATTCATGAATTTGACCTTTTATAAAATACATATTCCCATATAACTTCCAGAAGACTTATTTTTTCTTAAAATAAAATCACGTAGTAAACAATCCTTAAACAGCAAGCTTACATCTATGGATTTAGTAGTAGCTATCCTGCCAATCTAGCAGTCTGAAAGCATGCAAATGCCAGTAGATGAGTAGGTATCACTTCAGTGGGAAGGTAACAGCGTTCTCTATGCCTCAGCATATAGTCATGCCGGCCACATGACCATGGAAGTGTCTTCAGACAACGCTGGCTCCCTTGGCTAGGAAAAGGAGATGAGCACCACCCTCTAGAGCTGGACACAACTGGAAGGAGAAACCTATACCTTTATTTTTTATTCTCTCACAGATGTCTGCAGAATTGGAACTGGGCTTGGGTATGTAGGAAACATTAGTTGTGATGTTGCAACATAAACACTACTCCTTACCAGTGGTGGTAAGGTTCCTCCCGGTTCCGCCCAGTTTTGCTAAGCTGGTAGCGGTGACGATATGATGGCTACTTGAGGTAATGGTAAAGCCCACAAAATCTATGCCCTGTGGAACAATCCAATTATTGTGGGACACACTCTTAGGACTTGAGTCTATGTCAAAGCTTTCAATTTATTGACAAGATGTCATGACAAGGTTGTTTACCAAGCACAGTGTCTTATTTAAATCACAATGACATAGGGTCAATTATCTGAAGTAGTGATCAAGTCACTGATAAGATGTGCTAGCAGCTGTGCCAGGTATTATAATCTCTGTTCCTTATGAAAGGCATAAAAAGATGGCAAAAGCTACATAACCTAAACCTGGAACTGATTCAAAGTCCTTTGAAGGTGCTACACAACTGTCGACTTACCCAGATCAACGGTCACCAACTGATGGTTCGTGGACCACTGGTGGTCCGCGAGAAAAGTTTGGTGAGCCGCAGAAAAATTATTTGCATTTTTAATATTGCACTAAATCAGAGGTCCTCCAACTACGGCTCCTGGGATGGATACGTGCAATGAACGTTTGTGTTGCTGCAGAGAGTCTCCCCCTTCTGGGTCTTTTTGTGCAGGTCAGAGGGGGGCAGAAATTCTAACTTGGGGTCTGCTTCAGTTTCCTGGTGCGGGGCTTTGGGTGAAGGCTGGAGGGAAGCACTGCTGGTGGCAAAGAGCCAAAGGGCCTCGTTCCAGTGGGACTGCCTCATGGCCTGGAACTGGCTAACCATCTCAGCCCACTGAGTCTCCAGGCACCGGTACCTGGCCTTGCACTCCTGCAAGTCTTTCCTCTGCTTGGAAAGTCTACACTCGTAGTCCTGTGTGAGGTGCTTCTGCTGAGCCTCCTTCTCGGTCAGATCCAATTTGAACTGAGCCAGCTGTTTTGCCAACTCTTTCTTGTGGTGGCTGCTTAGCTCCAACAACTACTTCCTGTTGAGGCCCTAAGGAGCCCAGGTGGGGAGGCGAGGAGTTGGATACACCCACCCAGTCACATGACCACCTAGGCACACCCACCCAGCCGATCATTAGACAGATCATGTTAGTGTCCACAGGATTTAAAATTAGGAACTTAGTGGTTCCTGAGGTCTGAAAGGTTGGTGACCCCTGACCCAGATGAATAACTGAGGTTTGTGGCAACCTCAAGATACAGGTAGTTCTCAACTTATGACTACAATTGAGTCCAAATTTTATTTTGCTAAGTGAGACATTTGTTAAATGAGTTTTATCCCATTTTACAACCTTTCTTGCCACAGTTGTTAAGTGAATCACTGCAGTTGTTAAGTTTGTAACACAGCTGTTTGGCGAGTCTGGCTTTCCCATTGACTTTGCTTGTCAGAAGGTTGCAAAAGGGGATCACATGATCCTGGAACACTGTAACCATCATAAATATGAACCAGTTGCCAAGCAACTGAATTTTGATCATGTGACCATGGACCACATGACCATTTAAATTGTAAACTTTTAAAAATAATTATTGAGAAAGTATTGAAATAATACAAACCATTACAGCTTCATATTGCAGCTGTAAAGAAAGATGTAGGTCTGCCTGCTTTAAGAAGTTGTTGACATATATTATGTCAATGCTCAAAATTATGATCTTCAAATCCAAAAGATCTCTACAAATGTGTCACATGTGAATATATATCCTTCATCGATAGAGGTCCATTTTATCATAAATATTATTTCTAAGGCATCATTGTTATTATATATCACAGTCTTTGTACAGTGAATTAAGCTTTATCTCATGAGAATATTTTTTTCCTAGCATATATTAATAACAACTAACAAGTGAGAGCCACAGACTGTTAAATAACTAGAATGCTCTTTTAATAGTGGTTAATGTCTTATCTATTTCTTTGTCTGAAAATAGAAATGATATTTAGGTTTTTAAAAAGGGGAATTCTCATTAAACACTTGGAAATCATATATAATAAATTTCAGTGGAGTTCAGTGATATGTGAATTCAAATTAAAAGCAGTATCATTTTTTCTTTTACATCAAGGAAACAAAGCTCTTTGTATAATAATATAATCCAAAAACAAGGAAATTGGAGAAATCATACAGATCACACCTACAACTTCCTGGCAGATGAAAATTGATATTTATTGTATCAACTAAACATTACTTGCTTGGTGACATACGTAATAAAGTACATTATCAAGATCTGCTGCATTCACTCTAATAGTTAGCAAAGGTATTGACCATACTCATTCCTCAACAATAAAAGTACTCAGACATTTCATGAAAAATGACAGAGATTTCCATTGACCTATAAATGCAGTAAAAGAGCCTAAGTCATCAAATTCTGAATTATTTGTTCTTAAGATACACAAGAGATTTTTTTTCTCCTCCTGAACCCTTTATGTGCTATTAAATATTCATGAGACTAGTGTGAGTTCAGATACTGCCCAAGTACAAAAGTGTTACTATTTTTCAATCTGATTGAAAACATTTCTCAACACCACAGCCTTCTGAGAGGGCTATTTTTAAGAAACGGCTGTAGAGATATGCGGAGTACATCCAGGTACTAGAGCTGTTAGTGATCAATTTCTCTGAGCACCCTTGCCCCCCCCTTCTAAAATTGATTCATGATAACTGCCTCCATTAGGGTCAAACAGTATTTAACCGCTTGTAAATTTTAATTAAATGATTTGTCACTTTGAACATATAGTTTGTTATCTTGCAGCTGAGCAATGTATCTTTATCAGAAAATGACTCAAGGGAAAGACATTCATCTATTCTGCTATTTCAACATCCATTAAGATAATTTCATTGTCGCATAAAAGCAAAGTTGGAGATTTGTAAATGGACTATTCCACTGGTTATGAGCTACAGAAGAGTGTTAAGTTAAGGCCATCATCTGTTATTTAATTGCACCTAATAATTAGTTTAGCCTGGTCATTTTTTATTAGTGGATATTTTATTTCTGTGTGGAACAAAATGTCCTCAGGCACTTGATGCGAGGAGCAGGTCTTACTATAAATATTGTAGACTGCTTTTTCTTGCTGCTTTGTTTCTAGCATTCCCACGCATGCAGTGTTTCTTGAATATCAGAGGACTATATTTGTACTGTACATAGAGCCCATTTTAATATAGTTTGGATAAAACTGAGGAATTGCTGCTTTAAAGTTCACCTCAGTCATATAAGGCAAAGATGGGAGACAATGATAATGAACTGCACTCTTTGGAAAGTAAACATTGATATATCAAGAGAAGTTGCACCATCCATGGTGACTTCTGCATTGTATGCCTACCATTTTATACCATAAAATAGAAGAAATGTAATTAATTTTCTTCCAGTTTTCTGTTAGAAATGAGACAGGGTGAGCCAGCCATATGTCAAAAACTCCAGGGTATAGAGTCCAGCATCAGCCCTTAAGTAGGTCATAACCACATCATTTATATATACATGTTACATTACAATGCCACATTTTAAAAATGTAGAAAATGAGGGATTGCATCATTCTGACATTATTTGATGTTTCCTATTGATGAAACTGGTCTCCTCCAACCTGTTCTACCTGAATTTACCTGAACTGTAAGGTTAGGGATGGCCACAGAGATCTGGACTTTTTAAATAGAAATCTAGATCCCTTAGAGCAGCGGTCCCCAATATTTCTGGCTTTGTGGACTGGTGGCAGTGGCGGCGATGGTGGCGGAGGGGGAGAGGGGATGGTTCCTCACAAGCTCGTGCCTTTGCTCATTGCTCACACAAGTGGAGCTGTGTGTGCTTGTGGGCTGGCCCACCACTTGTCCAGCCCAGTTCCAAAAGGATATCGGGCCATGGACCAGGGGTTGGGCATCCCTGCCTTAGAGGATAACCTAATAGAATTGTGCCTATTGGATGTACTGTAAATACAGAAAAGTTGCATCTATATAGATCAATTAACTTGCTTTCAATGAAGAAAACACTTTTGAATTAATTTAGCTGCTCAATAGCAGTTTAAAAGTATCTCAATATCTCAGTGATTTGTTGACTAAGTGTACTTTGGAGGGTGATTGGCAGAATTATGACTGAAAAGGTACTAGATCTGGAAATCGCAATATGATTTTATGCAGGGCAGGGTATCTGTAGATCAAATTTTTGTTCTTCAGTAGGTTACTAATTTGGAGAAAACATAAACTGATATGGGGAATTTTTGGACAAAGGTTTGTAGATTATTGCATTATGAGTGGTATATGGTAGAAGTAAAGCATCTGTGAGAAGAAATGGAAGGCTTATTGAATGGGTCAATAATGATCAGGGAATAAGGCAAAGATATACTGTACAAGTGGTTTATGTATTTATGAATAAATTGATAATAAATAATAAACTGAATGATAATAATGCATTCTAACAAATAAATTTAGAAGTTTGTTACTTTGGAATATGAATGTACGTGTACTTTTATATGCATAAAATGTCTTACTGAGAACCCAAATGATTTACAGTGAATTTTGGATACATTTTGTGGTCTAACATACATATGAAAATAAATGTGTCAAAGATAATGTACCTGATGGGGAGAAATTCAGTGAATCATTGCAAGTTATATATAAACAGTGAAAAATTAAGCAAATAGAAGAAAGTTTATACTTTTGTAGAATGTTTATTAAAGGCGGAAAAGTAGAGGGGGAAAATGTGCAAAATACAAGTAGAACGATATTAAGTAGCATGTGGTCTGATTTGAGGAATGGATGTTTGTCAAACAAGATGACAATAGCTATGCATATGAATGTGCTTTGCTATATCACTTTGTTATCTAAATAAGATTCCAGCATATCATTAAAAAAACCCATAAAACTAACAGCAATGGGGTACTTACCAACAGAAGAAAATATATGTAGCTCAGAGTTAAGTACAACCTTGGGGCTCTCTGAGCGCCATTGTTTCAATACTGTACTAGGTAACAGTACATATCCACTGATATTGTTACTTAGTTGGGTAATAAAATTCTGCAAGCAAGCGACCAAGCTCAAAGAGCACTAAAGACTCCACACGGGGTACTTAACAAGAATGTGTGGTAAAAGAAGAAGTCTGCAGTATTGCCAGGATACTACACATCCACTCCATGACTGGTTTTCTTTGTTATCTTCTGGGAGGATGCTTTGTAGTATCCAAAGCAGAACAACTAGATTCTGTAATAGCTTAACTCTCAAGACTCTTTTTCTGCTAAGTATTCAAAATGACCTGGAGAGAGAGAGGGAGAGGGAGGGAGAAGGGGACGGCGGGAGAGTTAGTTTGGTCATGTGAACAGAATGAATGAGGATCAAATTGCAAAACAAATATATGAAAGTAGAATGAATGGGTTGAAGTGAGAACTTAGAAAGTCATGCTTGGATAAAGTTGGTAAGATCTCAAAAAGGGAAAAAGGTCAATGTATGAATTGGGATTTGGCTGTGGTGAAAGCAGGGATAATAAAGAATAGTGAAAGGTGTTGGTGTCAATTAGATTTAGTTATATTTCCTTTTCTTTTTCTTACCTCATATCTTATTTTGGCTTACTTTCTCTGCTTTGTGTAATGCTGCTGACCCTGGCAGTGAACAGCCCAATGGGTATCTAGGCATGTAGGAAAGTCACCACAATTGCAAATATAGGAAATTGAAAGACCATCTTAATTACAACAGTCTTGGAAGCAGAAGATAGAGAAGGGCCTCTGGGAGCAAATAATAAGCAGTGTTCTTAACTGGGCCCATGAAAAAATGGAAAACACAGTATAAATTAAATAGGAGCAGGTAATATTTGTATTAGCAAATATAGACCTAATACTTACCGGTAGCTAATTATTCTAGCTGGAACATAATGCATCTCCACTTACTTCTCAAGGACAGACAGAATTCTTAGTATGAATTATAATATCTGACTCTCTTCCCCGAAAGAAGCATTGTAAAGTAATGTTAATAATGCCATTTAGTGCTCTTAACAAGAGATGATTTTTCTTAATTTTATTTGGCCTTTCCCCCAGGACACAGAATGGGTAGCATAGAGTGCCAAGAAGGCCTGTAATTTTATGTTTTTTTGCCAGAAACTGACTCATATCTTAGTAGCAGGAAGAAAAAGGGAAGGACACTTTAATTATAACATAAATATAATAGTTTGAAAAAAAAATCGTCCAGATTTAGTTCTTTCTTCATTTATTTAAGCACTTGTTTGTTGGGGGCAATATGCTGACTCTGTAAACTGCATAGGGCTGTAAAACCACTATGAAGCAGTATATAAGTTTAAAGTGCTATTGCTATTATATTCCTGATGAAAACTGCACTGCTTTTTTCCTACAATAAGACAAACTTTCTGCTCTGAAGTGTTCCCCCCCACTTCCTATAAATGGTTGCAGATTTCTTGAGGCCACTGAACTGAATGTGCCAGTTTCATTGGTGAGCTTCTAGACATATGCCTATTTATAGCTTCCCTTCTTTTTTAACTCGTAACAAAAAGCACTCAAAGGACGGGACTCGCTTTCCATGACATACTACTAATTGTCTCCCTGATGGCACTTAGGGGCTAGCAAATATACGTCCTGTCTTCCCACATGGAACTGAGACATTTCACATTCTGTTTTTGCCTCCAGCTGTGCTATACTCTGCAGCAATTTAATGCTACCTCACTGTCTTCCACAACCAATGGTGTTTCTGGTGGGAAATGGCACAGATAACCTCTCAGAAATTAAGAAGTTGCAAGAACAGAAAGATGAAAATGGGGAAAAGAGATATGATTACTAACAGACCCAGCTCAGTGTAGTACTTAAGATGCCAGGCTGGAAATCAGGAAATCCAGAGTACTAATCCTGCCTTACGCAAAAATTCATCTGGATTAGGCCAGTCCCTTTCTCTTAACGTCAGGAAGTAAACAATGATAAACCACTTTCAAAAACCCTTGCCTAAAAAAGCTGCAGGGTCTTATCCAGGCGCTTGCCAGAGGTCAACACTTCCCTGAAGGAACAGCCCCTATCTCCAATTATTATTAAAGTGTAAATGCTCAATTCTATTGGCTGACTCTCTCCCAATTATATTTTGTATATAGAATGTGTTAGCTTTGTTTTGCCAAGCTATTGGTTGAATTCTTCATTTTTAACTTCCTCAAAAATACATTAGTCTTTTTCCAATGAACACATCTTACTAAACCAACGTATGATTTAATCTTCATTTATTGTGCTCTTTGGATCCAGCCATTGTGATTTGTAAATCATGATTTATAGCTTTGTGTGGTTTTTATCGTTAAATAAACATTGGCTAAGTTCCATATGTGAATATAGTCACTGTTTAGGTTTGTATCTGGACTATTAATGCAATACTGTAGAACAAGGAGAAACATTTATTTCAATGTATATTTAACATTTCATTTTTTAAAAAACAAATCCTTGAACAAAGGGTTAAGATTTCAAGATCATGGTACCACTATCAGAATAGTCTCATCTTAATTTTTATGTTATTATCTATCTGCTAACATCCTAGTGCAGAGATTCCAATCTTTTTAATCAATTTATGCAGAAACAAAAATTAAATCTAATGCAAAATTTCTGGTTGAATGTTATATCCTATCCTGCAGACTTAGTGGTACATGAGGCATTTTCCTAGATCTTCCCAGCTTTTTGAAAAAATCAGACTTTAATATTTCTGGGTTGATGGGAGGTAATATTAGTTCTGGGCTTTTCCGAGACTTCCCCCTACTAGCTCAAAAATGACTACAATTGTTCTATCTCCTACAGTAAAGTGTGATTGATTCTGTATACTATCAAGTGTCTAATCGTACTAGAAGGAATATGGGATAAGAATATGAATTGGGACATGATGGGATGCATATTCTATCAGTTTTGATGATTGGAAAGGGAACTAATTTCACAATAATTACAGTTAAGCTTTGTTACAACAGAAGACAAATATGGATGGACAAATGTATTTTTTTTTTAATTTGATTTATATGATGCCCTTCTCCGAAGACTCAGGGCGGCTTACAATGTGCTCAGCAATAGCCTTCATCCTTTTGTATATTTATACAAAGTCAGCTTATTGCCCCCACAACTGGGTCCTCATTTCACCTACCTTAGAAAGGATGGAAGGCTGAGTCAACCTTGAGCCTTGGCGAGATTCGAACCCTGCAGTAATTGCAGGCAGCTGGTCTTAATAACCAGCTTAATAACAGGGTGCCTTAAACCCCTGTACTACCAAGGCTCTTGGTATTAATCATGGTTATATTGAAAGTTTTACTGGTATAAACACATCTGCTGCATGCTCTGATTCTGGCAATTAGGGATTTGGCTCAGTTGGCCTGTCCATTCATGGGTAACTATCTAAGAACAAACAATCCAAAACTTTGGATAGAAAAAACAGCAGGGACAAAACTATCTTTCTAAATTTGCATCTCCATTTGCTTTTAGAGAACTGTGAAAAACTGTCTGTCAATTTTAACAGGGAGAAAAAATAAGAGGAATGAAACAAGAAGTAGATCTCTTTCTAATCCCTTGTGGCTATAATATTTTCTCCTGGGTGGTTCTTGGAATAACAGTATTTTAGAATGTAACATTATCATTTCTAAAAACTTGTAAAAGAATATGTTACCTCAAAAAAACCCTTCCAATTTCCCCAGGTTTGTTTCAAAGGCTTTTACACAAGATTATTTTGCAGCAGAATGTGCAATCGCAATCTTCCACTGCAGTATTTTTAAAAAGTCCGAATATCCTCAAGATAGTTCATAATGTCAGTAATTACAAGAAACACGTCACTAGAAAGAGATCAACTACCTAAGATTATCTAAATTGGAATGTGGTGCGCTTCTAGATTCATCTTGACAGCAATGTCATTAAGTCAGCATCATATTCTGTGATAATAACAACAAATAAAAGGAAAGTCTAAACTTTGGAGTATGTTACAGTGCCTTCCAATTTTTTAAAATGGGAATTGCTACTAAAGCTCATGACCAGCCTAGAGTAATAAACTGCTATTTTTTCAATAATAATAATTTGAATGATTAAATTTTGCTACACTTTTGCTGCTTCTAAAATATCAGTTGATGACAAATATAGAATTTTGTGATACCTCCCTTGATATGATTGTAAGACTAATCAATTAATAAACTACCACTACTATTACTTCCACTGAAACTACTAGTGTAAACTTTGGTGTACTTATTAAGAAAAAGGTTTCACTGTCCACAATGAGGCTTGCTCCCTAACAAATCTACTCAGGATTGCACCTTAAACTATTCTGATTTTAAAACCAATTTCAGTTTCGAAAATTTAAAATATTAGAGTACAATGAAATAGCAGGAAAGACAAAATCAACTTTGTACAACCAGTAACTTGGGTGCTCACTTTGCTCACCCTACTGGGACCTCAAAAATTTGTTTTTGGAGGGACAGAAATTCATATTCAGGAGAAAAAAATGATGTCTCTGCTCATGGCGAACAGCACCATTGTGTTTCTGAGCATTCATTGCTTATCTTTTTCAAGTTCATAGTAAAAAGTTGTTACGTTCCATCCATTACTTGCATCGATCCCACTAATTATTTCATCCTTTCTCAGCTAATGAAAGCGGAATACTTAAACTCATGAATCTTCAATGCAAAAATACACTTAATGTCATGTTCAGTTCAACTCTCCTGTTAAGCGAAGAAAATCAGTGTCCTCTTTTATTTGGAAGTGGCATTTGACAGTGGTTTTTACCATTTTCAATTAACACTGCTGCTCTGTTATATTTACAGGTTCTAGTTAGACAAATTCGAATCATTCATATACTTCATGACAAAAAAGCCAACTTCAGCTTTTAGAGAATTTCCTTTGTTTGTCGATATGCAATTAGTTTTTGTCATTGATTTTGCCATCTGCTGGGCACTGGCATCCTTTTCTCCAAGACCTTGCCCCTTCAGTTCATTTCCTTTCATGGAAATGAAGAGTGATTGCCCTGCTACACTTGGGAAGCAGGAAAGTATATAAAGCTCCTTTAAGTAGCAGATAGGTGTCTTGTACAATATACATATTTTCAATCAGCCTTACATCCTGAAGGAGTTACAGTGGAACAGCCAATTTAAAACAAGCCAGTGTAGAGGAAAATGATGCTTGCTTCTTATAAACACACAGTAGTGTCTTCAGGGTGTGGTAAAAGAGTCAAGATAGAAGCTACAAGAGTGAAACTCTGCCTGTTTTTTATGTGCATCTTGTGTATGACATTTATAGGAACAGGAGAAGTTTCAGTGGCAGCATGAGTCGAAAACACATCTCAGATTACAATTTAGCGCCATTGCAGAAATTAGCTTCCATAGCACTAAGTATGCACATTTTGAAAATAGCAAGTTTTTACTCCTACTATACAGCATTGAGTTTGCAATTCACATAACACTTAATTTAGAAACACTCAATTTATAACAATGACAATACTACAAGATAAATGTGGGTTCTATTCAAGTTGTCCTAATGTAAATATATTTATTTATGTATTATTAAAAGCCTGGACAAATAGATGCACATAATAGATTAAGTCAAAAGCTTTTTTATTTTTTTAAAAGATTTTATTTATTTATTTATTTGTTTGTTTGTTTCAATTTGTATACCGCCCTTCTCCAATAGGACTCAGGGCGGTGAACAGCCAAAATAAAAACAAAACATACAAAATTTAAAAACAGTTTAAAATAATTAAATATTTTTGGCTGCAATTTAAAACAAACCCAATTTAAAATCAATTAAAATTTAACCCAAAACTGTGGGATCAAGCCAGCCCGGCTAGTTGAAATAAATAAGTTTTCAGGGTCCGACGAAAAATCCGGAGGTCAGATATTGTACGTATCTCTGGGGGGAGAGTGTTCCAGAGGGCGGGCGCCGCCACAGAGAAGGCTCTCCCTCTGGGGGTCGCCAGCTGACACTGTCTGGCGGACGGCACCCTGAGGAGGCCCACTCTGTGCGAGTGTACTGGCCGGTGGGAGGCTATTGGTTGCAGAAGGCGGTCTCGTAGATACCCCGGCCCTCAGCCATGGAGCGCTTTAAAGGTGGTCACCAACACCTTGAAGCGCACCCGGAAGACCACTGGGAGCCAGTGCAGCTTGTGCAGGAGAGGTGTCACATGGGAGCACCCCATCGCTCCCATAATCCCCCGCGCGGCCGCATTCTGAACCAGCTGGAGCCTCCGGGTGCACCCCAGGGGGAGTCCCATGTAGAGAGCATTGCAGTAGTCCAGGTGGGAGGTGACGAGTGCCTGAGTGACCGTGCATAGGGAGTCCTGATCTAGAAAGGGGCGCAACTGGCATATCAGGTGAACCTGATAAAAAGCCCCCCTGGCACAGCTGTCAAATGGTCTTCTAAAGACAGCCATGCATCCAGGAGGACGCCCAAGTTGCAAGCCCTCTCCGTGGGGGCGAGTGATTCGCTCCCAATAGTCAGCGATGGCACCAGCTGGCTATATCGGGACGTTGGCAGCCACAGCCACTTGGTCTTGGAAGGGTTGAATCGGAGCCTGTTTCTCCCCATCCAGACCCGCACAGCCTCCAGGCACTGGGACATCACTTCAAGGGCATTGTTGGGGTGGCCTGGGGTGGAGATGTACAGCTGGGTGTCGTCAGCGTACTGATGAAACTCCACCCCGAAGCCACGGATGATCTCACCCAGCGGCTTTACATAAATGTTGAACAGAAGGGGCGAGAGGACTGACCCTTGTGGCACCCCACAAGCAAGGTGCCTCGGGGTTGACCGTTGCCCCCTGTCAACACAAATTGCGACCGGTCAGAGAGGAAGGAGGAGAACCACCGCAAAATGTGCCCCCCACCCCCAGCCACTCCAACCGGTGCAACATGATACCATGGTCGATGGTATCAAAAGCCACTGAGAGATCTAACAGGACCAGGATAGAGGAGCAACCCCTATCCCGAGCCCTCCAGAGATCATCCACCAACATGACCAATGCCGTTTCTGTGCTGTGCCCAGGCCGGAAGCTGGACTGGAGCGGGTCTAGATGTTCCAAATGTTCCAAGAAGGGCAGCCAAACATTGTGTTCCACAGTTTCAATGGCATCTTTAGAAGGAACTCTTTCTGTTTTTTAATTACTTATTTTGCTGAACTACTGTATTTAGCAAAAGAAAAGCATGCACTCTACATACCACAAAATTAAAGAAATAATATACCTTCAAACACACTACTGTTACTAATTTTAAAAAGAAAAAGGGAGGGACAGCAAATTATTGTTATAAATCAATTCCAAATTCTTCTCCCTTCCTCCACTTTTGGGGGGAAACTGACTGAAATGTTGACAGACAATTTATTGATATCAATTAAGGTAAAGGTAAAGGTTCCCCTCACACATATGTGCTAGTCGTTCCCAACTCTTGTGGGTGGGGCTCATCTCCATTTCAAAGCCGAAGAGCCAGCGCTGTCCAAAGACGTCTCTGTGGTCATGTGGCCAGCATGACTAAACACCAAAGGCACACGGAACACTGTTACCTTCCCACCAAAGGTAGTCCCTATTTTTCTACTTGCATTTTTTATGTGCTTTCGAACTGCTAGGTTGGCAGAAGCTGGGACAAGTAACAGTAGCTCACCCCGTTTCAATCAACAAGCTCAGCATTTTAGCCACTGAGCCACTGCATCCCTTTGTGATAATTCCTCTCATGCCTGAAAAATCCATGAATTCTTCACACTTTGATATGGAAACACAAGCAGGAAGAATGCATGCCTTTCTAAGACTTATTAAGTCATATGACTTCTACTGACGTTAGCTCAATATGTGATGGTAACAGGATAATTCCAAGCCATATAAGTTAGTGTTCTGATGCACAATAGATGCTTCTTCGTCAGCAAGAGGGTTTCCAAAAATGCTTATTAATCATTTTCTAAGGTATACAATATAAATGTAACTTTTTGTTTTTTGCAATAATCTCATTTTAAGATTGCAGGAAACTAATTTTATGTTGTTCAAAGCAACCCACGATTTATTAAAAAAAAATATCTCAAGAGACTTTCTGCTGTATTCATCAATTAAACGAGGTTGTAATGGGACAGACTCTTCCTTAGATATTCTTAACTACCATAATTTCTTTATGATTGGAAATAGTAAGGAGGACAATGCCGCCAGAATGCATGTCCAGGGAGCAGAAATTAAGCAGAAGAACAAGTTACTGATTTCTACCAATCCAGTTGTTGCTTTCTTGGTAACACTATCTCCAAATAACCAAAACCAGTACCATATACACGCATATCACTATGCAGCCCATAAAAATGTAGCCCATAAAAAGGACTGTATATTATTGGTACAAGGATATGAAAAATCTCACTTATAACAACAAAGATCTGGCTGAGGGCTGACTGTGGGTGTCCATGACAATTGCTCATATGCAATTCCAGGTCAAGCTAAAGTGAAAGAACACAACCAACTAGTTTCAACAGTGTGGTCTTTAGCATTTATCCTCCATTTTCAAGAAGAACATCAGGAATCACTATAAAGACATTGACAAAGAACCAGGAGAGCAATGGAATAAAATCATAGAGTTGACACAGACTTGATGGGTCTTAATCAATCGAATCTCTTTAGGAGTGTAATGGTCAATTACATTTTTAATTCAAGGATTCTGATCATCCCATTATACCTCACAGCAGGAGTGAATACACCATTTTCAAGCTCTGGGATGGTGATCACAAGCTTTTCAGATGTCACAGCCGAATTGTTACTTTTATCGGAGAAGCTGGGAAAATAATTAAATGTATTAAATTGAAATTAATCACATTTACTTTTTGTCCCGGTTCTACTTACTTGACCTGCTACTGAAAAGCCAAGACCAAAGTCAAGATCTGGCTACTGGCAATATTAGTTTACTATTATATACAGCTATACAGCACCTTGGATTCAAATGCAAAAATATGATTCAGGGTGCATCGAGAAAACATTCAAGGTTCAGGGAGCTCAGCTGCTTCAAGGAGTTGCAGAAAAGCATCCCCAAATAATCCTAAAACTATTTTTTGCCTTTGAATCTGAAGTAAAGCCTTATTATTAGGTCTGATATAAAAATAATGACCAGAAATGCTTTTGAACCTTTCTGTAGTGTTAATTCTGTAAAAAAAAAAAAAAAAAAAAAGGTAGCAAACTCAAAACTAATTTAGTTTTGATGAAGTGTTTTGACGTTAACTTTTTATGTTTTATAATGGATTTTAACTTTTGCAAGACTCTTTTTAAATAAAGAAGCTGTCTTAATGATTCCCTTGATTTTTATGGGATAAAATAAATAAATAGTCCCTCTTGGAGTATTGGGGGGCGGGATATGCTCACCATATGGTTCTTGAAGACACATTGTGCTTAGAGAAGGAGTGGGTGATTAATACATATGTGTGTGTGTGTGTGTGTGTGTGTGTGTGTGTGTTCACTCATAGCTACTGGTTCACAAATGTGAGTGCTTGCTTTGCTCTCGTGTGACACCTCCGTGCATGGACCTTCCGTGTCAAAAACGGGACATGATGGCATCTGGGTGGGTGGGTGGAACCTCCTGTTGCTGCCACTACTGATTCACCAGAACCAGATAGACCCAGCTGAATATTACCACTGGTGTGTGTGTGTGTGTGTGTGTGTGTGTGTGTGTGTGTATCTATGTATGTATGTATACATAATAAAGATGCAATGGCAAGCCACTTATGGGAAATTTTGCTAAGAAAACTGCAGGTTCTTGTGTGGGCAGTCTCTAAGAATCAGACATGATTGAACAGAAGGGAGGGAGGGAGGGAGGGAGGGAGGGAGGGAGAGAGAGAGAGAGAGAGAGAGATAGAGATAGATTAGTCGTCATCCCTTTCTTTGCCTGGTTCATGTGGACAAATGTATAATTTCAGTTATTTGGATCTTGCCTTTCCTGGCTGGAAGGAGCTACATTCAAAGAATGACAATAGATCCAAATCAAATATTTATGATATGGGACTCTAGGATGTTCAACATTATAATTGTACACTTATGAATATCTAAGTTCTTGAGAGCCTTATAGTAGTGAATAGGACACATGTAAAATAATTTTAGTGGACTCTTATAGATGCCATAATATTTAATTTAGATCTATATCCAGAAAGACAGAACTATTGTTTGATAAAGCTTTGAAGAATGATGTCATTCTCAGTTCATTTTAAAGTTTTGTTTTGTTAAAAAAAGTGCTATCTAAAATGGATCTTTTACTATATCTAATATTGTAATTCTTTAAGGTAGTTTATACTGGACTCGTAACTTTAGCGAACAATGCAAAATAAATTCAAACTGCTCTTGCTGTAGTGCAGTAAATGAGCACACTGTCCTTTATACATATCAATATGGTAAATTCTAAAAACTAGTTATCTGATCATCAAAGTCCATTCAGACCATTTTCTCTTCCTATTGTACTCTGTTCCCTTGTATTTGCCAAAATGGTTGTGACATTATCAAAATGTGATATTCTTAGAAAAGTATATGCTGAAAGATTTTTATGGCATAATGCTGTAAGAAAAAAATGACACGACGGAAATAATGGGGAAATTCTCCTCTTAGCTTTAGGTAGTGAATCACCATTCTGACCTGAGGCCTTTTCAAACTAATTTTAATTAATATACCTAGTTATACAGTACATACTTTAACAAAAGGAAGGGAATAAAAAAGACTAGCTCTGATAAGAATGGATGAGTTCCTCAGTGCAAGGAGCTTTTTAAGCTTTTTAGCCAAACACACTTAGAAAGCCCTTTCGGATTTTCTTCTGTAAGACGAACCATGTGCCCGGGGAAGGAAAGGCTTGCATGCACATCTAAAGTTGACTTCCAAGGATGCATAATGATCTTTATTGTTTTATTGAAGGTAGAAGCAGACAAGCCTGGACAAATTGGGCACATACTTGTTCTATGGAAACTCTGGGCATTGAAAGCTGGAGCTAGGCTGCATTTTTTTTTTTTTACCACACACAATATTCTTCTTACTTTTAAGTTTTCATGGGTAGAAATGGGGCACGGTGGCAACAAAGATCCCAGTATAAAGCACTCAAATAATTGCTTTTCAACTGAACATAACCTGTTTTTGTCCTGTTGTACTTTTCACAATGGGTCCAGTTGTTTGGATGAAGGCGCTTCATGGATCTGGATGGAAAGATTTCAAATTATTTATTGTGACAAGTACCTTAGGTGTCTACAATAAATGAAGTTTTCATCAAAATGATGAAGCTTGTCGTTTCCATACTCGTGTGGGAAATGTGCCACAAAAGAGACACAATTAGTTGCATCACATCATGGTGGACTTTTAAAATCATTTTATAGTCCTCTACAGATGTCTGTAAAATGCATAGCTCCATTCCACAGTCTCGTCCTTTTAAAAAAACCTCTGCCAGTTTTATTTTCCATTTATTCTACTAGGCTTTTATAATGAAGATATGTAGTAGGCAAGTGGGAAAATGTGATCATGGATTTACTGGGAATTTCAGTTTTTAGAATAAAAGGAGGAATGGAAAAGGAAGAATCCAGTAAGGTCTATTAAATGGTTGCTCGATTCAAAAAGAAAAATGCATGTGAGAGAATTAATACTGCCACCATTGAGGGTTACTTAGAGAAGAATGATTGCAAAACCCGGGTGACAATAGAAGAGAAGCAATATCCCTTCAGATAGCAGAGCTCCAAGCTGACTAAAAGGGAAGCCACACATTACATGTGTTACTATTTTGTTGACAAGAATTCTTTGCCACAGTGTCATACAGAACAAGCACATTTCAAATTGAGCGTGGGAATTCCATGAGGAGAGGTCAGCAGACCTTACCAACCATTCCATTAATTCTTAAATCCCAGATGCTGTGTTCCTTAAGTAATGATTACATTTTCTCTCAGAAGTGCACAGTCCCCTTCCAGTAAACATATGGTTCTTCCAGACCACCCCGGGTGCTTAACTACTCAGTGTTCATATTTACAATTGTTCTGTTTATGTTCCCATTTTTTCCCTTTTTCATCCTATCAAATCTGACAAAGTTCAGAGTTCTGTACAATACCCTTTCCTACCCAAACAATTCCATGTATTTAACATTCTCCAACTATTTAAGGCTGATGACTCTATAAAGATCTTGCTTTAACAATGTACATGAGCATGTCAAAATTCTTCCTATTTATTCTTTTGATGGAACAGAAAAAACATATTATTATTTGAGAATGAAAGTAATGAATGCAAGACTGTGGCATTCTTATGTTATTCATCTTCCCATAAAACTAAACTGGCAAGCAAAAAATACTGGGGAAAAAAGAGAGAGAAAAAGATGTAAACGTAACCCATGCAAAATAATTTTCAGTTAGCATATCTCTTTCCCAATTCCAGGCAACTTTTATATAGATTTGCAATTGCTGAGAGACTTCTCTTATTTTCTTGGTTAAAAGCTAAGATAAGGTCTCAACATGATCAACCGGTAACAAAAACCATTGTGTATATACAATATGCCAGTGTATTAACCCTACAGTATCAATGCTTAAATTTTCTCATTCATTAAAACAAGAACTAAACGGTCTGCCCCAATTCTTTGGATATATAAAATGTGACTAACTAAAGATTCTACCTCATCTCATTTTAACATCTGTTAAAAATCCATGTTAAAAAATTTATCAGAAGTCTACATTATGTTTCTATATTACTAATGCTTATATATATATGGACTTCATATATCCAGAAAGGAAAATCTTAAGGTTGTGTAATTTTAAATATCAACTATGCCAACTTAAACAGAGCACTAGATGTGTGCAGAGCTCATTCATTCAAAATGAAAGATATCTTGTTCTTCCTAAATACAGGTAGTCCTCATTTAGCATCCACAATTTGGAACGGCAAATCAGTCATTAAGCAAAGTGATTGTAAGTGAAACTGTGACTGTATTTATGATTTTACTTTGCCTTTCCTTTCCCTTATAAAATTGCAAAGGCCAAAAATGAAAGCCTTCATCACAAAGTTACTTTTCCATCACTGTCATAACCATGAATGGTCTCTGTATGGGGCAGTCACTAACTAAAGGTTGCATGTAATTTTTTAAAAAAATTGTGACCTTTAAATCTCAATCATTTAAATTTGGTATTCAGAAAGTTCAAGTTGCCTAAAGCCACTGTTTCACAACAGATCTATCAATTAAAAATATTTCTTAATATTTTTACATCAAAACCATCAGGAATCCTTATACGTTTTCCCCCTTCCGTTCCCATAATACTACCACATAAATTTATAATAAAATTTGCTTTATTATAATGCCAAAGGTATCACCGAAAATTCTGTAAAATCTGATGGAAAGAAACAAACTGTTACAGGTCGCTGAAGTAATAAAATGTATGAAACATGAGTATAAAACTAAATCATTAGATCATTTGGACAGCAGTTTATAGCTAAGGGATTCACAATAATACAATATTGCATTGTAGCTGAAAACTATATGCCCACTTCTAATTAGAGAAACAGAAGAGATGGCTCTAGAAAAAAAATATGATGTTTACCTATTGTCTTTCAGATTGCTTATTTACAACATGTGACAACTGTTTCCGTTGAGCAGTTTTCTCATTTTCTTTTAACCGGCATTTATGAATACCAACAAGCATGCACATTGGAAAATAATGTCTCCTGAATTTATTTTTAAAAAGATCTAAGTTATACATGTTAATCAAACTATCTTAATGTAACTGTTTTAATAGCATGAAATAATGTGAAAACACCAAGAAAAATGGAAAATTGCATAGTTCTAGCTTTTTGGAGTTTTTTTTATAAACAATTACTAAAGATTTAAAATTAGAGAAAAAAATTGCAGGATCAATATGAAGAGTGGTTAAAGAAAACCTATAAAGGAGAGTAATGTGCTGAATATTCTTCCAAATATTTGTAAAGCATTGTGAGTACACATAAATTAAAGAAATAATAAAGCAACCTTTTTTGGAAACTAAAAACAGTATTTTCAGGTTCAGACAGTCCTTGTCTAACAATCATTCATATAGATACAGTTCAAAGTTACAATGGCACTGATAAAAGTGACATCATCATTTTTCACACTTATGATGGTTGCAGCATCTTCATGGTCATATGATCAAAATTCAGATGCTTTGAAACTGGCATGTATTTATGACTGCTGCAGTATCTTGGGGTTATAGGATCACCTTTTGTGAACTTCTGACAAGCCAAGTCAATGGGAAAACTAGATTCACTTAAGAACCATATTACTAACTTAATTGCAATGATTAACTTAACAGCTGTGGCTAGAAAGGTCATAAATGGCTCACTTAAATGTCTCAGTTAGCAATGGAAAATTGTTAGAATATTCATACTGGAAAGACATGGCAACAAGGTCAGCCAATGAATAGGTATAGCAACTAAATCAGCCAATTGGGACCTGAGACAGACTGGAGCCAGGGTGTGTTTTAGTCTGCAGCTTCTGATTCTGTGCAGAAAACTGAAACTGAAACTAACCAGTGTGTGTGAATTTGTCTGCTGATCTGATCTGAAATGAAACTGTGAATCTGCTGTTGGTATTGTAAATGTACTTCATGCATTATTATGCATATAAAGAAGTTAATGAATCCTGCTGCATCAGTTTATCTGCATGTGCTTCTGGATTTGTTTTTTGCAACGAACTCTGACAAAAATTTGGTTTCAATTGTCATTGTAAATCAAGGACTACCTGTATAGCATATCTTCCTGATAGCCTGCTATCCTTTTTTCCTGATTCTATTGCTTGCTATTTTATCTTATTTTTTCTTTGTTCTTTTCCCCCCAGTTGTTTTTATTTTATAAATGGAAAGTATCATAGTTAATCCTAGTTAGTTAATCATGTGAACAATTACTGGTCAATTATATTGCTTTTGATTTAATTATCTATGGTCATGTTACCATGAGATAACATTTTAAATAAACAAATTGTTTGTATGACAAATGTTAAATAAACATTTTGTAACCTTTCCTATAAAGTATCAGTAATAAAAATTTAAAATTCATTATTTAATGCTGCAGATATTTTTTTAATAAAAGCATTTGTAAAATAAGACATAGCAGTTCTTCAGGTTAATAACAACAATTATGCCAGGAGAATTTCCTCAGGATGGGAATTACACAAGATAAGACAATGTCACTAAGGTGGTTTGTACCATCCAATATATGCAATTTCCAAAATATACACTTCAGTGGTGGGTTTCAAAATTTTTTACTACCAGTTCTGTGGGTGTGGCTTGGTGGGTGTGGCATGTCTTGGAGGGCGTGGCTTGGTGGGCATGGCAGGGGAAGGATACTGTAAAATTTCCATTCCCACCCCACTCCAGGGGAAGATAAAATCTCCATTTCCTCCTGATCAGCTGGGACTTGGAAGGCAGAGAATAGATGGGGATGGGGACAATCAGAATTTTTACTACCAGTTCTTCGAACTACTCAAAATTTCCGCTACCAGTTCTCCAGAACTGATCAGAACCTACTGAAACGCACCTCTGATATACTTATGTTGTCCTCAGTAGAAATTCTTATTTTGAAAGGCACCATCATATGGGGAAAATGAGGTCTTCCAGTAATGCTTAACTATTTCTAAAAACTGCTTACTCATACTGAGAAATTGAATTAATACAACTGAACATTTGAAGCCATCATACATTTCCTTCTTAGTATAAACATTATGGAACTGCCACAACTCATGTATTCAATTTTTCATACACAAACACACATACATACATACACATAGCATTTTCCCTTTGCACAAACAAAAATGACAACTGAGGACAAGTCCAACCTGATACATTAGAATAACATTTGTTACTGTTTATAAACACCCAAAACTAGACTCTAAATATACTTCTAATATGATTTACAAGCTTTCAGATGTTGTAAATACAATAGAACCATATATAAAATAGATGTCCTTTCCAAATGCCTTAAGCTGGAAATCAAAGAACCTGAATGGTTAGTCCACAAGTGAAACCAGGTCCCTACAGAGGGCCTTTTCTTAATGGCTGTTTCTCCTCAGTATTTCTGCTATTGGTACTTTCATTTCTTTCCTTTTCAGTTCTGACTTGAGAATATTGATCCCATGTCAAACTGACTACAGATTTACCAGGATATTGATTCTGCCATTGATGTAGTGGAAGGCTACTAAAGATTTTCATGGATTCCCACCTCAAGAAACTAAGTGAATTTATTTATTTATTTATTTATTAGTTCAATTTATATGCCGCCTTTCTCTGAAGACTCAGGGCGGCTTACAATGCATTTAAAAAACCATTATAAAAACATTTAAAAATTAAAACATTAAAACCCGTTCACACCATTCATGGCCGGATCTCACAAGAACAGCGAGAGCAACGGCCCCAGGCCTGCCGGAAAAGCCAGGTTTCCACCGCTTTTCAGAAGGCCAATAGGGTGGTCCAGATCTCAGGAGGTAACTGGCTCCAGAGAGCTGGGGCAGCCACAGAGAAGGCCCTCCCCCACGGGCCCACCACCCGGCATTGTTTAGCTGACGGGACCTGGAGGAGATCAACTCTGTGGGATCTTACCGGTCGCTGGGAGCTATGTGGTAGAAGGCAGTCTCAAAGATAACCTGGCCCTGAAGGGCTTTAAAGGTAATAACCAACACGTTGAATTGTGCCCGGAGACCAATAGGGAGCCAGTGCAGCTTACGGAGAATTGGTGTAATGTGGGTGTATCTAGGTGCATCCACGATAGCTCGCGTGGCTGCATTCTGGACCAACTGTAGTCTCCGAACACTTTTCAAGGGTAGCCCCATGTAGAACGCGTTGAAATAATCTAAATGACAAGGGCATGAATGACTGTGAGGAGAGCCTCCCGATCCAAGTAGGGTTGCAATTGGTGCACCAGGCAAACCTGTGCAAAGGTCCCCCCTAGCCACAGATGTCAGATGTTGCTCTAATCTTAACTGTGAGTTTAGGAGGACACCCAAATTGCGAGCCCATTCTGAGGGGGACAATTCTCCCCCCCCCCAGAACCAAGGATGGACAATCTACATAGTCTTTAGGAGGTAATACCCACAGCCACTTGGTCTTGTCTGGGTTAAGTCTGAGCCTGTTGACTCCCATCCAGACCCTCACAGCCTCCAGGCACCAGCACATCACATCCACTGCATCACTGAATTGACGCGGAGTAGAGATATACAGCTGGGTATCATCAGCGTATTGCTGATATCTCACCCCGTATTGTCGGATGATCTCACCCAGCGGCTTCATGTAGATGTTAAATAGGAGGGGAGAGAGAATCGAGCCCTGAGGCACCCTGCAAACGAGGGGCCTAGGGGTTGACCTCTGTCCTCCTATCAACACCAACTGTGACCAACCAGAGAGATAGGAGGAGAACCACCGTAACACGGTGCCTCCCACTCCAAACTCCCCTAGTCATCCCAGAAGGATACCATGGTCAATGGTATCGAAGGCCACTGAGAAGTCAAGTAGCACCAAGATGGAGGAATGACCCCATCTTGGGCTCGCCAGAGATCATCCATCAGTGTGACCAAAGCAGTTTCCATGCTGTAGCCAGGCCTGAAGCCAGACTGAAAAGGGTCCAGATAATCTGTTTCATCCAATGACCGCAGGAACTGAAATGCCACCACTTTCTCTACAACCTTCCCCACAAAGGGTAGGTTGGAGACTGGATGAAAGTTCTTTAATTCTGATGGATCCAGAGAAGGCTTCTTGAGGAGGGGCCTTACGACCGCTTCCTTCAATGGTTGTGGGAAGGACCCAGTAAACCAAATATAAACAATTTGGTTTACTGGACCACAGGTTCCTGATTAATTCTTATCCCTGTCACCATTCAGTCACTTCAGCTTGCTTTGAATGGTTTATTACAAAGGCACATTAAGCAATTCATGTGAATTGGGGATGATGGTGGTGGAACTTCATAGGTTTGGTAGTGAATGCAGTTCACATGTACTTTTTTCTATCACATTAAACAGGAAAATATACTCAACAGCAATGCTCATGAATTTCCCAAACTTGATTCCTCAACCAGCACGTTCATGACAAAAAGTTAAGTAAGTATATACTAAGAGACTTAAAAATTAGTAGATCATTTTTTTCTTTTGCAATTAAGCTAGGTCCCTATTCCTTTTTTGGACACAACTGGTGTTAAAATTTAATGTCCCAATTTTTTTTTGCCCATGGTAGACATAATCAATTGGCACAATATCTTTGCTACAAAGTGGTTGATAACTGTAATCATGTTCAATTTGGTGCAGAAAAAAGCGCTACATAGCCAATATAAATAAATGTAATTAATTGGTGGACAAAACTCATTTGTGCAGAGAAAAACTTTTTTGCAGGCAAAAAATAAACAAGAGCCTAGGGCTGTACACTGTGAAAATATTTTGGAAGAAGTATGACAAATCACACCCCAGCATAGTACTTCTCTAAAGTAGGCTAACTTTTTTTGTATGAAATGATAAATAAATTGTTCCAGCTTTAAGAATCCCTTATGTGACTGGTTCTTTGCACATTAATGAGTAAACCTGAAAAAAGATGGAATGGATAATCAAGAAGTATGGGAGCCAAAGTACATCTCCATCATTTTTAGAGCATGCATAGACTTATTATTTAGCCCAAAATATCTTTAGAAAAAACCAAAGTAAAAGTATTATAAAATTAATCAGTTAAAATTATAACTGACTTCCTTAAGACTATATTTTAATTTCTTTTTGGAAAGTGGCTTTCAAGAATCTGACTATAGATAATATAGAAGGGCCTTTGAATAACTTTTTTAATTTCATAGAATCATGAAGCTCATCAAAATTGTTCATGAGGACAATTATTTCTCACTTATACATACAAAACACGGGAATCAGTGAATTCAATTTCACCTGCTTAAAGTTCTGTATTTGATAGAAAATTTTCTTCTCCTAGTAGATACATTTATTCAAGGAAAATGAATTATATGATTATGATTTTTCATGGCCTAAACACACCTTTTGAAAGTGTTAGACATTATACTGACTCAGCCAAAACATCTATTTTATTTGATCGCATCTTTTTTTTATTTATAGTGCTTATTTCGAAACCTGTATTTCCACACTAACATTACTATTTATATTACATGATGAATAAATTGCTTCAAAAGAAACTAATTCCCCACAGTATAACTGCAAAACAAATTGGTTTTTTGAAGCAGGCTTCCTCCTTGTTATTGTTTAGAAGGGGACTAAAAGGAGACTCCCAGATTTAATGTTATTGTTTTGGTGTATTTTTAATTTGTCATGCCCTTAATGTTAAATGCTTTTCTATCAAGGGCATTGATGATATATGAATAAAATAAAATACACATGTGAATCACTTCTTTACATGACTACTGAATATCTACAACAGAAATAGTTATAAAGCAGAAAATAAATGTACATGTTATTCTGTTTTTCACACTATTCTGTTATTATGACATGATGAAAATCTCATTGCTCTGCCCTGAAATAAATAATAAAATAAAACACACATGTGAATCACTTCTTTACATGATTACTGAATATCTACAACAGAAATAGTTATAAAGCAGAAAATAAATGTACATATTATTCTGTTTTTCACACTATTCTGTTATTATGACATGATGAAAATCTCATTGCTCTGCCCTGAAAAAGACTCATTATTTCAGAGTAGAAGTCACACATGGAATATATCCCTAATCACAATGAAATAAATTGTGACTCTTGTGCAGTTTTGCATTGTAATCAACACAACTGCATCAAGTTGAATGAATAACCACAGGGTCTAAGAACCTTGGAGCCCAAGTTCATAAATCCAGTCAGTAAGAACCACAGACCATTCCAGATACAGAGAGGTACAATTCCATATACTGCAAGTTCCCATAATTCAATGGCTTTTGTAGACTTGTATTTCCCAATTTTAATCTTATAAATATGCAACCAAACTGTAATTTAGAACCAAATTTCCCATTGCAACAACATACTAAATTTAAAATAAATACTTATCATCTTTCATTTTTTTTGTCTCGGTTCATAAGAAAAGAAGGCTCTTAAATTTTAAACAATTTCATCTTACAGAATTAAAAAAAAGTAAATTATCTTAAATTAGCAACCATGTTAATGAAACGAGTACCATTTAAAGCCTCTTCATTGTAGGGGCTTTAAGTGTTCTTTTTCAAGAAGAACTGGAAAATAATTTCAGTCTTCAAATATAAATGTTTGTCAAAAATTTCAACCTAATGCTCATACAGTTTATCTATGGCCAATATAATGTACCATTAAAAAGGTAAAGGTTTCCCTCGCACATATGTGCTAGTCAGGAACGACTATTAACTCAGAGTAAATTAATTCATAGTAAATATGACCAACTTTTAGTTTGTGCAAAGGCTGGATGTGGAATAAAGTCCATGTGACATTATTTACCAGGAGGATATTCCTATATATATTTTTTCTAAATATTTAATGTATGCTATGTGGTTTACAATAGATTCTCACTTTAGTATAGGTCTAAATTTAGACTCGAATCAGGAAGTTTAGATTGTACTAATGGCCATGAGTATATGTGTGCATAACTCAGAGTAGTACATTAAATTTAAACATTCCAAAGATATCTTTGAAAAAGATACAATTGACATTTAAAGATGAAAGTTTTGGTTTTTCAAACTTGAATTATACCATTATGCATAGCTTTTAACAAGTATCACATTTAGGGACCTCTGGAAGAAATGGCAAATTAAAGATGGCTCCACGAAAAGCAGAGTCAATGACTATTACAGAATGAAGAGACAATGAAGAGTCCTGTCCTTTATGGACAGGGAGAGAACTTAAGATTCATGAATGGTATGTCCCAGGATAATGTTAGAGGATCAAATCTGGGTCGGTCACTGGGAAGTTCCCTGAGGATAGAGTCCAACATGAACCTGAAAGCTTGGAAGACTAAACCTCTGGTCTCAGTGACCAACCCAGATCCTGGAATTTAAGATCCTGGAATTTAAGAACTGTGCTACACACAGTTACTGTTGAGCCTAGCAACCTGCTCGACACCGCTAACGCGTGTTGATAGCATCGAGGGACATATACATACTTGGTGGTGGTGGCACTGGATGCAGGCGGCCGTCTGCGGGGCGAGGGGAGGTGGTATCGGGTGCGACGGGCTTAGGACGTCTCCAAATGATGCTGCAACCAGCACCTTCGAGAACCAGCTGAGACGCTTCCGCGCTAACAAGGGTGTGGTGATAAATGGGGGCACAGTTTAAAAGGGTTAATGAGAAGGGAGGGCTATATAAACGCCTGTTTCTACTACACTGTAGCGCCGATTTCATTCGTCTTTACGAGTCACAGTGTGTAGCCGTCCACGGACTCGAATAAACCAGCGTGCCAAAAAGAGCTGAAAGAGGTGCTGCTGTTTTTTGATTGCGTCTCGGACGGTCAACCTGAGAGGTACTCCTCATGACAAAATTGCAGATAACAGTCTTTGGCAAATCTGGATAAATGCCATTTTGCAGTTGCCACATATTTACAGTGTTTAAGGATATACTGATTTGGATCAACCACATGTTCAGCTTCAAAGATACCCAAATTATTAGAAGGAATCATTAAATCCTCTGAGACCAAAAAGCTTACAATCAGTTTATATAGGTATCAGTTATCGATAAATCAATTTGCTATGCAAATTAAACTAATTGCAATAAGGAATGTAAAATTTGGCTGAACAATGGCAACAATGGCAAATTTTGCCTAAACATTGGCAAAACATTTTGATTATAGCTTTATGCAACAACAGAGACAGTTTAATACAACCACAAAAATTATTTAAAGCTATGTATTTGAGTAGAAAAAGAATAATCAATACTTTATTATAGTAGTGCAATATCCTCAAGTTATTATGTTTGGGAAGAAGTATTTACATATATTAATTTGATTTTAAGACAAAGATTAATATTTTGGATACACAGATTCATCTGAACTTAGTACATGAAATTAATAGTAGGACTATAGGTCTACTATAGAAATTCTCACTCATACAGGTCATAATTGTCCCTAAGGGGCTTTTTCACGAGGCAATTGGACTTTCTTGTTTTTTCTTTGAATACGTTTCGCTTCTCATCCAAGAAGCTTCTTCAGCTCTGACAGGTTAGTGGGGAATGGAAGGATTTATATTCCTTGCAGACAGCTGGTCATTTGCATCCTTTTAGCAGGTGGCTGTAGCACTTGGAGGTTTATCTGTGTCCTCAGGGTCACCTGAGTAATGCTCCAGGTTCCTGTAGCCTGCAATTTTTCCTCTGGAAATCCATTCCTACTCCCACACCATTCAAAGGGTGTTCATCCCAAATTGTATAGCTAAAAGTCTGTAGAGATTCTCAGTCATCCAGGTCATGGTTGTCCCAAAGGTGATTTTTCAGGAGGCAACTGGACTATCTTGTTTTTTTCTCTGAAGACATTTCGCTTCTCATCCAAGAAGCTTCTTCAACTCTGACATGATAATGGGGAATGGAAGGATTTATATTCCTTGCAGACAGCTGGTCTGAGTAGGACTATAGAAATAGGTTTTCTGTACCATGATTATTGACAAAACATTAGTTTTTCAGCATTTGAAAGACATATTTATGGCCCCGGTAATCTACTGGACCCATTGTCATTTATTTTCAGTCAATGCATTCCGCATATTTGGAGAAGGTAGAAAGTATCAGTTTTGGAACATCTCTGTACTTGTGGAAGTTTAGAGTTCTAATGAATTATGCACTCACCTTTAAAGTGTGGTAAATCTCCTAGAATCCACTTTAGTTATCCTCTGCAGTCCTAGAATTCCTAAGAATTCTGGAGTGAAATAATATTCTTTTTGTTGGTCAGCCTAGATCACAAGATAATGCAATAAGTGGGTAAGATATGCAGTGATAGCAAGGTGTAATAGAGCTCCTCTAATGGCAGCTATAACTACAGCTATAAAGAGGTTAAATTGATTTAACGTCTACATTTCTTGCTGTTATATGTGTTTATGCATGAAGGTCATTGCAGTTTAGTTATTATTACAACTGCTAGCCTTATAATTACTTTTCTTGTGTAAGCACCTGCCCTTTGGAACAATCCCACAACTGAAATTAAGATGGTCTCAACCCTGTTAGGCTTCCATAAAGGTTTAAGCCTTTATAAAGGTTTAGGTCAGCAAGACATCAACTCTCAATGGTACTCACACTAAATGTGCTTCATAGGAGACTTTAAATTGAATTGTATCTCATAGATTATTTTCAGAATTGATTCAGAAGAAAAACCATACTCCAAATATACAGATAACTTATTTAAATTCTTTTTCATAAGCCCTTCATAAAGTGGTCAGAAAGCAATGCCATGATTTACATTCAGTTGGTGAACGGTTCCTATTATAAATCCACAACTTTGTAACTTAGATTGTTATTTAAAAACTGGAAATTTTTAGGGCATTTTAGAGAAACTGTCACTTGCAGGGAATGATCCATGCATATCACCAGTAAGACCACACCCTTTATTTCAAAGGCCACTTTGAAGAGGACAAAATATTTAGATGAGATTGGGCAACTGACTTACTACAAACAAGTCCTGTTGTTTTCTTTGCATGCATTTGTATTTTGTATCAGTGTTATATATAACACTGATATTATATATATAACATATATAACACAATGTTATATATAAATGCTGCTGTAGAGCACTGCATACCAGAACAAGTAGACACAAGAACAGTTTTCCCCCCCGAACATTATCACTCTGCTAAACAGATAGTTCCCTCAACACTGTCAAACTAGTTACTAAGTCTGCATTACTATTAATCTTCTCATCATTCCTATCACTTATCTCTTCCCACTTATGACTGTATGACTGTAACCTTGTTGCTAGTATCCTTGAGATTTATATTGACTGTTTCCTAATATGATTTGGTTATTTGTTCCCTGTGACTATCATTAAGTGTTGTACCTTATGATTCTTGATGAATGTATGCTTTTTTTTTTATGTACACCGAGAGCATATACAGACAAATTCCTTGTGTGTCCAATCACATTTGGCCAATAAAGAATTCTATTCTATTCTATTCTATTCTATTCTATTCTATTCTATTCTATTCTATTCTATTCTATTCTATTCTATTCTATTCTATTCTATTCTATTCTATTCCATTCCATTCCATTCCATTCCATTCCATTCCATTCCATTCTATATTTGACATGGTCAAAAGACAAGTTTCTTCCTATCACAAATTTGTTTTTTAAAACTTGAATCAGTTCTGATTTATGAATAAAAACAAATTGCTTTGACTTATCCATAGTTTTAATCAAGATCAAATAGATAACTTGACAGTATTCTTTCAGTCTGCTTGTCATTTTAACCAATTTAGTTTGGGCTTGCAAACCTTTTAATTGGTTTGTCATATGCCTGATTATAAACAAACTAAAATTTGGAACTCTACATATCAATCACTTTGGGGTTAACCAAAGATTTTGATATCCACTGACATATTCTCCAAATTGAAGTAACACACACTTCATATAGTTTGCTAAAAGAAAAGGATGATCTGTTTTGAATTGTAGCTACTAATATATTTTTCCATACTGATACTCTTTTAAATCTAGAGAGTAAAGTAAAGTTTTGTTCAAGATTAGCTTAATGGCTGGTGAGTTCTATCTTGTAGTAATTTGCCATTTTCTTCTAAGTTGTTTTCAAAATATTCACTTTAACTTGTATGCTTGGTATTCCCTGGTATGCCCCCATCCAATTATTAAACAGCTTAGCTTAGCTTCTGAGCTCTTACAGAAGTCGGTCAGTAGTTTCAACCAACAGAAACACTCGTAAAATATAAAGGATAGGAACTTGCACATCCAAGAATTTTGTGTTGCAATAGTAACTTCCTTTGGGGTAACAAGTCCTTACTTCCATAAAAACCCATAAGAGACTGAATGAAAGAACACATAGTTGTGTCCAATCATAAACATCTTCAAGAAGGAACAGAGAAACAGACCAGTTCAAAACTGAATAGAATTGGTTTTTTTTTCATAACCCTTGGTAGAAAATGGATTCCTATCTTTTATCTGTTAAAATAAGAAGTACTATACATACAAACATTCTGAAATAGCTACAATTCTTTATCTGAAACATAGGTTTTCTTTTTTTCATAAATCATTTCACATTGGGCTGAAATGCCATAAATATAAATGTAGTTGTGCTAAATGCTAATGATTTGAATACAGCTAGACAGAAATAATTATTTTGCCAATGTAATGAAGCTTGGCCAATTTATTCTTTTTCGGGATTTGGCAGTTGCGTTTATAAGGCAGCCACAGCTGTATATCACAGATAAAGTCCAAGACAATGTATGACGTATATAATTTAGCAAGGTGAATTTTCTCCTACATTAGTGGAACCTCCAGGGATCATTTTAAAATTTCTACAACATATTTTTTACAACATGCGTTATGCGTTCATGAATGACCAGTTGGTGGCAGCAAAGAAATACTGAAAATTATTGTTGCTTCCAATTAGTGTCCCGTCCATCTGGGTGTTCCCTGCCCAGATCTTATAGCTACAACAAAGCACCATCATCTTGAAAAGCATATTCAGGGATTGGTCATCAACACTTACTAATCAAACTGAGCAGGGGTATTAAGTGGATTAGAATAGGCTGCAGTTCTTTAACATGTCCATTAATTGCTTGGAAGAAGCTTGTTATGTACATAATATGCATGTAACAATTTCGTTTTGAACAATTGCTTAGAATTTCACAAGTTGTCTTGCTTGACAAGTTGGAATAAAATAAATTTAGTATTTTTCAATAACATAATATTATTATGCATCGATGCTATTTGAGGGTCTTGTGAGATGACTATATTTCTCATTGGAATTTTAATATGTAACTATTATCAACTAAACCACAAAAGGCTTTAAGTTATTTGTTCAGCAGATGTTCCTTTTATAAACAGGCAGAATTTTAATAAAGGGTAGTAGAATATATTATAATTTCATGTACACAGGCAGTAATATGTAGCTATTCCTGCCTGCAAGTTTTGTATTATGGTAAGTAGTTCAGCTTTAAATGAAACATGAAATGAAAGTATCCCATTAAGCCTCCAACCTCCACAAAATTGCTAATATATTGAGAGAAACTGAGCTACTGATACTAGAAATACCTTTAAGCAGTTAACATTTTTGAAAGTTAATTCCCAATACCTCTATTTATCGTGGATTAGAGAAGAAGCTAAGTTGATTGGTGCTCTTTGAGGATCCTGTGAGATGGCCACATGTTATTGCAAAAAGTTCAAAGCAGCGGCGTTTAAAAGGTTTAACACAGCATGAAAAACAGCTGATGGCAGAAAAACCGAGAAGAATAACGCTGATTCTTCAACAAGCTGGCAATTGAAGCAATAATCTTAAGTGGTGGTCCTGATCTAGTTCATAAATTCTCTTTTAGAAAAATGCCTTCATTTTACTTGAACATTCATTGGGCCAAGGAAGAATAGAGTGAGGTCCAGGCTTGAGCAAAGTCGAGATTTTTTTTCCACGCAAAGCAAAGGTTCCACCACTAAACCAGCTTCTCCAATATTTTTATCAGTTATGATCTCTTCTCCAAATATCTTGTGATCAATCTCTCATACAACAGGGGTGAAATCCAGCAGGTTTTGACAGGTTCTGGAGAACCGGTACGGAAATTTTGAGTAGTTCGGAGAACCGGCAAATGCCACTTCTGGCTGGCCCCAGAGTGGGGTGGGAATGGAGATTTTACAGTATCCTTCCCCTGGAATGGGGTGGGAATGGAGATTTTGCAGTATCCTCCCCTGCCATGCCCACCAAGCCACGCCCACCAATCAACACCACACCCACCAAGCCACGCCCACAGAACCGGTAGTAAAAAAAAATAGATTTCACCACTGCTTATACAATAACCTGACATTTCCTCCATCTCTTTCTTCATTCCTACCCTATCAGTTTCCCTATAATTTTATTTGACAAAATCCATCTTAACTGAAGAGGAAGCATTCATATTTTGCCACATTTCTCATTTCATTCCTCAGGTTCTTGCCCATGAGTCAATTTCACTAAACACTTAAAATACACGATAAAACCTCATTAGGTGAAGTTAGTTTAAGCGTATGTCCTAATGCACCAGTATTTCTGAATTGTCATCAGCTGCAGCAGTGTTCATCAGAAACACCTGCCTGTCAAATTGTCAAGAACTTATGTTTGTTTTTTCAGGATACGTTAAAGAAATTTGCCTTTAAGTATTTTTGATTTTGACTGAGATTTAAGAGTTGGGCTTTAAACAAGAGATGTTTACTGCCAGGAGGCTGTTAGAGAAAGTGTGATAAACTAGTATCAAGAAGAAATGATCACTATCAATGTTAGCAACAGAAAATGAAAATCGGGATCAGAATTCTAAGAAAAAGAACAAATAAATCAAAATAAAAACTTCCTCATATTATATAATTTTCAAATCTGTTCTTCCTCATCATTCATTACTTATTCCCCATGACAGGATAGTTAAACATCCAAACTGCATTGTTCTTTGCCAAATCTGGATTAATAATTACACTCCTATTTTTTTTAAAAAAGTGAATGAACCATACAATTGAAAGTCACTACAAGTTGTAGTGTACATCCTAGCAAGTGCTACATCAACTATTTCTATGCAAACAAGATTCAAATATTATTTTCTAGGCCCCATGCAAGTTCATAACTTAGGCCGTCTCCTACATTCCAGTACAACAGACTACAATTGCTTCACTGTAGCAGTTCAGCTATTAGAGCAAAAAGCTGGAAATTTGGGAGTTCTAGTTCTCCTTTAGGTATGGACATCATCTAGGTGACTTTGGGTCATTTACCAACTCACTTCAGGGTTATGTGAAGAAAACAGGAGGAATGAGCATTATTCATGTTACCTTCAGTTGTACAAAATAATGGGTGTAATATAAATCTAATAAATAAATAATAATGAAATATTTTAAATCTTATTTGCATCTTTTATTTCCCATGGAGAGATCAGGATAGTACGCTAGAAATTAATATACTGCTATATATCCTACTGCTAGCACTGATTTTCCTCTTAGTGAAATTTCTTTTGGTGAGTTCTTCCCTTTTTGCTTCATTCATGGCACTATGGAAAAAAAGGAGCCCATATCATTTTGGTGTAGTGATGAAGGTGCTGGCCTAGAAGCCAGCAGACTATGAGTTTGAGACCCACCTCAGCGTGAGAAACCAGCAGGGTGACTTTGGTTTGGTCACTTTTTCTGAATCCAACTTACTTCACAGGGTTGTTGTGGGGAAAATAGAAGGAAGAAAGAGTAATATGTATGTTCTCCACCTTGATTTGTGTATGAAAAAAAAGGCAGGATAGAAATCTTAAAAAAAAAAGAAAGAAAGAAAGAAGACAAATCCTACCCACTAATGTAGAGGTAATCCTCGACTTACAATAGTTCATTTAGTGATTTGTTCGAAGTTACAACAGCACTTGAAAAAGTGAGTGATGACCATTTTTCACACTTATGTCCATTGCAGCATCTCCATGGTCATATGATTTACATTCAGATGCTGGACAACTGAGTCACATTTATGACCACTGAAATGTCCCAGGGTCATGTGATCCCCTTTTGCGACCTTCTGACAAGCAAAGTCAGTGGGGAAGCCAGATTCACTTAACAACTATGTTACTAACTTAACAACTGCAGTGATTTGTTTAAAAATGGTGGCAAGAAAGACTGTAAAATGAGGCAAATTTCATTTAACAAATGTTTCACTTAGCAACAGAAATTTTGGGCTCACTTGTAGTTACAACTCGAGGACTATCTGTAGTGTGTTCCCTACATAGCTGCATCTAATAATAATAATAATAATAATAATAATAATAATAATAATAATAATAGACATGATCGAGTTGATAAATTAATCCACTGGTCATTATGTAAAAAATACACCCTACCTGTATCCAAAAAGTCATGGGAACATAAAGTGGAAAAAGTTGTTGAAATTGAGATGGTGAAGATCTTGTGGGACTTTCAAATACAGACATATCGTCATTTGGAACACAACATGCGAGACATCACAGTTGTCGAGGGCCAAAGTGTACAATTTATTGATATCGCTGTACCAGGTGACGCCAGAGTTGAAGAAAAAAAACTGGAAAAAATCATGAAATATCGCGACCTGGCAATTGAAACTACATGGTTATGGATGAAACATGTAACAGTGATATCTATTGTCATCGGGGCACTTGGTACCATGTCCAAGAATTTTACAAAACACATCAAGAAATTGCAGCTTCCTCCAATAACACCAGCGGAACTGCAAAAAAGTGTGCTACTTGGAACATCGTATATTTTAAGAAGATACTAGGATGCTGACAGCAACCCGTATCAACCATTAGTATCAGTCAATTGTATTTGTGGCACATTTTAAAATGTTCAATTGACTAAGTTTCATGTTTAATGAATAAAAGAGAGAACAACAACAACAAGAAGAAGAACAAGAACAACAACAGCAGGAACCTCTGTCTTCACAGCTCAAAAGATACATTACTAAAAAGAGACAATATCAATAGACTAAATATAATATTCCAAATTTGCAAGACAAAATTCTTGCATTAATAATTCTTGCATCAGCTCTGAGGATAGTTATAGACACTCAGCCTGCAGCAGACTTGTGGCCATTACTAGTATTACAGTCTAAAATGAAATATATTATGTGGGACCTGATTTCACAATTATAAATTTGCCCAGATGAGGAAACATGACATTCCTCAAATAGTTAATAAAATGATGCATGCACATTTATTACATTTATATTCTGTTCTCTCCCTGAGGGGGCTTAAAATAAGGAGTGTGTTTGTGTGTCTCACCTAATTTTATTTTCACAATAAGGAGCACATAATATAGCAATAGCACTTAGACTTTTTTTAAAAACATTTTTTTAATACGAACAAACAAACAAACAACAAATAGCATTTAGACTTATATACCACTTTATAGTGCTTTACAGCCCTCTCCGAGTGGTTTACAGAGTCAGCCTATTGCCTCCAACAAGCTGGGTCCTCATTTTACCCACTTCGGAAGGATGGAAGGCTGAGTCAACCTTGAGCCTGGTGAGAATTGAATTGCCAAATGGCAGTCAGCAGAAGTAGCCTGCAGTACTGCATTCTAACCACCCTAACTCACTCTTAGTATATAGCTTATACTAAGACCAAGTGCCTGGTCCTGATACTCAGTAACTTTCGCACCGACTAGAAAGCTTTTCTCATCCTAGTCCAGTACCTTAATTGCTACACTATGGTGCCTCCCATATTACCTGTTTTCCCTAATTTAATAATTTATTTCTCCTGAACCTAAACTCTTGTTATTCCACTGAAATTATTGATGGGTGTAATGAAAAGGAGTAACTAACAGGATGTATATATCAAAGGATTATTCTAGCTTCCTATCAAGTCAAAACCAAAGTACAGACATTTTGTGTGTTTTTCAGGTTTGGCTTTGTAAATCAGTCCCAATTTCTTGAATTGTCATGTTTTCCCCACTTTAGGTTTCTACAGTGAAAACTGTTTCTCTGCCAAATATCCCTCCTGTCATTAATATAGTATTAAGCCGATGAATACATTCAACATTTAGCAATAAATGTTGCACATAATATTCACAAAAAAGAGCTGAAAGGAAAGAAACAAAGCAAAAGCCCATAAAAATATTTTGCTTACAGCAGAACAGCCAATAATCAATTTAACACAGATAATATCACAAAGGGAGTAGAAAAGCAAAGACGCTTCACAACGGTGCCAACACTATGCATCTGCTAGGTGATCTTTAGGACACACAGAAAGAGAGATGCACTTTAATAGTAAAAAAAAAAAAATCTATGAAGGCAGACTAGCATTTGCCCAAAGAGCAACACAAACTGTGACTACACAAGCAGAAAAGGAACAGCTCAGCAGTATCAGAAATAATACTGTTCAGCGTCAAGGGGATGTAGATTGATATGACAGCATATATATTGTCATTCCTCAAAAAGGGGGGAAAAAGGTGCCAAAGCTTACTTTTGGGGAGATGGGGATGTACTGGGATACTGACCTGAGCTTGAGACACGACTAGTAGTGGTAGGCTCAATAATTTCTATAAAAGGGGGAAAAAGAAAACAGCTTGTATATGAATTATATATGGTAGACAAATATCAACTGAAAGAGTCAACAGTCTTGGGCATGCAATGTGTAAGGGCCAACTTAGGGTCTCCAAAAGAATGTGCATGAAAACCTGCCTGAATTTTGCAAAGGTGGTTGGATTGGGTATTTTTTTAAAAAAGGGAAATAGCCTCTTGAGTCAAACTTGATTCCTAATAACTTTAGGGATATGTCTTTGTAGTCTTCTTAGCAAGAAATCCTACAGCTCTGATGAGCTACTATCCAAGTACTAGCCAAATCCAACTATGCTGAGTTGGTTTGGTGGAGTAACCTGGTTAAGTGGATTACCAAGTGCAGTTTATAAAGTGGATCTTACTGTTATCCTTTACTGCAAATACTGACTTTGTATTTAATCAAACACAGGTTAAAAATGCCTCTGCTTCACAGATAAAACTCATGTTACTATTTTGATCCAGGAAAACATATTCTGAATAATAAAAACAACAACATTTTGCTTCAAGTAACACAAACTGTATATAGTACCACAGAGGTTGAGCAAATCAAATGATTTGATGTTTCTCAATAAAGAGATATTTTATAGTCTTTTAAAAATACTAAACAAGATCCCCAAAAAATCATATATGAAGAAAGCACCATCCAGCAGTACTTATTTTTTTTAACGAACAGAAAACTAATTGTCCTTAAATAATTTGTTTGGAATGAAATCCAACTAATTTAGCAGAACTTTCAAATTAGGAGTGCTGAACTGTTTTTCATATCACAACATATTTTTTTCCACTTACTGACTGATGTAGCATACTCAAATTCAAAACAATTCAATATACAACTTAAAAAAAAAACAAATTCAAATGAGTATTTCTTTGAAATGTGGCTGTTTTTGAAATGAGAGAGATGCCTGCCAAAATTGGCCATCATTACACTTAGAGCACTTTTTAAAATAAAATCCATTATACAAGATCCCCAGAAAATAAAAATGGCAACCAATTTCTTATTTAAATTAGCACATTTTTAAAAACCTTGGAAACATTTTTGACACTTCTTGATAATTGTGCTACTTGAAGATCTTGACCTGAAATGCAGTAACTTTGCAATTCCTTTGAGGATCTAAAATACATGCCCTTTGAAAGACTATTATTTCATATCATATACTGTCAATCATATTCCAATGACTGAAGCTACGGTATTAATTTCCCCCATTTGCTCAGACAACTCACAGTTGCTCTTATGGTGAAATACCGTAGCATTTCTCAGATCAGCATTCAAGCATCACTCTATTATAGGGGGAAAAAAGCAGTTAAGAGGTATTTAATTTTCATTCTTACTTAACTCATATTACAATTTCTTTGGGAGTTAACCTACCCTTTAGTCTTTAGGTATTTATACTTATATATAAAATGCTGATGTGAAAGTAGGAGTAAAATTCTTGTATCTTTCAAAAAAGGAAATAGTCCTGCAAATCAAACCAAAATTAACAATATAGGTGATAGACTAAAGTCAGATTTTTATAGGTGATCTAACAAATGATTAAATAGCACTCACTGAAGAAAAGAATATTGGCTCACGAATGAAGGCAAATACATACATGCCCTAGGTCTGTGATAGTGAACCTATGGCAGAGCTCAGCTCAGAAGTAGGTAAACAGGCTGCTTCCTGCCTCTGGAGGGCCTTGGGGGTGGTGGGGAAAGCTTGTTTTTTGCTGTCTCCAGGATCCAGAGCCTTTCTAAGAGTCTGAGGAGGTCGAAAACGGCCTTCCCGACCTTCACGGAGGCCCTCTGGAGGTCAAAAATGGCCTTCCCGACCCTTACGGAGGCCCTCTGGAGGTCAAAAATGGCCTTCCCGACCTCACGGAGGCCCTCTGGAGGTCGAAAATGGCCCATTTGCCAACTTCCGGTGGGACCGGAAGGCCTGTTTTTTGCTGTCCCTAGCCTCCAGAGCCTTTCTAGGAGTCTGGGGAGGGCGAAAACAGCCTCTCCCCCTCTGGAAGCCCTCCGAAGGCTGGAAATGGCCAATCTGCCAACTTCTGGTGGGTGCATAGAATTATGGGTGTGGGCACATGCGTGTGCGATACCCCCCGTCCCCCGCTCCTGGCACATGATGGCAAAAAGGTTAGCCCTCACTGCCCTAGGTTAATGTTGCAGGATCCAATCTGGGTCGATCACCAGGACCATAGCTTTAGTCTTCTGAAATTCTGCTAATTCTGCTAGAGCCCATTCTCAGGGAACTTCTCCCTCACCAGAATGTGGTGAGAGAGAAGTTCCTTGAAAATGGGTTCCAGCACAAGTCCGAATGTTCGGAAGACTAAACCTCTGGTCCTGGCTACTGACCCATATTGGACCCTGCAGAATATTGGCTGTAGGATTTTAAAAGTGGAAGAGGGAGGAGACATTTCCCCCCTAATTTCATATCTTCCTTTAGCGCTTCATCTTCCTAAATATCTATTTTGCTTGATACTAGGTCTTCGATTCAGACAAATTCCATCTGCATATACTAAAATTTGACTCTGAGAATTTGACTCTGAATAATATCTACTTGAAGCACAATTAAAATAATACGTTTACTACAGAATAAATAGTAATATCCAGTGTTATTATTAGCTCATGTTTTATACACAGATTGCAAACTTATTCAACAGAACTAATTTTAGTATATAACAATAATTTAGCCATCTCTCTGGGACTTATTTACATAGCATATAAGCTTGTTCCAGGCTTATTTTCTAAAAATAAACAAGTGTTTTGAGGCTCCTATATAATGGGTAATCTGGCTACTTGACACTTTAAGATGTGTTGACATAAAGCCCCAGAATTTTCCAGCAAGCAATGGGATGTTGTGGTGCTTTTATATATAAAACTATATATATATAGTTTTCTTTAAAATTCTTCATTAACCCTCCAGAGTTGATTTTTATGAATTGTGTGGCCATACAAATCACTTATAATAACAACAATGAAGTAATAAATAACATTTAATAGTATATTTCCACACATCCCACCCTGCTCTTCCTCTTGTTAATAGAAATTTGCTAAAAATTTATGACTATGAAGAACATTGCATCTCAAGAACAGAAAGAAACAGAGAGAGGTAAAAAGAAATGATGTGTGTCAGAGTACAAATTACAGAATCTCCCATACTTATATACATAGTTGTCTTTAAATTGCTGCACTTATTCAGTTTTTTGGCAAGAAGAAAGAAGTAGCATTCTCCAGACCACTTTTAGAGAAGAATGTGGAAATGATCACCCTGCATAATTTTCTTAATGGTAGGCTAATAACTATACAAGGTTCCTCTCTTTCAAGGAAATGGTCTGTAACTGGGTGTGCTGACTTTGTGCGCTGACTTGCTGAACTTAATACTTCTATGAACAGGCAGAGATCATTTAATGCAAATCTTAATGCAAGGTTTATTACTACATTTTATTAATAACATTGGGATCTGTTAATGTGTTTCTACTAGAAGAAACTGTATATTATAAAATAGTTAAGAAGCAAGCATTTATTGAGTAGATGTATTTATTATCTATCTGAAAATCGATTCAAAATGAATCTACTGAAAGGCTCACAAGTATATAGTTTATGGTAGAATAATCTCAAAATAATTAAAGAGTAGACAGATGTCAAGGTTACCAAAGATAAGCAAAATCTAAGGAAAGAAAAATTAATCAAGGTACCTGCCAATCAACTAAATCATACATCTAAGTCATACATCTTCTCATACATTGCCAGACTAAAACCCATCATCCTAAATTCTTGATTTAGTTTTCTAGTGGAAAAATCTCACAGGATTGAGACAAAGCAATTGGAGATGTCAGAAACCGGCTTCTTTATTAAGTTAGAAAATAAATACAATGATTACTGGATTCCTAGCATCAAAACACAGGATCCCAATGGCAGATCAACACAAATCTTATACAGGTTACATCAGACTTCAAGGAATTGCACCACATTTTAAGGAGTATGGGCTAACTGAATAATGGTTTGCAGTCACTTTGATAAGGAAATAAAGGCTGTTATTTTGGAAAAGGACTTGTTTGGAAGAAAGAACTTACAACACATAGGCAATATCTTACCAAAGGCATGGATACCAAATACCCTTTGGTGCTATTGTTAACAGTGATGTTTTTTAATTTCCTAAACATATGACAGCCTGAATGACTTTCTTATTTTTATCTTTGAATAAATTAGCAGAATCAGAGGACAGCTGATTTACATATCAAAGCTTTCTTTAGACACAGGGATGCAACATAAAAGCTAAGGGTCTTGCTAGTGTCAGGAATAATTGTTACTTGCCTTGCAGTCTGTCCTTTCTTGCTTGTATTTGTTTACCTAAAACAAGTATATGGCCACCCATCTTAAACCAAACTCTGGTGGCTCATTACCCAAAGATAGAAACAATATGTAGAAACATTAAAACAAAAACAGGAAAACTAAAATCAGAAAAAGTAGCACCACTTATAAAACTTTCTGAGGCATACCACAATACATTCTTCCCATGCCAATTTCACTGTCTCCCAAGTCAGAAGAGAAAAAAAATTCAAATCAAGCATTTTTATGAAGGGTTACCAAGGGCAATAGCCTTTTAAATTCTATGCAGTTCACAAAGTTAATTAGTTTTAGCCCCTAATACTACTATGGTATAAACATATATAGTCTTTAAAAAAGTATTTGAAGATGCTTAGAATTAATAAACACCTAGTCAGTAAACATATTACAAGACCTGCATGTTCTTCACCATTTTTTTCAACTGGACAACTTAATCTTAAACAAAGATATAATATTTTAAAAACATATTGGTGTAAAGCAAGCATAAATAATTTTTCCAAGCTTTTTATATTAGTATAATACAATATATTGTTAATTTAGTATGAATCCACCATTGGTGTGAATGTGTAAATATATCTAAAATGAATAAATAATTAGTGAATAAACACAAGCTTCCTAGGTGATTTTAAGAACCCTAATGCTTTATTTGATAGAAAAACATTAGTACAGAATTTTTTCACAATCTTCAGGGCCTTTCAGCTATCATTTCTTAAAGGTTTTCCTTAGGTTTATTGGGAGGGAGGCATATTATTAATAAAAGTACAAGTTACAATGATGGTTATTGTGTCTGGGAGCTCAAAATGGCAAGGGAGAAAGCAAAGAGCTGCAGTTCAGACACACACCCATTGCAGTATATAAATGCAGTATAGGGACATGCCACATTTTTTTCTCTATGAAAAGAGCTGTGAAAAGTTCATTACCACAAAGAGAGAGAGAGAGAGAGAGAGAGAGAGAGAGAGAGAGAGGGAGGGAGGGAGGGAGGGAGGGAGGATTGAAACTTGGGGGTTGATCTCTCTCTGTTTTTCTGTATTCTGTAATTGTTAATCATCTCTTTAGATAGGATTTCTCATTTTCAGTTAAACAATCTGTCAGTCAGTCAGCCTGCCTGTCTATCACGTCAAGTATTTGGACATTTCCGTTAGCTTGTTTCTGGTGTCAGGGATAAGGCAGTTAGATATCAAAAGACTCTTGCCTGCATGAAGTAGTATTGCATGTCATGGTCAATGAGTAATGTAATCATCAACAATGGGTTGATGGTTCAATCCAGCAGTGGTCAAGTGCACCTCAAAATGTACAATTCTAGAAACATTCAGGACTTCAGCAGGTAAAGGAGACATTGCCAAAAGAAGAGAAAGAAACATATTCCATGACCATTTGGTTGATATGCGTCTCTGTTCTATAATCAATCTGACCTCATCTTTTTCAATGCGATCAAACCATACTTCAAAACCACTTTACTTAATTAAAGCAGAGGATTTCATTCACAACAGTTGAGTCCTTTTCTTAAGTGTTAATAGATTTAATTTTGGGAAGAAATCAAGACTGATTTATCACCTCACTAAATAAAAATTGAGGACAGGATCAAAGAACTCTGAAGCCAAGGAGGTATAAATCATACTGCATTCTGAAGAGTAAAATGTAAAAGCACTAGGTAATATTGGAGGTGGATTGGATGTTTAAAAAAGAAAAAAATATATATTCAGCCCAACTCCTTCCAGACTTTATTTTGATAAAACATACATCCTGTTCCAGAAATTTGTACTGCACAATAACCGTTCCTCTGAACGGAGAGGTTCACATTTAAATTATCCCATCCATTCAAATAAATGGAAAGTTCAACAATAGGAGAAACAACATTTATTTTTAAATATGAATTATAGGAGATCATTTTGATTCTATTATTCCAATACTAGGGTAGTAAGCCCAGGGAAAATAATTCTGAAGGCAGGTATGACAAAGAAAAGAATAATACATTTATGTTTGCAGAGTTATTGATTATCTAATTTGTTTTACCAGGCTTGTACACTACTCCAATCAATAACGACTCTAAGCAGTGCACATAGTCAAAGTTGCTTCCACTGAATCTTATTGCCACCATTTGTACAAGTGAAAAATCAATATGGAGACAATTTTGAGGGGGAAGGGTTAAGCAACATTCAGTTGCTTAGTGCTTGCCTCCATTTATGTTCCTTCCATCCAGACTTTAGTGTTGCCTTTTTATGGTATTTTGCATCCACACAGCTGTAGAAGTTAGCTTAAGTGCTATGATCCTAGGTTAATCTGAATGTTTGATGCTGTTTTATGTTATCAATCCACGTGTGGATTACAGTCTCAGAATCACAAAACCTATTTTGCTTAGATTAGTAAATTGCAAGATCATTAGTAAATTGCAAGATCATAGGAACACGTTGTCTTCTTTCTAACTGACTGATAATCTCCCTTCTTTTTTCCCCAACAAAAAAGAAAATTGGAGCAGTAGTACAGAACTATGCCATTGGTAGAGCCTCTGGAATATGCCACCTGAAGCAACTTCTTAAAGCAACTACTTCCATTTACATCACATGGATAAGTAAGACTGCTGTGGAGACCAGAAATTTTAAAAACCTTTTCCCTCAAAATCTATATGGTTTGTACAAAGCTCTGTCGACAAGTAGAAAAATCCCAGTACATACTGTATATTGATCTGTTGGACAAAAAAGAGTGATGTGTATAATTGTGGTGACTATTTAGAAAAATCATGTAGAAAAATGAGAAAATCATGTAGAAGGACAAAAATATATATTTTACCAAAAAAAAAAGTCTAATTCTTATGACCATTCAGCACTAGATATCAGAGATTTCTTTTCAAACATTTACCTTTACTAAATAATTTATAACAAGGTTTATGTAAGTGTTGATAAACATGCAAACATGACCCTTTCTTCAGTGGTGGGCTTCAAATTTTTTTACTACTGGTTCTGTGGGTGTGGCTTGGTGAGTGTGGCATGATTGGTGGGCGTGGCTTGGTGGGCATGGCAGGGGAAGGATCCTGTAAAATCTCCATTCCCACCTCACTCCAGGGGAAGGATTCTGTAAAATCTCCATTCCCTCCCGATCAGCTGGGACTTGGGAGGCAGAAAATAGATGGGGCCAGTCAGAATTTTTACTACCGGTTCTCTGAACTACTCCAGAACTGGTCAGAACCTGCTGAAATCCACCTCTGCCTTTCTTCACTCACCAGATAAAATGATATTATAAAGTGTGAATGCCAACTAGTAGAGCTGTCTGGAACTTGTAACTCAGTTCTATGACAGACTAAATTAAACAGAACTAAGAATGTTTGTTTTGTATGGAGACATTTCATTAGTCTAAAGAATTGGAGTTATGTCTTCACTCCAAGAGTAATGAAAGAAATACTTTAGAAGAAAACAAAAAGAAAGCCAAGTTCTACATTAGATGCAAATTTTATTTGCGATCATGAGAATAATCCAAATATTGAGCAAAAGTTAAAAGTATGAATTTTAGGAATTTGAATTAAAAATTAATGAAAATAACATTTTTATTAATAAAATGAATTAAGCAAAAACGTTCTGCAAAAGTGAAATGAAATTCTTTATTCCTGCTATTAATTGATAGATTTCTTAAATGATACTTCTCCTTTCTGCTGGAAATAGAATAAAAGGGCAACAGGGATCCAATGATATAACACTTCCAAATATAAAATCACTTAATAAATGAACTAGCAGGCAAAAATTAAAGAGGAAAAATAAATAATCACCAAGAAGCAGAAATTAAAGTTTCTATGAAAAACTCATAGCATTAATTTTAATTGCCCATTTGTGTCATATTTTTCAGTGCCATTTACTTACAGTATAAATGACTGAAGTAGCATTTTCATTAAAAGCGCACATATATTATTTGAAATAGTCTAGTTGGCAGGACAAATTTTGTCATTTGTAAAAATCCACAAGGGAGATAATGAAAGAGAATGCTTTATAGTTATATCATATTTTTTTAATAAATAAAAAGCTGAGTAAGTAAATGATTTTTTTCTTTAGAAATACCCAGAAAGCATGTTTTTGATGTAAAATATAATGCTTTAATATTCTACTACTGCAACAATGAAGGCTTTCAAAATCAATAATGGATATTGCTTATGTCAATAAAATCAATGAAAGACACTGAAAAAATATAGCCTAATTTTTATTAAATCATGAAGTTACAGTGGCATATTTCTGTGATAAAGATTAGTTTGTAGAAATCAGACCATGAAACGTTTTCACTACTGGGGATGCAATTTTTTTTTTTAATGGCCACTCTGAACAAAAAGTTGGTGATGGTGATATGGTGATATCATCAGAAAAGTTGGAACTGGAATTTTTGGCTATTTTTTTTATTTTCAGTTTTTGAGACTATGGTTTATTTATCTGAAACATTGATAAATTATGCCTATCGAAGTTTTAATAAACATGCTTTAGGAATTGAGAGTCAAAAAAAAATCATGCTGCTATCAACTGCAAGCATAATCAGGTGTGTTGACCTTCAAAAAACTAGATTGGAAGTTGCAAAGAGACCGTTTGTTGCTACTTCCAAGTGGGGGAAGGGAAGTTGTTTCATATATTCCTCCTAAAATAATAAAGCTTTGATTAATCTGACTGCACTCATTTCAAAGCAGAACCTATTGGAACATGAAATCCTGAGTATGTCACTCTACTATTCTCACAATCTCTACTTTCAGTTAATCCATTTTACTGTTATGTAAAGCCTGAACATATCTGAGCTCTGAAGCTAAGCAGGGTCAGGCCTGGTTACTGTAGTAATTTGAGAACTCTAGGAAATACAAGGTTACCGACTAGAGCAGGGCTGTCAAACTCATGGCCTGCAGGACAGATGCATCATGCGCTGGCCATGCCCACGCCCAGTTTTGTGAAGGGGAAAAAAAGTCATGATACGTCACGTGACGATGCTATGACAGTGCAAGTTTGACATCCCTGGACAAGTCAAAAACTTCACGGGTGATGTGATACAGTTGTGTATGCATTGTATATAAAACATAGTTATCAGGAACAGAATTTGCTTCAAGATTTTTTTTACCATTACGTTTCAGGTGATTCTACAGTAATTTTGAATTGGAAAATAGTTATAGTTTAAGTTTATGTTAGGATTATATCGTGTTCTCTCTGTGTTATATTTACTCAGTGACAGTAAAGTTTTGCCTTTATCTTTAATAAAATGATGACACAGTGTTTGTTTTCAAATGCTACAGTTTCTAACAACATTCTTACTTAAAACATATAATGACATTTTTGTATTAACAACCTCATTCCCAAGCAGAAACGACATCTGCATTGAAAACTTTACTACAAATTTCAGATTAGTCAGAGGAAACAGCCCTTTAAGGTGTTATTTTTATAGCTTTTTGGCAGAGAAAGAAATTAGAATGAAAAAGTATTCTTGCTCCTGGTAGCTTATTCTTGCATTAATATGTATAAATAGAAAGAACATGAATAATGTAAGACACAGGGAAAAAATTGTTTGTGATTTTGATTTAAAATATCCATCTGATTAGCACTACTCTAATAATTAAACAATTTTATTCTCGGAGGTCATTCTTCAAATCTGTGTTGATGGTTGTGTAAGAAAATAACTCAGAGAAAGCCACTGGCATCTGTCGGGGGTAAAGTCAAATCAGTCAACATGACAATCCCAGCAGTGTGATTGAAATGCTGTCACTTTGTACCTATGTGCAAAGCCAATGTGCATATAAAAGAGGTGGATTTTACCCTACTGTCATAGCCTCCAACTTGCCTTTTTTTTTTTTTGACTCCTCCCTGTGGACACAGAGGAAAGCATATAATCAATCAAGCATTGTTTGTAATTGTAGAAGACAGCATGTAAAAGACACATGGATCGTCCCTATGCTGAATAGGTAAATGCAAACTCAATCATTCAGCCAAAAGTATTTTAAAAGGTTAAACCATGGAAACTGAACGAAAGTTTATTAAAGTTTATTACTTTTGCGAATGAGGGCAAATATACGTGTCGCAGGATAATGTTGCAGGATCCAATCTAGGTCCGTCACCGGGACCAGAGGTTATGTTCTCCGAGCTTTCAGACTGGAGCCCATCTTCAGGCAACTTCTCTCTAGCAGTGTGTGCTGTTCTCTGTGTGGTATTTATAGTGCCTGTTGTAAGTGGCCTTTTAGATGTTGTTTGGGGTGTGTTTTATTACTTTTAGCCTGGATGTTTGAGTCTTTATTTACATATTGCATTTCATTTTGGGGAGAAACCCTTGCAGTCGATATGACAAGAGTTAATACACTCTCTGCCTAACCCAAAAGTTTTCATTTTGACTGAAGACGTTACTTGGATGAGTTAACAAAACATCTCAGTTTTAATAAACTTTGGCCCATGATTTAACGTATCCCTTTGTTGAAAGATGCACTGATGCATTGATAATATAACTCATTCAATATTGCTCTCATATGGCTACTAGATGGGCTTCATTGAATAATATGACAATAGCATTGCCCTTGTAAGAGAAAGGGCAATGATGCTCTCACAGATAGCGTGAAGTACAGCTCCTACTGAATCTACTGGCTGTTTCATTGTCCATAGGAACCTGCTCTCAGCCTGTCAGCTAAGCCAGCCTTGGAACTGTCATGGTTAATTTGCCTGTCTGTTGCTATCAAAAGGAAGGGAGGTCAAAATGTATGGTTCTGACACACAGAACAACAAAGGCACCTGTTTTGCTAGTTAGTGTGCAGGAAGCCAGGAGTTCAAATTGGATAGCAGAAGCCAGCAAGATGAGGTAGCACAGATGTCATATCATCCTTACCCATCCCTAGCAACTGCAAAGTTGCAGATTGAACCTTACCAAGGAAATTAAAGCACATTTCCTTCCAAACAGATGATATTCAGTTATGGGTTTCTCATTTTCTGTCAATGTCGGGTTGTTATCCCTCCTTTCCCCAATGAAAACACATCAGCCTGAATCTGCATTATTCAGAATAATGCTACAAAATGTTGCCTTCTACTTACTTCCAGTAATGATTTTAGTTTTATAACTTTACATCAATATTGTGGTTATGTTGGAAGAAGGAAGAACTACCTACTATTGAAGAATGGACATTAAAAGTAGCTAATTTGGTGGAGATGGCTAAAATCTCTGCATATTTGAAGGATGAATGAAATTTTTAGATGATTTTTCTTTTTACTTTGATATTTTGGTACCTATGGGGGAGTTAAAGAGTAAGGGGGACTTAAGAGCTTATAGTTTGTTTGTTTATGTTAGATTATGTTTGTTAAATGCAAAACCCTGTATTTTGCTCTGGGAAGTGGGGGGGAGGGAGAATGGAATGGGTGGGTGAGGAGGGGGGGAAATTTGTTTGTAAAACATTTTAAAACTTTTCAATACACACACACACACACACACACACACACACACACATACATACATTGTGGTTATGCAGTCCTTCAAAGGCCAAAAGAAGCTTTGGACTCCATCCAGAGTCACATTTGTGAGAGGGGCATCTATATAGATTCATTAAATAAATAAATAGAGAGGCATGAAAACAATTTCTACCTGTGGTTTTTAAAGCAACAGTGTCTTTTCCTGGGATAATGTGGCTGCTTTTCCACAGGTGGAGCAATGTCCTAGTAAAAGATTCCTTTGGTTTTAAGGGGTTGTGGAAAAGTGCTCCATTTGTATCCCATGTGCTCTGAGACTTGCAGTGTAGGATGATGTACATTCAGAAATATATATGTTGCAATCTGACCAAGAATGTTTTCATGTTTGTATATATACGTGTGTATATACATGTGTACACATACAATATTATATATTGGTATGAGTAAATATCTACTAGATTAAATACTATTACTGATCAACAGCCACTAATTTAAGGAGGATTTATTCTGCATAAAATCCATGGCTAAATAGCATCCACTATATGGAAATAAAATCCATCTCCTATCTTCCTTTCTTTTCTCTTAATTATGATGAGGTTTCATCTTTATAGATGATTCTGCTTTTAGTGTTAGTGAAAGAGCCAGCATTCTTAGTTAACAAGTTTGACCTCATGTGGCTGGTGGGTTTGGCCTACTGCTGAGGAGCCAGGAGCTCAGCAAAGGCAAAACTTGACCCTGCTGAGCCTAGTGCTATCAGAGTTGTGATACTTTCTGTGACTGTAAGCTTTGCACTTATCTGCAATTGTCAATATTAATGTCATGTAAACTAACCATGTAGCACACAGTGGCCCCATTCAGCTCCCATTCAAATATATCACTGCTACCTGGGCAGAAAGTAACTTCTGCTCAACTTAAGTGCAAACCAAGGACGCTAATCATGGGAGAAATGCAGTAGTAGTGGTAGGTGCAATATAAATGAGGGTTGCAAATCTGGCAGCCAATTGGCCAGTCAGCAATTCTACTCTTGAGTCAGGCATCAGCCTGGTTATTATGGTTAGATATCAGGTTTGCTTGATACAAGAGTCAACAGTAATGGTCTTGGAAAAGATAAAAATGGTATCAGAGAACAGCCAATGTAATACAGAAAACCAATGATGTAATATAATTATTATTACATAGAACTGATGTAATAATCTACTGAAGGCCAAATTCTTTTACACCTAATTTACTATATGCGGTGTGATGGAAAACCCAAGTTTGCTGGGCATTCTAAACTGAATTGTTCTCTCCCTAAAATTAATTGCCTCCCTTTCATCACATATATTTTTGTTCTGTTCACATATATTTTACATCAGCCAACTCACCTTGGCCAACTTGCCACGGTCAACTTGCCACAGCCAACTCACCACAGCCAACTTGCTACGGGACAACTCACCATGGCCAACTCGACTACTTGTTACAGGACAATTCATCAATTCAATAAACTATTTTTTTAAAAAAAATGTCATTCACATTTCATTTTTTCTGTCTTTTGGCATCCTTTCTTTAATGATTCTATTCTACTATTTCTTTGATATTAGTGTAACTCTTGTCCCATGGCGTGTTGGCCATGGTGAGTTGTCCCATGATGAGTTGGCTGCAGAAAATCGGCTGTGCTGAGTTGTCCCACTTTGGAGCCATGTAACACATTGAATTTGGGGATACTATGGAACATGTGATCCTATATCTGATTTCAGAGGTTGCTACCATTCCATAAATTACTTTAAAAATATTTTTTCCTATACGTAAGGACAAGAATTAAGTCCAGAGTTGGAATTGCAACTTAAAATGTGATTAAAAACCATCTGTGAATCTGTGTTTCATATTAATGTAAAATATATTTCTCATAACATCTTATTTCTATATACTGATGACATCTGAAAATATAACTATTTTGTGAATAAGTTGTTACAAAAAGGCAGTCTACCTTTTTTTTTTCTCAAGCTATGCTTATGTTGCTGCCACTATGGCAATTTCAACATTAGATCTTTGGTGATGACTGTGTAATTATTGTGTTACTGACCCATGATGAATTGAAATCCACAGTCAATGATGTCCCTCAAATGAGTTGTTACAAATTTGTGTAAAATGCATAGTGAAATGAGCTTCATGATAACATTCATAACCCAGATCAAATTCTGAGAAAAACAAATTCATTAGCATGATATTACAGTACAATATTACATCAAGTATGAGAGACAGAGCATTTGATCCTCTTGGAACCAACCTCTTACAAAACATTTTTGCATTGTTGTGAATTTAGTTAAAAATTGAAGCATAGAAGAGGTTTCTTTCTTCTTTTTAGTAATTTGGGAAGGTCATCAATTTAATTCTGGGCTTTAATTCATAGAAATAAGAGCAGATTTCTTGAAATTAAAAAAGATTCAAGTTTTTATATGTATATAAAAACTTGAATCTATATAGAAAACTATATATTCTCTTTATAGTCTCTTTATATATATTCTCTATATATTCTCTTTATATATAGAAAACTATATATTCTCTTTGACTGGGGGCTGGGCCGTCCTGCCTGCCCCGGCATTATTCCTACCTTTATTTCTTGTTTTTAAGCCAAGCTGATAGGTGCGGCAGAGTGGATTACCGCATCTCTGCTGGCCGGAAACCTAATGTGCTTGCACATTATATATATGTGTGTGTGCGTGTGTGTATGTGTGTGTGTGTGTGTGTGTGTATGTATGTAACATTAATATACATATTTTCCATTTGATTACATTTCTACTGTCTTCTTTTAGTAACACACTAATGTGTACAAATTTTTCCTTATATCATACCAAACAAAAAACAAATGTTGCTACTTTCATTTCCAAAATCCCTTAAGAAAAAAAATGCATTCTCCCCTCCTCCACCTCATTTTTTTATTCTCTAGTTTTCAAATAAGAAAAGTAATAAAACCAGGACTGCTTACAAAATAAAAAATCAAGGGATGGCCACAATAAAAACTAAAATTAGCAGATATAAAAACCAGATTTAAAATGATGTCATGAATTAAAAGTTATAAGAGTTGGTAATAAGATAGCAACTGTGTTACAGGTAAACAAATACATATTTAAAAAACAGAAAAATAAAAGTATCCTTGTTGAGTACTCAAAAGATTGTGACAGGTGAGTCAGAAGAGTATTCCACAAACAGAAAATCTGTGGTGGAATGTAGTTTGGATTCCCAGGAGGCAGGAGAGCTTAAAAACTGTCTTTCCACTAAGAACTTTGGTTGAAAGATGGATCCTACCTTTTCTCAGAGTATATCTATAGTTATGCAAACAGTTTCTTCAATATGTCAAGATTCTGTCTACAGGTGAAGAACAATAAAGGAAACTACTATTAAGTAACTCCACATGTCATTCTTGGTTTCCAGAGCTTGACAAAACACAATTATGAAGGCATCTTTTAATGCTGTCTGAATATTATCTGGACTTCTATCATGATATCATGGAAACCATTCAAACAAATCAGCTTGCTTTAGCCCTTCATGAGGAAATTCTTCCCAAATGTCAATTCAAATTGCAACATGTTACAATGGCCAACTTCAAATATCACACCCAACCCTAATTTAAGATGACACAAAGAAGCCACAAATGCTCCTTTTGATTAGGTGTTTTCACATTTCTGCTTCTGTTTCAAATAGACTTCTTTCAAACAAACCACAATGAACTTTAACACAGTTTGTCAGCTTGAATAAAGAAACAAATAAAGACTGTGTTGGAAGAGAAAGAAAAGAATTAGAGAATGTAAACCCAGAATAATTTTTGTATGTTATTGTGGCTCACTTGTGAATATTCCATTGTGAGTCCCATATTCAAATCAGGATCAGTTGCACCAAACCTGTATACAGCAATATTTGACTAGGGCTGCTGAAATCTCTGAGATGTAATGGAAAAGGTAACAAAAATTAAATTTTATAGCTTTTTAACTGAAGTAATTGTTTCCAGAGACACTTGAGTTTTAATAGATTTAGGTCCTAATACTGTCCATCTAACCAAAGGTGCTATGCATGTATATTTCAAAGATGATCAAATCAGAAAGTTAATATCAATTCTTGGCTTTCAGTCGAGGTAGTCCTTGACTCATGACCACAATTGAGCCCAAAGGTTTTGTTGCTAACCAAGATAGTTAAGGGAGTTTTGCTCCATTGAATGACCTTTCTTGTCACAGTTGTTAAGTAAATCACTGCGGTTGTTAAATTAGTAACACAGTTGTTAAGTCAGATTTCCCATAGACTTTGATTATCAGAAGGTTGCAAAAAGTGATCACATGATCTCAGGACACTGCAACCTTCATAAATACATGTCAGCTTCCAAGCATCTGAATTTTGATCACATGACCATGGGGATCCTGCAACAGTTGTAAATGTGAAAAATGGCCATAAATCACTTTTTTCCAGTGCTATTGTAACTTCACTAAACGAATGGTTGTCAGTCGAGAATTACCTGTATTTAATACCTGACAATAGGTAAGCATGGGTTTTAGCTCCAGATTCAGAAAACCGAATCCTCTCTAATTAATTGGTAATTGCATTTTCGGTAAAGATATTCTCAGAATCGAAGAACCCCAGAGCAATTTTCTAAAGAAATAAGTTATTTCCTGAAAATATTTGTTAGCTATCCTAACTGGATTTCCTCTAAGAATATAAATTAATCTGGGAATAATATTCATTTTGAGAATGTTCACCTGTCTCCAAAGGTGAATAACACTGTTTGCCTGTTCCTCATTAAGGAAAGAGGTTTTTCTGAATTACCACTGTCACTGGATCTCAAGGTAAGGGTGGCTGTTACATTGCTCCTCAGCAAGTTGTTCATTAGGTTCCCAACCCTTGCACAATTTTTCTGAGCTCTTATAATTTGCCTGCCTTATACCACTTACTCTTAATCAAAACTCCTCAAGCCACTTGTTAAGGCTTCCTCTGGATCAGAAAGCTAAACAAAACGGCTCCCCTGAGATAATGAGAAATCTTACTGGCTTCCAGTGAACACAGCAAGGCTGCTGAAATGCAGAGTTCATTTAAAACAAAACAAAGCATCTTCATTCTCATGTGAAATGGATGGAAAATTCCCTTTTCAAGCATGAAGATAAAGCACCAGCTTCATCATTTAAGCCAATATTGTTCCTTATCTACAACTGAGAGAACATACACAGAAACACACGTATCCCTAACACATCCCCCCTACCCCCACTCCACCATTATCTGAGGCTGAAAACCTTCCAGGGAAGGAGTACAGAATTGTTATCAATATTGTAGATAGGAATCTTGTCTTTGAATTGTGAGATATCCATGTGCTTCCTACAAGGTGCTCATAGATACAGATGCAAAAGAATTCCAGTGCACAGTTCTGTGGGAACAGACTTGCAACACTCACAACAATGGAAACTGTCGTGGCTCAAAAAAACCCAACACCCACTATCAAACAGTATCTGTAGACCGGATAAATTTATGTTTAAAAAGATATCAGCAAAATTTGCATTTTGAAAGCTTTCCTGAGGAATTGATCTTTAAAAAATATACATGTTAAGTAAAAAAAAAAAAAAGAAAGAAAGGACACCAAAATGGAAAGTTGTAGATGAAAGCATAGAATTTTAAAATAGATTTGTTTTGAAAAGTCCATAAAAAAGTCCCAAGAGATTAAAAAATTGCTCTTCTGGCTTTGCAAATTGTAAAAAAGCACCTGAGCCCTGCTTCTCTTTGTGTTTCAGGGAAAGCAAACAGTTCCTGGATGGTATGGGGACTAAAAATAGCTGTAAAATGATTCAGTGAGTATCTACCCATTCAATATCTGCATATGAACCACATGAAAGGGCTAGTTTTATCCCTAGAAATGTATAAACAGTGACAAAGCGAAAGGAATCTTATAAATATAATTATATGTTTATAGGCTTGTCCTATTGAGATGGTGAATGTTAACTACACTTTAGTTGGGGTATAAAAGTTACTGTTGGAAATGTTGCCGTCTAAAGAGAAACACTAGCCAATACTCTGGATACTTTGGGTACTTAGTGTCTGAAACGGATTCATGTCTTATATTTCTCAAGGTCAAATGGTATATTTGAATAAACATCTCTGCCTTATTTTTGCATCAAGCTGAAAAGCATTAACTCCATTTAAAAACAATGTACATCGTCACAAGCAAATAATTGAAAGAATCCAGAAGCTCATTGCATGAAGATAAAATTAAGGTTTTGTACTTGTGAGACTGCAGTAGACTATACCTCTATACATGGTTGCTGTTTAATGAGTAAGCCATGGTTTCAGTAGCAATTTCAACTCACATGTATCTTAAATACACAAAGCAAAAGATCTGAAAAGTAACCTGGATCTCAGTATGTCACAGTCTGAAATTCCAAATTAGAAAGTGGTTTGCTTTTAAAATATATGCATGCCCCTCCCCCCGAAGATGGTACACAATAGCAATAGCACTTAGACTTATATACCGCTTCACAGTGCTTTATAGCCCTCTCTAAGCGGTTTACAAACTCAGCATATTGCCCCAAACAATCTGAATCCTCATTTTACCGACCTCGGAAGGATGGAAAACTGAGTTAACCTGGAACCGTTGAGAATTGACAAGCCATCCATTCTTTCCTATGTTGGCTTGTCAATGATTCTGGATATTAAGCTACACATTCTACATACTATACATTAAACTACAAATTCTGTTTTACAATTGTTCCATTCTATAAGTAGATTTCATGAGGAATGATTTATCCCAGGAATCATGACCTTTAGCCCATTCCAAGATGTTGTTAAACAAGTCCATAAGAAATAACTATTTTATTTCCTGCCTCCCTGCCTTTTCCACAATGGCTTGGCTGAAGTCAGAAAACGCCAAAGGCTCTGCTAGTTCACACATACTGAATTCACCTACCCTCAGGAAGCTAGTAACTTGTGTGATAAGTATATGCACTGTTCCTATTTTTTTTTAATCATAGGAAAATGTATAGCATATGCAACTAGGCCATTCTTTATGTCAGTGATAAATCTTGCATGCCAGCCATGCATCATAATGATAAATAGTCAACAAATACAGTAAAAAAAATTACAGTTTTCAAAGGTTGAACAAATAGAAGATTGCCAAGGATTCTCATTTTTGGAATGTTATTTGGATTAAGTTTGGCTCTGGCCATTTCTCACTGTGGCTCGAAGCACAGTGCTGACAGAAATAAAAAAAACAAACGGGAGGAAATGTGGCTGTTTCATTTTTAACTTTTTTCAGTTCTGCTGTGCTATGCACTTAGTGTTTGGTAGCAGCTGTTGGGAATCTGTCAGACAGATTTAGGTTTAGCTGAGTCACTGATATAATGCTAGTGCTTTTCTTCTTTATCTCAAAGCATTTTTAGCTCAACATCAAAAGCACAATTCTCAACTTTAAGAATGCTCACAGTAAAGTTCAGGAAATAAAATTATTAGTTAGGACAGAATCCAAGGCAATAATTTTAAAAAGTATTTGCACTTACATTTTTTTTGACATCTTAACAGATCAATTACATTTCAAACATGTCCATGTTTGAAATGTATTATTATTTTTTTTTTTTTTAAAAAAACCCACACAGGGTCCCGAGAAGAGTTTTTTTAAAAAAACGAGTATGACCTCTAAATATCTATAGTTCAAAAATTTTTGGTGACATTCCTTTCTAATACACATTGTTAGTAGTGCTGCTGCTATCCAGGCAATAGTACCTTAAGAGTAGCAGCAGAGAATGAAGCTGTAGAGCAGTAGTGCTAATTATGTTGTTTTTCCATGATGGCAAGGAGCAGGAAAGAGGAGACAAATTCCTTGTGTGTCAATCACACTTACCCAATAGAGAATTCCATTCCATTCCATTCCATTTCTCCTAACATGGCTGACTAGAGGTCTTCACTCTTTACTTGCCAATAATATTGATCACTATGTTGTGTCAGTCTAATCTACTGATATACAAGATTTTGAAATAATTATCTGAATTTAAATTTGCTAGTTTGTTCAAGGTTATATGTGGTTTATAGTTGTTTTTTTGTTTTTTTTTTTGAAGAAAACACAAATTGGTTGGGGTTTTTGAGGTTTTCTTTTTTCTTTTACTTTTTGAAACAAACATGTTCCATGTGCTACTGGCAGTATGGGAATATTTTTTTTACCATATAACATCTTTTAGAATGACATTGTATTACACTACAATGCTACGGAGCAAGATATAGATTCTTGTAATGAACAGCAGAAAAACCTCACCCCCAAAATGTAGACATGAAAAAGGGATAGGAAAACTTTAATATGACCTTCAATAAAAACTTCATTTTTACTAGCCTTTCTCCTACTATAGAACAATTAGGAGCAAAAAGGCAGAATTATTTTACATGCCCAAAGGCTACAATTCTGTTACCCACTTCAGTACAATAAGCTCTATTGGATTTGTTTGAAGTATTTATTTGTAACTATGTACTGGATTGCACTGTAAATTACTGTTTGGAAGTTTTTACTACCAATATAGTCTGATTTAGAAAGTCCTAAAGCAGAATTGTGCAAAATAGTTCAGAATGACTCAGCAAGAACAAAGTAGAGGTATTTGCATCAACAGTTTTGATTGTTTAGGCAAGATAACAATCCAAACGCTGCAGTTTAAATTATGTTAAAATAAAACCATTTTAGATTTTAAAATATAATAGTTGGGGTAATGCATGATTTACAGATAAGCTGAAAGATGATCATTTTTATCAGCATTAAACATACCTTCCTTCAGCAGTTCTTGAAAACTGCTGACAAAGTTCCTGTTTTGTCCTGAATAGAATGTACAGACCTTAACTTTACTATTTTATTTTGATTTCCTGCTGGCTAAAATCAAGTGTATAATTAATCTAGAAAACCCCTCCAGTTGACTCTTTCCTAATGAGTTGAAGGTTTGTTTTTGTTGTTACTTCTTTTATAACTGACCTTTCTTGCTACTGGTAGTTATGTCACCTTTTTAGATGTAACTGTGAAATACAGTCCAAGTTTATGAACTAGAAAATGTGCTCCTTGTTTGCCCCTTTCCAAATAAATTACTAAAAATAATGTACCTTTCATGAGGCAAAATATATGCATGAAAACAACATCTCGAGTTCAGCCTTAATCAAAACATTTGTCACTTAATTATCCAATACTGGTAATAATAATAATTATAGTTCTTGGTTAATCTTAAAGATTAGTGTCTTTTTTTATGATTGTGACCAGTGGTGGGATTCAGCCAGTTTGCATCACTTTGGGAGAACCGGTTGTTAACTTTCTGAGCAGTTTGGCAAAGTGGTTGTTGGAAGAAATCATCAGGAAAGAGAACCAGTTGTTAAATTACTTGAATCCCACCACTGATTGTGACTCTGTGGCCTGAAATGCCATAGGACAGGGGTGTCAAACTGGAGGCCCACAGGCAGGATGTGTCACATCCAGGCCACGCCCACCCCAGCTCCGCAAAGGCAAAAAAGTCACGGTACATGATGATACATGATGATACATCATGTGACACATCACATTTTGAGGACAAAGCCCCAGGAACAGGATTAACCTATTAAGGCAGGAAGATAGGATCCAGGACAATCACTTTAACTTAAGCACATACAAAATCTCATGAAATCACATCAACTTCAAAGCAGTGGTGGGATTCAAATTTTTTTACTACCGGTTCTGTGGGTGTGGCTTGGTGGGCGTGGCATGGCTTGGTGGGCGTGGCTTGGTGGGCATGACAGGGGAAGGTTACTGCAAAATCTCCATTTCCTCCCGATCAGCTGGGACTTGGGAGGCAGAGAATAGATGGGGGCGGGGCCAGTCAGAGGTGGTACTTACCAGTTCTCCAAACTACTCAAAATTTCCACTACTGGTTCTCCAGAACCGGTCAAAACTTGCTGAATACCACCTCTGCTTCAAAGGGAAGATCTCTATAAAAATCCATACACTTATCAGGCCACCTTGCTTGCAAGCCAGGAATGCTTGAGCTATGGCACTACTTTTCTTGACTTCCTGAATTAAAGGATCCCTTTTCTGGCAACTGCTTCCATGTCTATTTCTTCTCAGCATCGGTGACTGCTTCCCAGCTGGGAATGAACCAGGGAAATTTCTTCCAACAGGACAATATATTGGGTTTCATTTCAGGATTCTGCAGAACTACTGAAGTGTAAATTATAAGAGACCTTAATGCTTTCTTATTCAAACAAAAATGCTATATAAATACTATTTCAAGTGGTCTGTTTTATGTATTTGTGGTTGATTTTTATGCTGTAACGTATTCTAAAGTCTAATGGAAAACATTATTATAATTATAATTTGGAACTGTGATTTAATTTCCTGTTCAAAATTACAACAAAGCAAATCAAGGACAAAAATGAACAAAAATCCACAATCTTCAACAGTCTGAATCTGATAGTACATAATAAAATACTAGTCCAATATCATCATGATCTGTATTTATGGTTAGCATCTGTGAAATGAGCAGAGCTCGGAAAGAGTAGGCTATTGGTTGACACAGAAGTGATTTAAACCAAATTTCCCCAGAGACAGCCTTTCTTTCATAGAGATGGCAAAAAGGCTTACAGTACTCAGTGAGATCATGGAGTTTTAAAAAAACAAACAAGCTAGCAAACTCTGCTATAGATGTTTATAAAATTCTCAGAATATCTCCATTCTATGTATGAAGCAGAGTGAATGTTTTTTCCCCCAGTTCACTTTACAAATAAGAAATTTATCAGGGATGGAAGAGAGAGAGAGAGGGAGGGGGAGAGAGATGCAGCAATAGGAAAGACACTATTTGATACATCAGAGATATCATATGTAAACAATATCCATGAAGCCATTATATCCTTATCAAATTAAGAACTTGTTATTTACATGCATCTGGAGCAGATTAAAATGTAGATGAGAATCACTCAATCCTCTTTGTGCCTAGATTCTTGATTTAGCTAAACTTAAATTGCATGATCAGAAGAGAATACCCCATTCCTATTCATTCCCAAATGAAGTATGAATCGGGAAAATGTCTGTTTTTCTATTATCTAGCATGGATAGGTATGGTCCCTACAATGACTAAGCAAGTTTGTTTTTTTTAAGGAAAGATACAACATTTGCAAGAAATTTAAACTGGGAAACAAAACATCCCAGAGGTTTTAAAATTACACGTTCTTTTTACTATGTCATCTTCTTGAAATAGTTGAGATTAAATCTGTGAGTCTCAAAAGCCATTGTTAGTATACTGTAGTTTGATTGTGTTCTGCCTTTTCTATCTTTGATATTTCAGGTTAATAGACTGCTTAATATACTACAATACTTACAGCTCTTTTGTTAAATAGAACAAAATAGAACTGGGTGTAGTGAAAAATACTACTTCCAAGGTCAAATGAGAGAAAAAAGAAACATGTCTATATAATTTATAATTGTAAACATGAAAAAAATCTTAATAGCTTCTCTTCCTCTTCCTCTCATAGTTAAGATATTTGAGCCAAAGGCCTAAAGGTAATTTAAAAAGCAAAAGAAAACATTTGGGGCTGAGCATAGTACTTCTCCTATTTCTGAATTAAACAACAGAGGTGTAGTTCCATAAAGAACTTTGAATTAGAGGTGACACAAATTAAAGAGAAGTTGCCTCATACAGTAAGAACCGTTGCACAGCCCTAATAAAAACCAAAATATTGCTGCAAAATCTAGAATTATTTGAGCATCCAAACCAGGTATCCAGTGTGAGATTCTAATATAGAAAAACATGTCTTCCCAGTGCTCCTACTTTCCAAAAAAAAAAGTCATACTAGAGCTGAAGAACTGAAATATTTAGTTTTTAAGTCATTAACACTCTCATCTAAAGCACATGAAGAATATTTACACACTACAGAGTAGAAATAGCTTTTTACGTATTTGCATTGATCATCATCTGCACACAGATAAATAATATATGATATATTAAGTTTTTAGTCTGTAGTAGTAGTTTTTTTCAGTCCAAGGGAACCATTCAACCAAAGGAATTACTTTCCATCTAAGTGAATCCCTGCAACATTAAATAGATCACTGGTGTCATGGGCTATGCAAATGGTCAGAAAGATTAATGAGACATAGACACACTGAACTACATTATCAATGTATTTCTTTGACAAAAGCATTTCAAGTATCACATTCATAAACATAGCACTGGAATTCTAGACTGTGTTGCACTGAAATTAATAATAGTAATTAAAGAAAATGAAAGAACAACAAAACACATACATTGCTATTAGGTATAGATATTGTTTTGATAATTAAACTCCATCTGTCTATAGAACATTGAGGGTTTTTTCAAAAAAAGAATTTAGGCTACAATCCTATATACAGTACATATATTTATCTGGGAGTAGATTACATCAAATCTAAGCTTGCACTTTGAATAAATATGGTACATAGGCTTTGTTCTGATTGCAAATCAAAACAGTCTTAAAACACCCTAAAGTGCTGTAGGACTTTAGAATTCAAACAAGCAAGCAGCTGACAAAGGACATCCCAATCTTAACAACTGCTGTTAAGAAAGATAAAAAAGTCTGAATAGTGAGAAGTGCTTGGAGACAGTAGGATAGAAGAGAAACAACTGGAGAAAAATCACAACCAAAGACCTGCAAATAGAAAGACTATGGCAAAAGAAAGCAAACCAATAATAATAGGAGACTTGAACACTATTTCAAAATATCTGAAACGCCATTTGAATACCATCAGCACTGACAGAAAAACCCTATCATCAGTCAATTGCAAAAAGCAGCTTTACTTGGAGCAGTTTATATCCTACAATGATACCTTGAATCCCACCAGACAATATCTGCCTATCCCAGGTTCTTGGAAAGGAATCAATAGATGGACAAAAATGCCAAATCCAGTCTAAACATCTGGCTGACTGTGTGACCAACCATAATATGCCAACTGTGGCAAACTAGAATTTCCATTTATATAGCTGATAGTTACCACTTTGAAGGAGCATTGGTTTAAGGGAAGAAGGAACTCAGGGGCAGGTTTCAAAACCTGTCGCTACTGGTTCGCTCGTGGGCATGCGTGCACTTGCAATGCTTCTGCACATGCACAGAAGAGTCCCGGCGGGTGGGCAAAGCCTCCTGCCACTGCCACTACCGGTACACCTGATCCAGGGCGAACTGGTAGCAACCCACCACTGAAGGAACTACCTAATATGGACATTTGATATTTCAAGCTTACTGCAGGCATCTTGATGACAAAATAAACAGCAAATTTGCACTCTATTAGTGTTGTGGTCCGCCAGCAGCCTGCGGACCTGGCAGTGGAGTCGGACAGTGAGGAGGGCTGGGAAGGACAATCGGCCAGTCCTGGAGTCAGGGGAAGGCCCGGACGAGGGCTCTGCATCAGAGGCAGAGATGGGGCCAGAGCTATCTGGTAGTGATGCACGGACTCCAGAGCTTCCAGAGGCAGATAGCAGAGAGGCAGAGGAACAGGAGGAGCCTGTTCCTAGTGCACGCAAGTAAAGAGCTGTCAGAAGGCAAGAGCAGCTGAAGCAAAAAGGATGACTTGGGAGTAAGGCCAGAAGATGATTGGCCACTCCCATAAGGCAGCAATGAGCCATGGGTTCTTTGCAGAAAAGCAACGTTGATTCTAGTGCTTCTTGTCAGTGTCTCTTGAACTTTGTGGGTTTTTTGCCAAGAAAAGCCTTTGACAGGTTTCCAAAGACATCAAGGATTGGTGATAAGGCCAATGGACTGATTATGAAGAATTTGTTTTGGACTAAACTGAGAATGAATTAATTCTCAGCTGTTTTAATAAAATAAGTTTGTTCAGGACTGAATTGTGTTGGGCCTCGGTCACAACAATTTGAACTGATTCTGAATGACTTCAACCAACAGAAGCAAATAGAGCACAGCCAGTAAATGGGAAAAATGCATGTTGGAAGTCTATCAGGTTACTGATAATACCTCACAGAGATTTATCAAGATTCCGCTCACACCATTGTGGGGAGAATTTTCTGGACTCTTTGATGATATGCTTCAGTATATGACCAGTGGGGTGATCAACAGGTTGGGTAGGACCCCTGGGTCATACTATCTAAGTCCCTTACTAGGATCCTGTTTGTACAAACAAAACTTCAACTAAAAAGAGACTTAAGCTTCTAAAATGTGAGTCCTTTCTTTTTAAATGCTAGTTTCAGCATCTTGCCCCTTTCCAAACAGAGGCACACTGTCTATGCTGCCTCTATTTATAGAATATTCATCTTTCCTTATTTCCATTCTTTCAGATGACAAATTACAGCAAATGTATATTCTCACTAAATTTGATTAAAAAATTCTGTTTGTTGCTGAACCTTACATTAGTTGGAAAATGAAAAGCATTTTCTTCCTGATGTAAAAAAAAAAATTCTTTCCTCTTTCGCTAAAGCAGATGTTCAAGGCAACATGGTATTTACATTTCACCAGCATTATTACCATATTTCAACATTTCTATTGCACCTTTCATCTCCAAAGAGCTGAAAACATATGATAGGTATACAAACAGATCACATAATCCAACATTAAAATGAGTCTGTGACAGCTGCTTAATGACATTTTAGCATTCTGCAGTGATAAACACTTTGGAATATAGTAGCTGAATTCTCTTTAAAATATCATGTACAATTGCTTTTGTTTGGCTAAGACAGTAATTCTTAACTTCTTCAATGTAGGCCAAATATCTGAAATATATGACATACCACTGCCAAATTATTATATTTTTCAGATAGAACTGTGAACAAAATGAAAATTAAACCAAAAAAAATACTGCAAAAGGCAGTATTAGTTGCTGCTACCTTCTTTGGGAATGCTTTTTAACTTCCCAGCTAAGAGTAAGATTCCTGGGATTCTTCCTTCCTAATACTAACCAGGCTCGTTGCAGTTTAGTTGACAAACTCAGACATGGTCAGCCAGGTGCTGTCACCTGCTAAAATGTGTGACATTACACAATGGATTCAATAGATCAATCCAAAAACAGATTATTATTTTTAGAGGGAATTCTAATTATGTTTTAATCTAGAGGCAGTAAGCTTTCCTAGACTTTGCAGTTCTAACAACTGTTCTGTGGACTCGGAAAACCTTTTAATCTTCTGTGCTTTCTGTAGGCATTTCAGAATGGTATGCAGAGGCACCTGAAGAAAGTTTGAGAGGGAGAACAGGGAAAATCATGAATATTATGTTGAATAAACTGGAGAGCTTTCATCTCAAACAGAGGCTCCTTTTGAACAAAGGGCCAAACAATCCTAGATTGCAATCTCATGACTCTAATACAGAGATAATGTAGAAACGTATATACAGACACCTAGCCCATAACAAATATCCTTTCAAGGATTTTGTTTGTCTGACTATGCATACAGCATCCTGACATACAAGGATATTGTATTTGCGCTTTTAGCAGTTTGAATGTAGATGTGGTAGTTTTTCATACAAATATTTAACTGAAAAACCATGCCACTTCTTTGCATTTGACAATGATTAAAATTGGAGTGTTGATAATGGAAGTTAAGGTTAGCCTTATTTTTCTATTTTATTTTTAAGGGGGCACTTTTCATTTGGTTTTGTCATTGTGCTAGTTCAAAAGCAGAGTTTGCATATTTAAATGAGACTTAGCTCCTTCATTCTTTGTCTCACTTAAAAGATTAAAAAAAAAACTGTACTTTTTATCTTGAATAGGTAGCATAGAAGTGCTTGCATCCTTGGGAGAATGGGTTTAATGAATCACAATATGTGTGCCTTTATTTATAGTATAGACAAATTTTCCATATTCCTGAGAGAAAGCTGCATGTAAACATTGGAAATATTTCAAATAAACCCCTAGATGGCAGGATGGGACTATCCAGAGTATACGCCCATAAGCTTAAAATGGTTATCTCTGAAACCCTATAGAGTTTGCAGCATGTGCTTGAAGTACAGACAATGTATTTCAAAAAGGATATTTTTGGAATAGACGAGATGATGGATTAGTCACAATTAATTAGAACATTGCATCTAGTTACTTTAATCATGACACTATGAGATATCTGTAGCATTTGGAATTTATTTTGGCTGCTGATGGCTTGTTTACTTTGCTACAAATTGTCCATCCATGTTCTGAGCAGACTTCACACTCACAGGAAAGATTCTGGAAAAGCACTTTATCATATCTTTATTATTATTATTATTATTATTATTATTATTATTATTATTATTATTATTATTATTATTATTATAATTTGAATTTCTATACCGCCCTTCTCCCAAAGGACTCAGGGCGGTGAACAGAATAAGATTTCATATACATATAATATATTTTTTTTATAAACAGTAAATAATAAATTGAGTCAACTTAGTGCATCTGCTAAAACCTTGGCATAGAATTTAGATGTTTATGCTAGCCCTGCTTGTTGAAACAGAAAGGTCTTCAGGGCACGGCGGAAAGTGCGAAAATCTGGGATTATTCGTATTCCAGGAGGTATTTTGTTCCAAAGAGTAGGTGCCCCCACAGAGAAGGCTCTCTCCCTTGGAACTACTAGACGACATTGTTTTAATGATGGTACTATGAGTAGGCCTACTCTGTGAGAGCGTATTGGTTGGTGGGAGGTTATCGGTTGCAGCTGGTGGTCTCGTATGTACTCAGGTCCTAAGCCATGGAGCACTTTAAAGGTAAGAACCAACACCTATCACTGAGATCGTCTTCTTTGTAAAGGAAATCACATTTCTGTGGTTTTTAGCAATTAATACCAAAAAAACCTCTATTATTACTCTGAATAGACATGTGTAAAGTTTAATTCCTGTAGTTGTTGGATATCTATCCTCTAGGCCTGTGATGGCGAACTTATGGCATGTGTGCCAGAGGTGTCATGCAGAGCCCTCTCTTGGGCATGCGCACTGGCCAGCTGCTCTCTTCTGGGTTCTGGCACATACATGCGCACCAGCCAGACCAGCTGTCCAGCGCGCATGTGTGTGCTGCAACCCAGAACAGAGCAGCTGGCCAGTGTGCATGTGCACCAGCCAGCTGGTCTCTTCCGGGTTCCAGTGCTCTGGTGCGTGCACTCCAATTTTGGTACTTGGTGCCAAAAAGGTTAGCCGTCACTGCTCCTGGCATTAAGACCTTAAGCTTCATCAAAAATACTGAGATTCAGTTAGTGTTCTGACATCATAGTGGTAAATTCTACTCTGTAGTATTGTGAATTCTCTGAAATAGCAAATAAAATTGTCAAACTTTTTTAGTTTGTTGTCGGAAGAAATATCTGATACTAAAAACTATCTCTAGTTACTCCATTGTTCGTTAAGCTGTTGATTTGTTAACATATTAATTTTATATATTCTTGATCGGAACGCTATTTTCAGAAAATGGAAAAACTTGTAATTACAGAGGTGTTTTTTTTTTTAAAAAAACCAAATTAATGCAGACTTTATTTACATACAGTCGAATAATATACTGTGTTATTAGTAAAACTTTTATGTTTGGTCGGAGATTAAAAATGCTGAGCCAAAGCTCTTACCTTTGTCCTGCTATGGGATAGAATTCTGTGTGTAACAGCGCTATTTTTTTCTACTCAGCAGAATTCCCAGTTTCAAAGAAATCAAGTAAAGTCACAAATAATTATCACAAGCAATAGTGACCTTGAATTAAGTCTCAATCTGGTCTGAAAATGTATGTGTTTCTTATAGGTCATATTGGTATATCATATCCAAACATAACTGTTTATATATTCTGATATAAACAAAGAGAACTGTACACCTGTTTTCAGTAGACTTTTTATTGGTTTTAATAAATATATTTAATAAATGTAAATGTATCTTAATAACTACTTTGTACCAATAATGTCTTTCTATTGCTGATGTAACTTGAAGGTCATATCAAAATATATCCAAAGAAGATATTTTAAAATCAAAGTTTGGCTCATACTATGAATTATTATTATTCACACACAACAATGTGAAATCCACAACTGCCAGTTATTTAGTCAATATTGGCCTTCATATGCCTTGAGTTCTTCCTAAAAACCTAGGTTGTCAGGAATATGTATGGTTCTAAGCAGTGGGAACTTTTATAATTGACAGATGAAATGTCAATGCACAGATTTTGTAAATTTTTGGTATGGCACCCAGTGTGCTGATAACCACTAGTGCCACCATGGTTAGTTTATGCCGTAAACTTTCAATTTTGATTTTCAGATCTTGACACGTTGTGATCCACCCCCCCTCCATAATTCTTTGTTTTCTACTATCCCCTGGTATTGTTGCATCCATTATCCATACTTTCTTTCTTTCTTTCTTTTTTTAACCACAGTTAAATCTGTTGTGTTATGCCTCAAGGCTTTAACAGGTTGTATTTGGAAATTCCACAATATTTTAACCTGCTCATTTTTCATGACTTTTTCAACTCGTATGTTCCCACCAATTTTTCATTACTGATTTTTCTATTATATTGTATTATTATTTCAGAGCACTTTGTCCCAGCATTCAATTTACAAGCCAGGCATAATTACACTGTGAATGTCAGAAAGATATTTTAAATATATGAGTTAACACTCAATCTTCTGCCGTTAACAGGGTTCATCCTGTGAGTTGTTTAACATTGGAAGTACCACAGAGACTGCATAATCTTACATCCTTAGAACAGAATTTGTGAAAGAAGATGCAATCTCTGTTGTTCTTTCGTACTTATTCAAATTCTTTTAAAGAAGCACAAACAGAAGCAGTTAATTAGCTGGATTCTGAGATAGTAGGAATTTTGCCAAAGCTGAAATGTGCTGTCTTCTACACTAACAGAAACAGTTGCTTCAGGGCTGCAGCAAGCTTTGTGACAGAATCATGATAAAATCACTTTGTCTTCATATACCAATAGTAACACTGCAGGGGAATAAAGATAGTTGGCCAACAGGGGCTCTGTATTCTTAGTTAGTATTGGCAGCTTTTCTAATTACTCTATTCCAACCACTCAATTATTTGTTGTATCTTCCTAATGTATCACCAGCTTTATTTTATTCATGCACATTTTAATTAAGACATCAAAGTCTAATTTAAAAGTGGTAGGCAATATTATTTTCATCGGGTTCTATTTATTGTAACACTCAGTAAAATGTGCCAGTCAATTGCTTATTGTCAACTAACTGAATTCCAAAAGAGTTACACTTAAGGTATATAACATGGCAAGGGGCAGCAGCTACAGTATCAGAGTTCACACTTCAAAATTAATGTCACACTTTTTATTGTTCAAACCTTTGACCATCATTATGGTAGGTCCACCACTACTTTAGTGTACACAAGCACTGACCCTCACTTACGAAACTATGCTGCGAAGTGTTAACAACTTATTTTGTGGTCAATCCACATTGGTGCCATCAAAGCCCTCCTTTTCTCAGGACAACAGGTGCAAAAGCTGAAGGTCATTGTGAATATCTTGATGTATGTACTATTATTATGCCCTGACATGGACTGTATATGAAAGAACATTTAGGAATTTCAAAGAATGCATGCCTAATATTCATCTAATGGCCCATTACTGGACTACTTCTTGAAAAAAATCTCATCAGGCAATGTATGAACCTGCCAGAGATTTGATTTAATCCTGAGGTCTGATGTCATCACACTGCGACACTGCTGACCTTAAGACTCAGGTAGAAATTGAGCAGACTAAAGATGTACTTTCAACCCAGGGTACATCTAATTAAAGAAGTGTGAAAATGCTCAGAAAAATCTGTATAAATCACAAAATTTCTAAAGAGAACCTGAACTAGACAAACTATTACAATTTTTTTCCCCTTCAGGGAAGATAAGAAGAAAAAAGAAACCTACCACATGAACATTTCTCATATTTTTTCTGGACTTACGGTTAAGAAGCAGGCTGGCATTGGTTGTGCCTAATTTGTTGGCGGCGACACATGTATAGTTGCCAAAATGCTCTTCTGTCACATTGTTGAAATTTAAAAATGATCTTGAACTATAGCTGTTTATAGTAATTCCTTGTTGCCCATTGATCAATCTAGAATGGGGGAGAAAAGGGAAAGTACTCTGTTAGAATTAACATGCAAATATATCTGCATTTTTGACTTATCTATATGTGAGTGGAATACATTACCTTACACCAAAGTAGGATAGCAAAAAATGGGAATAAACACAAACTATGAAAACTATTGATGCCACATTTACAAAAAAATGCTAGTGCCATAGTTTTCTAACGGTCTGTAAAGGACTATCATCTATGCAAACAACAGTGCATACATATTAGACCAGGGATGTCAAATTCAAGGCCCACTGGCTGGATCTGGCCTATGGGGTCTTAGATCTGACCTGTGGAAACAGTGAGGGATTGGCCCGCAGTGCCTCTGCCAGTGAAAATGGAGCGGCCTTCCCGATCTCTGTTTTCACCAGCAGAGCACTTGGGCCACCATTGGCATCCCTGACATGAGTGGTGCCCCCCTGGCCACACACCCCGAAGTCAAACCCAAACTGATGAAATCGAGTTTGATACCCCTGCATTAGACCATAGAACACATTTCCTTCCTTCAGCACAAGTCTCTTAAATTTAAAGAAGTCTAAATTGAGACTTGGTTTCTTGATTCAGGAAAAAATGGACAAGATACCCGATAAATGTATACATGAAATGATACAAATGGGGACAAATAGTGAAATAAAACTACGATTCATTTTAGAATGAAGCTCTTTTTCATTTTCAATTGTGAAGGAGCAGGGCAAGCTGTAACTGAATGCTAGGGATAAACAGCAAGAACTAATTACTCACAGTTCAGAAGAATCAGGGCACAGTAAGGTAAAGATTAGCAAATGACTTTAAAAGCAGGCCATAAGACAAACTTAGCAACTTTAAGATATATGGACCTCAACTTTCAGAATTCACCAGTCAGCAGATTGAACTCCATTTAATGTTGCCAAGATTGAGAAATTCTGGTCTAGGAGTTATAAGTACTTTCCAGAATCTTTACTTAGAATTCCCCAGCCAGCAGATTGAACTCCATGAACCTCAATGTTGCCAAGGTTGAGAAACACTGGTCTGGGAGTTATAAGCACTTTCCAGAAACTCTATTCACTCCTTGTGTTGGACACTACCAAAGTAGCTGGAAAGGCAAAAATATTTAATATGGGTTCAAAGCAAGGCAGTGTAATAACAATGCACTTTGTTTACTGAATTTATTTTTTGAGGAAGCAAATGAAAATTATTTGAGTTGATTTATCCAAATAATACGCTGATGGCTTGGAAATTAAGCCCTATTTATATGAAGTACATTATATCTATCCTGTATAGTCAGCTGAAGAGCTATACTGGGATCTCTCTGCATGATCAAAACTTTTATAAGAAGTATAAAAAGGAATCTTTGACAAACATAGATCTTGAACTTCACTTTAGTCTTGTATGTTTGCTTCGGGAATCAGTCTCAATAATAATAATAATAATAATAATAATAATAATAATAATAATAATAATAATAATAAAAACTTTATTGTCATTATATATGTATACACAGTATACACATACAATGAAATGTACTTAAAACCCAAAGACCAGGTCCAACACACATAATCCCCAAACACACTCCCACCCACCACAATTCCCCACCCCTAAACCACCCAAACATCCACACAACAGACCAAGTAATACTGTCCAACAGCTCACTGATGGTGGCCCTTTAGTTCATTGTTGAGTGCAATTATAGCTCTGGGATAAAAATTATTCAGAAAACGTGTTGTCCGAGTTTTAATTGTTCTGTATCTTCTGCCAGAAGGCAACAGTTCAAAAAGATTGTAAGCAGGATGGAAAGAGTCTCTGAGAATGTTATGCAACTTCCTCAAACAGCGAGATTCGAAGATGTTGTCCAGGGCTGGTAGCTGGAGTCCGATAATATTCTGGGCAGTTTTAATGATTCTCTGTAGAGCTTTTTTGTCCGCTACAGAGCTGCTCCCATACCATGCAAGAATGCTGTATGTCAGGACACTCTCAATGGTGCTGCGATAGTAGGACAGAAGTAGATGCCGAGATAGATTTATCTTCCTGAGCATTCTCAGGAAGTACAGTCTCTTCTGTGCCTTCTTCACAAGCATGTTAGCATTCATAGTCCATGAGAGGTCCTTCGAGATATAAGTGCCCAGAAATTTAAAACTACCCACCCTCTCCACCTCCTCACCATTTATGTACAATGGTAGATGTACATATCTCTTCCTCCTGAAGTCAATTATAAATTCTTTAGTTTTTGTGGTGTTAAGTGTGAGATTATTTTCATTACACCACAATGTCAGCCCTTGTACTTCCTTCCTGTAAGCAGACTCATTGTTCTTATTAATGAGCCTGACCACTGTTGTGTCATCCGCAAATTTAATAATTGCGTTGGTGTTATAAAATGGGTGTAGTCATGCGTATCTCTATCCTCTACTCCAACCATTGGAAATATCTGTTATTTGGTTTAGTTCATTCATGAGAAACTTGGAGATGTCCAAATGATATTTACTAACAATTCCCAGCAACTTTAGCAGGCATGTTTTCATGCTGTACTTAGGGTTCGGCAATATTTAGAGAACCTAGATCCAAGCTACCAGCAAAATGTGTTTAAAGGAAACAACATTTTGGCTTCCTTTCCAAAGAAGAGTCAGGATAAATCGATTTCTTGATTTTGACATTCAGAGCAACAGGATGTCAGTAGTGATCATACAGTCTCCCTTTACACCCTTTTTATTCATTGCTGTTTTAAATAAAAGCATTTGGTGGAAGCCCCAGTGATCATGTCATCTTTGTGAAGCAAATGATACAAATTATGTAGCTTACAATATTTTTAGTTATATTATGAGATGAAATAAGAGAAATACAGTACGTCATTTGTCCAATCTCACCATGATGTATGTGACATCATTTGAACTCCTGGTCCTCTTTGAAAGAGACCTATCCTTGTAGACCCTGTCATATTCTTTGCTTGCTTCTTCTGTTTGAGTCATGTACATATTAAAACTACTTTTCATTTTGACTCCAAAACAACACTGAATTTCTAAAGATAGCAATAACACTTAGACTTATATACAGCTTCATAGTGCTTTTATATCCCTCTCTAAGTGGTTTACAGAGTCAGCAAATTGCCCCCAACAATCTGGGTCCTCAGATTGGTAGCAAATAGGTAGAATTTGCAAATAGGTAGCAAATAGGTAGAATTGCCTAAATATACTTCTCATAGATAACAAATGATGCAGCAACTTGCTTGTTTTTCATTACATATCGTAATCACCTTTTGCACATATTAACTGTTCTTTTATTCTACAAAATGCTCTGATTTTTACACTAAATGTATAGCATATGAAAAACGAATAGTAAACAAAACTCACTTATAAATGCAAGATAGCACACAGGCACATTTTAATTATAGAACAGATATAACACATGGATTAGGTTATGGAAGCATCATTAAAACTCTTAGTTTTGTATACACAAATTGTTCTGCATAATAATAAATTATAAATATTGCGACTATAGCTAATTTTATCGATATTTACTAAATGTGGGTCCAAATTGAAATTTTCTCTTGTATAAAATGTCATCATTGCAAAATTGTTTGTTGAAGAAGCCAGAGTATAGATTACCCATACAATGGTCACTTTTTACCTCTTTACTCAACTATGAAGAAAAACTACAATTCAGTTACTTTATTTAAAATATTGAGGACTAGAATAGCTATCATATCAGTGGGGAGGCATAAAGCATCAGTTTTTCTTTAGTGTCTGTATTCCCTTTCTCAAATTCTCTTTAATTTCCCTCAATGTTATTGATGAATAAACTATCAAACAATTGTTTGAATGAGGCACAGAAAACACCCCCAAAATTTAACAGCAAATTTAGGTTGAAACTAAATGATGAGTGTCAGTGTAACATAGTGCAATATAAATTATGCTTATGTACTTGTGTGGGCATTTTTTCCCCCTTTGGAAAGCTGAAGAGTCTCTTTAAATAAAAAATGGTTTATTTTCTATCATAGAATGCTCATGGTTTTCTCTCTTTCCTTTCATCTTGCAATTTGAGTTAAGTGCAGAATTTGGCTCCCATGGATGGAAATACTTTTTCTTTTTCTGATTTTTGATCCAGTGACAGATCCCACTGGAGGGAAGAGTAAAGAGTCAATTTCGCAAGCATGTCCTTTCCTTCCGAACATGTGTTACAGAAGTTGAGAAATTATTAGAATAATAGGGTAAGAGTTAAATTGGGCAAAAATTACTCATTTGCCAGCTATTGTATTCTTTCAGAATGGATTTTATTCATCGGACCTTAATGTTGGTGGAAAGAAAAAGTAGGTTTTAATCACTTAAATCACATACTTTTACTAATTCACTTTTATGTGAACTCACTTAGGAAATGCCTCCTAGTCTCTCCAAACAGGATTGGGAAATTTGATTTTTTTTCCTGTTCTTTTTTTTTTTTAAAGTTAAACTTAGCAAGGTTCTGGACATCTTTTCTTCAATGGTAGGGGCTGATCTTATAACAGTTATGATTTTCTGGCATAAATAATACCACAAACACACTGAGTCCATGGTACCAAGGTTGATTATTTACTTCTTCAACCCTTTTATCATCTGGACATGTGTAACCAGATTCAGATTTTCGAAATATATAGTTAAATGTGAGAATACTTAGCTATGCTTGATTACTGCAAGAATTGCTTATATTTCATTCTGAAAGCAAAATTCATACTTATATAAATAAGTTACCATTTAATTTTGATATATGGAGACAGTACATCATAAATCTAGGAGAGAAGTACTTTTTTTTTGCTTTCAGGAAAATGTATATCTATCATTAATGTATAGCTGCATATTGATGATTTAATATTGCACATTACATTAATGTTCTATTTTTATTTAATCACTACACAGTTCTGCATATGAAACATATTTAGTTTTACCATATATTTCCAAAGCAGAATATTACATGTAAGAAATAGATATTGTAATCCTTTTCAAAATCCTGATCATGAATTGTTGGTGCAAAGTTGGATATTTCTCCTTTAATTTTTTCCAGTAGATTCCTGTGTGATCATGCTATGTATAACAGAGCTTATTTACATGCAGGTATACCTGCGTGCAACCTATAGCAACCTATAGCGTGCAAGCTATACGATGCAACCTAAAATTTAAATATTTCTTTCACAATATTTCTTTTAATTATTAGTTCCTGTTTACCAAATACAAATATTCTCTGAAAAAAGAATATGAGCTGCATCGTGTTTTTGTTTCTAAAGTGTAAAATTCATGTAGACAATGAACAGATTAGAAAAATACTAAGGAAAATGTCCCTTTTGTTGTAGATTTCAGGGGTCAGTTAAGAAGAACAAATAGAAATAACTACAATTATTTAACTGTAATTTTGATAGGGCAAATTTTCTTAGGCTAAGTGCCTTCCAGTTTTTGACTGGATCCTAGGAGTTGTAATTCCAATCATTCTGAAAAGCACCAATATTGGAAAGGCTGATATAAATAATTCAGGTCAATTCATCCAGTGCTTCATAGCTATCTATGGTGAATGTAAAAATCGATTTAGTTTATGTATTTATATACCATCTTTGATATTTTTATAAATAACTAAAGGTGGTGAACATATCTAATACTTTCTCCTCCTATTTTCCGTACAACAATGAGCCTGTGAGATGAGGTGAGCTGAGACAGTGATGGGCCCGAAGTCATCCAGGCAGCTTTCATGTCTAAGGCAGGGCTAAAACTCATGGTCTCCTGATTTTTATCCTGCTATTTAACTACTAGATGATCAGTAGAATGGGGTTTGTTGAATGTTTCTTCTTAATGTTCTACTTGTCAGAATATTTGATTTAAGTGTGAAGAAATAAAAAGTGCTAATTGTACCTGCTGCCTGCTGGTCAGAATTATATATACATATACTACTTTATTATGCTCATTCTGTACCACAGCTTTTGGATCACTATGAATCTACAATCAATTTTGAAATGTGTCCAATAAAAACAGAAGACATCTATTTTCATGTTAAATAAAGAATTTCCCAACTCATTTCTCACAATAAAGTTAAAAAAGCCCTATGAATGTCCTTTCCTGACTTTGCCACATATGGTCTGTATATCTCTTGATACACCCTTATTTCTTCTTCTTTTTCCCAATCCCTACATTGGTTGGTTAGAAGTTCAAACTGGTACTGACCTCCCAGGCTGTATGTATAAGAATACACAGTTATTTACGATACGATACGATACGATACGATACGATACGATACTATACTATACTATACTATACTATACTATACTATACTATACTATACTATACTATACAATTCATCCTCCTATATACATTTGTCTGAGTATACAAAGTCAATTCAATTTTCCTTGTATTAAATAGTCTCCCTTGCTTGATAGAACTTTTCCCCATCTAGTTCCTACACTTGGGAATTTGACTGTTCCTTGAAATATATTTGGAATATGATCTCTTGGCATTTAGAAAGCTTGAAAGTCCCCTCCTTATCATTATTAGTTATAAAATTATATTATGGTCATCAGAGGTGGTACTCACTTACATTCGCTACCGATTCGCAAATGTGATCGCTCGCCCGCGTTACCTTTGCACATGTGCAGGGCCTTTCATGCATGCGCAGAACATCAAAAATGGTATGTGATGACGTCCGGGCGGGTCGACGGACCCTCCCACAGCCGCCACTACTGGTTTGCCTGAACCAGATAGAATGGCCTGAATACCACCACTGATGGTCATGCTTGTATTAGGAAAGGTTTCATAAGGAAATGTTTTCTGTGGATTATCTATTTTTCTGGGTTTTGATATCTCCAGTGGTGGGTTTCAAAATTTTTTACTACTGGTTCTGGGGGTGTAGCTTGCTGGGTGTGACTTGTTGGGCGGGTCATGGGAAGGATACTGTAAAATCTCCATTTCCACCCCACTCCAGGGGAACATTACTGCAAAATTCCCATTTCCTCCCGATCAGCTGGGACTTGGGAGGCAGAGAATAGATGGGGGCGGGGCCAGTCCAAATTTTTACCACTGGTTCTCTGAACTACTCAAAAATCCCGCTACCGGTTCTCCAGAACTGATCAGCACCTACTGAAACCCACCTCTGGGTACCTCTACTGAAAACTCTTTCACTATATTTACATCATAGAACTGAATCACAGCTTGGATTGGCCACTTTCTCTGACATCACACATGTCAAGAAAAGTCATATAATTCTCCCCCTCCTCCATTAAAATGCAGACTGCCATGAGAAAAGTATCCAAACTTACTTTCTTTCTCCTTTGTACCATTCAAAAGCTGGGGAAGGAACGCCGGCACTTTCACATCTTATGAATCCAGTGCCTCCAAGAGTGACTCCACTGGATTTTATTTCCTGAATTGTTGGGGCAACTGCAAGGAAGCACAAATATGTTTTTGAGACATTAAACACTTGTTAGAAGCATGTACATGTAATAATAACAATGAAAACTTTTTGAAAAGAATACAGTAATGCAACCTGATTTATTTATGTTGGGTTTCTTAGAATCTAAAGCACATTTGTTAATTTGTTTCACATATTACAATCACAATACAATAGTGCAGAAGTGGGAACATTAGACCTAAGGTTGTTCACTGAGTTTATTACAAAAGGAAAGTCTGAAATTTAAATTTATCTTCCCCTATGGCTATGGTGTTGTGAAAAATGAAGGCATTAGAACTCAGAAAACTATTGAACAAAACAAAAGTATTTTATTGGGTCCGTCAATGTTGTGCAACTGTGAAACATATTTCTGCTAATATGTTTTCTTGTTGCTAAAATTCTAAGTATAGTAAAGATGCAAGGCCACTGAAGTGGTATCATTTCCTGCAGGGCCAGCATAATCCTAGATTGCTTGTCTATGCCTTCTTTTGCTAATATTCAACATTGTTTTAATTAAAGATATAGCAACACCTTCACCCCTCAAATTATTTCTAGAGGAACATATTAATAAGCTCTACCAAAATAGACTTTACCACAGCTCTGAATACAGTCTGCTAGTGTCAAAACCCTTTTAAAAAAATTTTCTTGCGCAATGTGTATAGGAAAGAATACATGATTTTAAATGTTGAATAATGTTGAAAAAAATATTAAGTTTATATTTTTTTTAAAAAAAAACATTGGGGCAACTTTCATTAATACATTTGAATCAGAAAAATGTTAAAGAAAATCAGGCATTGAGCCTTTATTCTATGTTAGAAAGAAAGACATTGCAGTAGATATAGAAAAAAGTGTGCCAGAGTTTTATGTTTAAAACTTTGGATGGATTTGTAAAGTTATTTGCAGAAACATTGCAAGTAAGAGAAAACTACAAATGATAATTGATTTAGAGACCATAAAGTGCACAATGAATTAGGGTAAGAATTTATAAATTTTAATAGTACAATTCACCATATTTATAGACAATGTATTCATTCATTCATGCACAGGTGCATTCAGTTTGGGCATTTTGTATACCCACTTACATCCTACAGCTTTGCTATCCTTTGCAAACCCAGCTTTTGCAATTTTCACAAAGGATCCCAACGCAGTTTACAATCACAATGAAACAATCCCATAAAAATAGTTCTGCATCAAAGCTGGCATAATCAATCTGGCATCATCAGTTCAAGAAGTCCTTCAGAATCATAGATTTTAACACTTTTTTTTTTAAAGAGAAGGAAGTTGAGGCAATCCTTACTTTAGGATGCAAAACACTTCAGAAAAATGGATATGTCAGCAAAGCCTGTTTTCAGGCTCCCTGTCAAACTTCAAAATGTGCCCTGCTGTCACAGCCATCTTTTAGTTTCTCAGCTTGCCAGAAGCTATGCGGGGGTTGGGGGGTGGGGAGAGGTTTGGAATGCCAGCCTGGACAACAACAAGAAATCATCCTGTGGGAACTAAGATCATCTCAACAGAAGTTTGGCAAGGGCCTGAAGGAGTTGCCATAGTGACACTAGAACACCTAATTGGACAATGTGACCTGGTTGAAGGAGGGGAGGAAAGAATTCATTCTTTAATTAGGCGAAAACTGTGGGAATTAGTTAGAGTTGGTTTTGCTTCATGCATGCCGAAATGATGAACACAATAAAGATATGCTTAAGGAGGTCTGATTGTCTCCATTTGCTAGCTTGATTGGATTCATCATTTGGAACCTTGACACTCCCATCTCATCTCTCACTTCAGAGATATCATAGATAGGCTGAATCTGAGTGGGAAAGATAGGATTGACATTTCTTAGATGCCAAGCCATGCAGTTTTTAATGATAATTATCATGTTGCATTGGGTCCAGAAGCAAATTTGTAAGCAATGTAGTGACTGCAGTATAGGTGTAACATTGCTGAATTTTCTACTCCCACCTAGGAAGCCTCTTCAATCAGAGGTTACAAGGCATCTGCAAAGGGAATCCCATGTATGGCAAATTACAGAAATCCATACATGAGGTGACAAGGGCTGGAATCAGTGTTACCAGTGTCTCAGTCCAAACAGGCCCACTTTTTATGCACAAGAGGAAGATGCACTTGTTGCTCTAGTAGGAATCAAGAGTCTAGGAGGATTTCCAAATTGGATATCCATTCTTTTAGGGGTATTGTAACTTATTAAAAGTCTAAGATGAAATTAGGATCATATCATGTGGTTCATCAACAAACAGCAAGTCCACCTTACAGAGATTTAATCTAGAATTATTTTTGATACATCTGGACCATTATTGCTCCAGGTTCTGGGCTATGATTACATGGTATCTCTGGCCTGGGCAGGCATGATGATAATGCAAAGATTCTTCATCTGAAACCAATGTATGATCTGCCTCAGCAACTTTATGCAGGTGGTGAATAATGTGGATGAGAGGAGAACAGTTATAGATACAACCACTCTGTTCCCATGCATGCCAACTAGAAGTCCCTATTTAGAAATTTCTATAGCTTAGTATCTTCAACCACCAACACTTGCAGATAGCACAGAAGGATACTATCATGCCCTTGTGGGAGTCTGAATCCGAAGGGGAAGATGAACTGTTGACAGAGTATGAAGAGTGGCTCCGTTGGCTGTGGAAGAAATTGAGGAAAGGCAAAGTCAGGCTGGAAAGAGCAAGGGAGAGGTAGAAAAAGGGAAAAGGGGTTCAGATGAAGACCAAGGCCCACCCCCTCCTCATCCTAGGCAGCACAGGGAAGAATGGAGAAGAGAGCAACGTGGGTTGTGTGGCTTATGAGGGAGGAACGGGCCCCAATTCCCTTCACAAGGCACATCTGCTGATGGAGTTTAAAGGAGAGGCAAATGGGAGGGGCAGTTGTTGGGAACAAATGCTGAGTTCATCATGTTCACTCTTTATCTGAGTTCCTGGCATCCTCCCAACTGGTTTGATTTACTGCCGTGCTACTTCACTTCTGGAACTTCTTATCTTGCTGCCCTGCCGGAGTAATTACCTTAGCTTGTGTTATTGGATTTATAGTTGGAAGTTTTCTGTTTACAACGTTTGGGACTGAAGTATTGTCAGCCAAGGACTATTACAGGTTGGTGGAAGAGCTCTCTCCGGAGAGTTGAAAGGGACATTGGGGCACAGTTGGTGATAAGAAAAGGACTCATACTGGTTCTTTGTCTGTGTTGCCTTTGTGTCATGCCCTGGATCATCACAGATACTATGGACAATGGTACATATCTGAATCCAAGAAAGATGATCTTCCAGGGTAATCAAATCCATTTCCATTTCCTGCCCAGGCCTAAATCCTGACTACAAGATTGCCAGAAAACCCATTTCTTCTAGGATTCTTCATAGAATCCATAGTAAGAGAAGTTTGAACATTGACTTGTCTGAATAGTTGGACCAGGAATCACTTCTCTGTAGGGGAGGCCATTACTTCCTTCTTCAAAAAGATTTTCCATATAAAAAAAAAACATAAAGCAGCTCCAAAATCCCAGGAATCACCTCCTAGCCACACAAATGAGTTTATTAATTATAAAACTTATATAGTAGAGATATTGGGCCAATTGCATTATGTTATTTTCATAAAAATCACCCAGGTATACTTTACCAAATGTTTGAAGAAAGATTTATAATAAATGTGGCATTCAAATAACATAGGGTTGCCAGGTCTGCTTCCAAAAAATAGCAGACAAGTGGGGGGGGGGTTAAGTAGTAAAAAAATAAAAAAAAATTACAATTAAATTATATATTTTCTTACAAACATTTTAACACGTATTAAAATAATCACTTCAAAACTTTACTTAAAATTCAAAACATCAAATATATTATAATAATATGTAAAATATTAAATTACATTTTACTTTGCTGTTGTGTGTATTTTTTATTTGACTGCGCAGCTTTGATCAATTCTTTGTGTTTAAGGAATAATTCTTTAATTTCAGTACAACGTTGAGAAATATTAAAAAATATACAAAGTTCACTTCGAACTGATACAAGCAGTTGGTTACGTTTGTCAGTCCACAAATTTCCCATGACGCTGAAAATTCGTTCAACGTTTGCATTTGATACCGGAATTGATGCACAATACTGGAGCAGTTTCAGTAAACTCGGAGCTGGCTCTTTCTTGAAAAGTACGTCCACTTATCAAGGAATGAATCGCCCTGCAGATGAACATAAACTTCTTCTAAGGCAGAAATTTCATCGAAGAGAGTGTTGGGTGGAAGTTCTTCTCGCCATGGTGATAATAACCAGATATTCGTCATTTCTTCTAAAGTTGGAGGATTATTGCGATCAATTAGATTGAAACAACTTAGCATCTCATATACTGAATCGGTGAAATTATACCACTTTTCTAGGTACGCAATGGCTCTTTGATACATGTTGATGGCTTCTTTCTTGAACTTTTGCACAGCATTCTCAGGCAAATGTTTTTCATGTAAGGCAAATAAAACTTTCATTCCAAAAAACTGCTCATCGTATTTTTTTTGCAAAGAATCACGCAGCTTACACATGATAATGTGAAGATCACATGCAAGAATTTTCTTGCTTTCCAGCTTCAGTAGGGTGTCTTGCATTATTGACATGAAGAAGTGCATGAAATATAAATACAATTCTGAAATTGTTGGTTCATCGTCCTTTGCGAGTTCATTTTCCTGATCTGAAATAAGGTTCCAGATAACCTTATGGCACTCATCAGATCCAAGAGAAATAAAATATGATTTTAGAGGTATCTAGTTTAAAAGAAGTCTTTCGACCGCTTTAAACAAACTTAACCAATGTGTTGGAACATGGTGCAAAACTTCATGGAATTCTGATTTGCAAAACTCAAAAAATGATTTCAACTCTTCTCGTTTCTTCGCAGAATTCGAAAATTCGGCAAAAACTTTCAGCACTACATTTTTGATATCAAAAGATAACTGCTTTAATGCATTTTTTGCGCTGTTGTGTAAAATGTGATTATTTCAATGAGCATTCGATCTTTGTCTCATTCTAACTTATGAAAAAAAAGACAAAACATGATTCTCCTATCCTTATTCTCTTAGACTGTACAGCTTTAGATTACGTACCATTTCATCATAAAGCTTTTGAATAAAAAAAATCCACTATTTTGTGAAAAAAATAGTGAACATAATGTGAAAAAAAGTGGACTGTCCGCTCAAATAGTGGACACCTGGCAACCCTAAATTCCCACTCAATTTTATGCGGCTTCATGCACCTATCCTCAGTTAGAAAACTAAGATAACATTTCCATTAAATGGACATGGCCTAATTTAAAAAGACAAACAGACAATAGTTGTATGTAGTCTATGTATGTGCATGTCTTTTTTTTAACAATTGGTTCATTGTTACTTTTAGCAAATCAGCTCCAACTCATAGTTCCACTACACAATATGTCAGAAATAATACTTGAACAGGAAATAATATCAATTCAAATGCATTGCAAAATTAAAAATGACTACTTTTATAAAAGAACATGCAGTATACAGTGGCCATATCCCTCCATATTGCATCTGAAACCTAAGAATTTGACAATCAATTAAACAGAACCTGTTTACAATAATCAGTAATGGATTTAAAAATACCACTAGTTCTGTTTAATAGATTATACTTGGAATTTATAGTAAGGCTATTCTTTTGCATCCTGGATATAATTTTAATTTCTGCCACTATTGGAAACTTCTAGAGTATACTTTAGTTTTCCCCACATCTTCATGACAGTTGAAAAATCTGGTTTAAAATAATAAATCTTCAAGCTATGGATTTTGTTAGTGATTTGAAGAGAAAAGTTCATGTAGATCATAAATAACAGACCTATTTTGAAAATGAGGTGAAAATTACTAGAATTCTATAATGTAAAAATATTTGCAGGATGAGATAAACTCATATTGACTATTTACTTTAATGGAAAATCATCAAAGACTCAGGCACCACACACCATTGTATATGATGTTAGGAGTATAGCTAAATATTTTAGTAGATTATTGGTAATGTACTAGGCAATCATGAATTTCTATAATATGGTAGACAATCTGGAATAATTTTGAATGAAAGTATACAAAGTCTTATATACTATGAAATATACAGTATATAATATGAAATGTATATATGTTCTTTTTTTGTACAAAATGAAAGTTTACAAAGCCTTAGTATAAGCTACACTTGGAATACTGCAGTTTTGGTCACAATATAAAAAGAATGCTGAGACTCTGGAAAGTGTGCAGAAAAGCGCAATAAAGATGATTAAGGGGCTGGAGACTAAGACATATAAAGAATGGTTGCAGGAATTAGATATGTTTTATCTAGTGAAAAGAAGGACTAGGGGATATATGATAGCAGTGTTCCAGTATTTGAGGGGATGTCACAAAGATGACGGAGCATCAAGGAGAAAAGTAACCTAGAATTAAGAAGGAATTTCCTAACAGTGGGAACAATCAACCCCCTGGAACAGCTTGCCTTCAGAAGTTGTAGGTGCTTTATCACCGGAGGTATTCAAGAAGAGACTAGATAGCCACTTCTCTGAAATGATATTGACTCCCCTGCTCATGTTAGGAGTTGGACTAGATGACCTCCAATGTCCCTTCCAACTCTGTTATTCTATGTTCCACATCTGTAAATAACTGCTTCAAACACCCAAGTTCACAACATAATCAATTCATTAAAAAAAAAAAGGCATAACCACATTAGCTCTTCTAACTACATAGCCTAAATACCCTGGGAAGCGGCCAGATCTTTAATATCTCATGAAAGATTAATAGGATTGGGGCCATCTGGAACTCCAAAGAGATGCAATTCCATAAGGCAGGCTTTGCCACAGAGAATTAGTCCCAAATATGAAATGACATTCTGGAAGCATGTAACAGCAAGTAAATGGCATAGGTCAGGTGAAGGCAGTTGACACTCTTCAGACGTTTAGGACTTCAGTTGCTATAGTTATGTCAAGTGAACTTTATGGGGATTGTAGTTCAAACAATCTGAAAGACCTCAGGTGGTCTATTCATGTGTAGAAACAGATTACCTTTCCTTGCTGAAGTTCTTACATTTTCCCCCTATGACATAACTCAGATGAAAGCAAAGATAAACTGAAATACCTTTAAAGGGATTTTTTAGTTTGAAATTTATGCAGTTCTTGCAAAACTTCCATCCTGATTATTACTTTTTGGTTATTACTTCCTACATAGGGATCTTGGTTGAAGCAATAAATGTGCCTCCTGTTTTTGACTCCAGGTTCTCTGTCTTTCTATCCTTTACAAACTTCTGACCTTATATGCTAAGTGTTCCTTATAGGATGTTCATTAGGGGAATTCCTAAAATCATGGTGGGTTAATGAAAATAAGCAACTAGCAAAGAGTCATTTTGCAGTGTGAGATGAATGGCGTATACATTTAATAAATAATCCCCCTTCACCAATCATTTTTTTTTACTCTTCTGCTAACCACCCGAGATACCTTTGTTGATTTCAATAGATCTTTCCCTTTTCACCATAGTTATACACAGTGTTTTATATATACAGTTAAAATTGTTTGGATCTCTTCCTAAAGCATAGCCTTTATACTGTTATGGTTAAAATATAACTGCACCAGAAAAGGAGGAATGAGACCTTTAAATATGCTGGTAGTTAATGATTTAAATTCTACTAAATTCAAGGAACAATTATAATCCTTCTAATGTTCTTGGCAAATTTCCTGTGAGGCCATTAGAAATGTTCTAATTGATATTAATATTTTTCTGAAACAAATACACTAAGTAATACTACATAATTCCTATCTTTTTTTTTTCAAATCAGCCAATCACACTCCTTTCAAGTTCACTTTTTATTATTTTAAAACAGCTAAACAATGACAATACTCAGTAATAACTCATGTCAAATACAACATTTTTATGTGGGCAATATTAATAAGACTATGCGAATCCATTAAAAGAAAGTACACATAAACCAACCAGGGATGGGTTCTACTTACCTTTACTACCGGTCCGCAACGGACTTGTGTGTGCACCTTCTGTGCATGCGCAGATCACTATTGACAACATCTGAGGCGGTGGGCGGAGCCTCCCGCCAGTTTTACTACCAGTTCTTGTGAACCGTTATGAACCGGGGGCAACCACTGGAACCATCTCTTCTCAAATCATTAAGGCAGTTTTGCATTTTTTTTTGCGTGCATGACTTCTTTGGAAGCATATTTGTGCATGTGTTTTAATGTGAGCATATACACACACACATACACAAATATATACATACAGTACATATATGTATCTATTGTATACTTCTATACATACACATGTGTCTCTGTGTGTGAGAGACAGAGATAGAGAGATGGAAAATTTAAACAGGAAATGAACCCCCCCCCCCAAAAAAAAACAACTAAACAAAAGGATAGCTAGAGGAAATTATAGAAGAAATACAATACAAAAAATAGTTCTAGTAAACAGAAAAAAAATAATGTGGTCTAACACATGATGCATTTGAGATACCTCTACTAAACTCTCTCATACAATTAATTTAACTAGTTGCTTTTAGTGGCTATTCATAATACTTTACATATTGCTTTTGAAGTTTTTGGAAAGGGATTTGTGTGGTGTGTATGTGTGTGTGAATACGATCAGTTCAGCATCATTGTGCTATTAATAAAGGAATTGGGCCCCAATTTATCTGGGACAAAATCTGGAGCTTTTGCTATAAACAATCCATAGCAGTAGCTGCAAACAACGTCTGGTTATCATTTGCTGTCCCTTAAAACAACCATATTAAAACTTAGGCATCTGTAAAGCAGCTGGGAGATTACACTGTAGGATTGATTTGGTGGTGTTTTTTTTTCTTCCCCTAAATGCATAAGGTGACTGAGGTTCCTTCTCCAGCTTTGTTTAACCTTTAAAAAGTCCAGCAAGGATTTTTTCCAGAGCAACATTTTCCCTTCTCTAGCATTTCTTGAAATGATAATATGACCGCCTGACAGGATTCATTCACAGAGCAGGATATATTATTAGCACCTGGAGTTATTCCTTGCATGTGGCATCATTTTGCTTGCACAACTCAGTTTTGCTTACTGAGAGAACTCAAGGCGCTCGGTGGCATCTTCATGAGTCTCATAATTAGTTCACTAGTCTGTGATCAATACAAATGATGTCCTGTGAAGTCTTGATACTTATTCAGCAGTTGTAGAATCACCACAAGCAAGACATGGGCTGGCCTAGAAAACTTTCCCGAGAGATAAAAACAGTAGCTAAAACACTTCCTATGCACTCCAAGTTTGATCTTTCAACTTTGTAATGAACTTGAGGATCTTTTCATGTTCTTGGCTTTTGAGGTTTTCTCTGGATGCCTATTACCACAACAAACGAGGGCTTTGGTTTCAGTCAATGTGCATGATTTTATCACCCAACACATTTTCTGACAATTACTTAGCATGGCTCAATCTCATTCCATTTTCCAGAACATTTTTTACCCATTGGTAAAATATGCTTTACCAAACATATCTTACCAAAGGGCTAAATGTCTTCCCTTGAACATAAATTGTGGCTATCATGTTCCAACTCAAAATACGACAAAATAATGAAAACTTTTAGTTTAATCTAGGATTGGGTTTTTTTTTTTATGTGATTAAAAGATCCAGTTAATGAAGCAATATAGAAGATATATTGACATTCAGACAGAAACCAAAGAAAAAGGCAAAAAAAAAATCTGACTACAACAGGTTTCATCTTTTAACATTTTAATGAGCTTTGGGACTTTTTGTATATTAGTTATGTTACCCTAATTACTCATTATAATTCTAATGTGCATTTTTATATTTAATTACAATGCTTATAAAGATTTGATATGGACAGTAAATTATTATAACTAGCATGTGCATAATGATTATGAGGTAAATTTATTAACTTTTATGCTAGCATCCAGCGGTGCTAACTTTCAGTTTCACCTTTATGATTAACTAAAGTGTCTGATTAAACAAACATTTCATGATATTACTTGTAAAGTCACAAAAGGTTTACCTTTCATTTGGCTGATTTGAACCACACTTTTATTTATTTGTGATTCAGAACTGTTTTATACAATTGAGGTTGTTATTAAGATAAATGTTTGCTTGCTTTATGATGACTAAAATTCAGACAACCACTAGGCAGTATAAGAAGATACAACCCCAATCTTTTTCTCATATCACAATTAGATTTTTGCAATTAAGATCTGGTAACCCATATCAACATGATGAAATTAATACTTCCTTAAAAATAAGAATTTCTAATACAAAAGGGAGGATTCTGAACTGCCTGAAGCTTATTCCGGTATAAATTACTTCTTTAAAAGTATAATCCAAGAAGATAAGACACATATAAATAAATGTAAGTGGAATCCTTATATCTTATACAGAATTGAAGCAGAAAATTCTGGTCAGATCAGAAGCATGATAAGAACATGAGAGTCTTATTTCACTTGTCCAACAACAGATGTTATTTAAGATTGGCTGTCTATGATTGAGTATTGTACATACATATTTATTCAATTTAGGCACCACCCGACTCCAAAATGACTCTGAATAGTTTACAATATAAAACCACAAAAATGCAACAGAACATTGCCATCTTGGCAGATAGCCTTATCCATCATTGATTTCCATAATTTTTCTCTATGTAGTGTTCTGAAAGAGTATCCAAAATTATGTCTGCTTGGAAGTGTATGTGTGTGAATGGAAAAGCCAGTAGTAAAATTGCAAGTTGTGGTCATATAGTGTCTCATTTAATGACCACTTAATGACTGCAGTAAAAGAGAGGTTGTAAGTCTGTTGCAATCATGTAATGTTTCCTTCAATGTTTGTCATGCTTATCAATGGAGTTGCAAGTTCCAATTGCAATCATTGCTTAATCAACCATTAAGCAAGAACTACATTATATGATACTAGTAAAATTCAAAAACTCTAGCATCCTTGATGTCATGGTCATAGAAAGTGATCTTTCTATGGATACAGGTGGATAGGATGCAGGTGGATGGGCGAATGGTAATGCAGGTGGATGGGAGAATGGGCATTTATAGGATGCAGGTAGATGGGAGAATGGTAATGTCATGGGGGCGGGATTAGATTCAGATGAGGAGACTCACAATGAGCATTCAGTTCCACATTGGATGGGGCTGGATGAAGGAGGAGTTGTTGCATGCAGAGGAGATGGGCTACTCAGTAACCATCAGGGACACTTCTGCTGATCTCTGAAGATGACAAGTGTGAGCTGATAATCCCTTTCAGTGCAAGGCCTCATTGTCTGGAGAATAGGGCAAAAGTGCACAAGAAAATGTGCAACACTGGGACTGCTTCTATTTAAGAAGAGCAGCAAACTGAAGTTTCTCCATTAGCAAAAAACTATCCAGACTCTGTGTACCTTGACTTCCAATTTGATACCTTGTGACTCTGACTCTGGACCTGGACTGATGAACCTTCTACAATGCTTAGATCCTTGGACTTCATTTGACAACTCTTGTGCCCACTATTTGTATTGGAAGTCTTTTAAGGCAAGCTTGCTAAATTCAGGGGGACTTTTTTCTCTAATACATGTACGTATGCATTCACTTTCCCTTAGCCACTTATTTTTCAAATAAGCCTTATCATTAAGGCTTGCAAACACCTCTCTTTATCCTTATGTGTGCTTGGCCAGGGATATGCCAGGTGAAACAGGATTTGTTCCTCAAAATATGCATTTGAATGCACTGTAAACTTTTTAAAAAGTCTCTATAGACTAGATAACAGGAATGAGATAAACAACTTGCATTTCAAATAATTGAAATATATTTTCAATTTCAAACTGATTATTACTGTAAACAGATGAGGAAACTAGAATAATTTATTGCCATACTTTTCTGCAAGAATACTCTGCAAAATAGTTTAAGATAGCAATAATAAGTATATTGACACATGACACAAAATAATGTTCTTTTGAAACCTGCAACAAACATTATTTCAGCATTGGAACTGAAATATATAAATAAAATCTGCCAAGAGAAACATACTGTGCTTAATTAAGAACCCAATCACCATATGTAACAGGAATAGAAAGTTTAATTATATTTGTAAAGACTTCATGATACTGTTTAGATGGGAAAAACAGAGTTTATCAAGTGATTCTAAGACAAGCAGGGGAAATGATTTCACACGTAATTTGAAAATCATAGGCTAGTTTTGATCTTAACAGGAAGAGACGGGAAGAAAAGAATTGAAGATTTTCTATGAAAGATATAAGATAGATAAAAGTGAAGTGTTATTGACAATGCAACTTTCTGGTTCTTCTAACAATAAATCAAGAATTATAATTAGCATTGGGGGAAAATTTTATCTCATCAAAATTGAACACAATTAATCTTGTTGTCAGCTGATCACTAGGCTATAGAGAGAAATATTAAGCAAAATCTGATGGTACTACATCAACACTTACGGCTTTGGCTCATTCTACCTATGGTGGTATTTTTCCAGGTTTTTTTTTTTTGTCAGTGAAGGCCATAATTAATTTCAGGCACCTCTCAATACATGGAAGCAGGAATGGTGTAGGGAGCTGACAGCAACAATAAGAATCTCAATAACACACATAATTTGTTGATACATAATCAATAGCACACAATAGCACTTAAACAGAGTTGCAAGTAAAGTCATGCATCTTACTACTGAACAAGTCTTGAAGATGGATTTGGATTTGGGTGGGTTTATGATAAGCTTTAGAAACTGAAGATAATTTTCACAATTTTTCAGAATATCTTTGTCCACTCTGAACTGACAAAAAACACAGGGAAAGCCCAAGTGATATCAATTTTCACTGGCTTAGTATTTCATCAAGCAGAAGGCCAGCAAAGATAGCATTTTGAACATGATTTCTCCAGACATTAACACCCAGAGAAATAGTCTCAGTAGAACACACACAGAATTGAATTACTCAAGTAGGAAGAAACCCAGTAAAAGCTGAATATTGACACAGAAAAAAACCCAGGTAGAATTAGTATAATTTTTTAATATAATCCTGTTCCACATATACCCACTATGGGTGTAAAATTGTACAAAAATGTAAATAAAATTCATTCAAAACTCTCCTCAGTTATTTTCCAAATGGCCAGCTGAACAATTTTGTCGTAAATTGATATTTGAAACCAGACAATATGGGGACCTTCTGGAATTCCTCCAGGACTGAATTCCATAATTAAGGTCATACCCACTAGAAGATCCTACCACTATCATATTTTGAGTTAGTGGTACAGGTGAATCAATTACAATTTAACACCCAGATTGTGTGGCATCAAGGGAATATTGCATTGGAATCAACCTATTATATTTATGCACTGACTCATAAAAGGTTGCAAGATTGCTTAATTGGAGTGCTTTCTCCATAGCAATTGATGACTCTAAAATGTGCAATGTATCTGAGCAATATTTCTGGATATTTAAAATTAATCCCCTAGTGACACAATTAAATAACTAGTCTAGCTAGAAATAAATGTATCAGTTTGTTTTGATTTTTCAAAAATGTACACATAGTAGAGCAACCAAATATATCCAATCAAATGATATTTCTGAGGACATTGCTCATTATGACCATATAATAAATTGAAGGATTAAGTTAATGTTGGTGTAGAACAGACTATCTGGGGCTATGAAGACAGCAGCTGTCACAGCATGCCAGTTTTCTTGTTAGTAAATCAGCCTTACCAACACTTTTAGACTGAGAAACTATTGTTCATTGACAGCACATTATAACTTATATACATATTTGTTTCAGGAAGTGGAGATCAGTCATAGAAAGACCAGAACCAATCTTATAAATTTTATAACTAAAGTATACTGTAGGTAGTCAAAACCATGAAGTGTATTAGTTTGATATCTGATAAATAATACTTATTTTTTAAATGATTATATTCACACTTTTATTTTTCAAGGAAAATGTGGAGATAAGAATTTTGGAATCTGATAGAAAATTTAGATGCAGCAATTGGAAATGGTTCTAGGGAAAAAGAGCCCTACTTAGAGAAAATCTAACTAAAAACTTTGGTAGGAGTGGAATGGAGGTCATACATCCATTCTTGCTCTCCTAGACCTCTCAGCAGCTTCTGAGACCATTAACCATGGTATCCTTTTGAGCTGACTTGAGGAGTTGGGATTGTGTGGCAGTTTTGCGCTGGTTCACCTCCTTCCTCTGAGATTGCCCTTAATTGGTATTAATAGGGAGAAAGAAGTCCAGCTCAGCACTCTTTCTCAGCTCCTTTTTAATAGCTACATGAAACCAGTAGGTGAGTTTATCCATCTTCATGGAACCAGGTATCACCAATATGCTGATGACACCCGATTATGTATCTCCATTCTGGGTGAAGTGAGTGGCTATGGGTGAATCCTTCTGTATTCAGGAGTTTATCATCTTGGATAGGGTTGTACTACCGTAGACAAACCTGGTGTGTAACTTGAGGTTCTTCTTGAACCCAGGTTCCTGCTCAAAGCGCAGTTGGCAAATGTGGCCTGGAGAGCCTCCAACTCTGTGTTGTGTACCGATTGTACCCTTTCTGGAGAGGGAGGCTCTTTGCTTGGTCACTCATGTTCTGGTTATCTCTTGATTGCTATTGAAACACACTCTGCATGGGGCTATCCTTGAAAAGTATCTGGAAGCTTTCAGTTGGTAATGAAGTGGCTGAGTGAGCCATACTGGATGCCCAAAGAAGGGCACATATAACACTCTTGTTCTGTGAACTGCACTGGGTACCAGTTTGTTTCTAGTGTTCAATTCAAAGTGTTGCTTATCACCTATATTCACCTCAGCCCGTCTCACTTATTCAGGCAGGGAAGGTATGCTGCACCAGCGTCAGTCAAAGAATTTCAATTGGCAGAGTCTAGGAAGAGAGCCTTCTTTGGTGCTGCCCCTGCATTATGGAACATTCTGTCCTCACAGGTGAAGAAAGGCCTCTCTTGGCCTTCTGCAAAGAAGCCAGAATTTGGCTCTGCAGCTTTGTGCGGGAGCACAGAGGACAACACAACTGTGAAGCTGGCTAGCCCCTGAGAATCCCTCTCACCTGTAATAACCAACATTAAGATGGACATTAAGTGTCCATTTTGGGATTTTTATTCTTTAGAAGTTTATAATGTCATTATTCTACAATTTTATTATTTTAAATCCTAACCTAATTCTAATTTTAATGTTAATTTTTATACAATTTATTTTATCAATTATGTTATATTGTACACAGCCCAGAGAGCCCTTGTGAGGGAAATGTGTGGTTTACAAATATGAAGTATAAATAAATAAATAAAATAGATAACATTAAATAAAACCACAGTAGCTCCCCTTTGCTTGAAGTCTAAACAATATTTCCCTTTTTAGTTAAGTTCCTTTTTCTATGCAGTAGAGAAGAAGTAGCAAAGTATAAAACAAATTTCTGCCTATCGAATTGTAGAATAGACATTGAATTTATATTAAAGTAATATATGCCAACGAAAAGCAATCTAAAAGTACTGAAAATACATGCTAAAGACATGAGCGGTTTTGGATGCTCTTTCCACACAAGATCTGTAAAAAAAAGTTACCATATAAAAGAAAACTGTTTAGTCTGATTGGGACAATCAGGTCGTGGTTGTCCCAAAGGTGCTTTTTCAGGAGGCAACTGGATTTTCTTGTTATTTTCTTTTGAAGATGTTTTGCTTCTCATCCAAGAAGCTTCTTCAGCTCTGACAGGATAGCGGGGAACAAGAAAGTCAGTTGCCTCCTGAAAAAGCACCTTTGGGATAAAAATTGTTTTCACTTTTAAGCTAAATATTTTAATATATTTCTGTCTGATGTAGGTAGGTATGGGTTTGTTTTCTCTAAACAGTGGTGGACTTTTTCCATGAATCTTTCAGTCTGTATTTTAGGATGGAACAGAAGATTGTTTTCGCTAAAAGGTCCATGATTTTAGAATATTAGAAGTGAACGGAACCTTGGGGAATATTCACTCAACCCCCTAGTAAGTCCAGGAGAAAATAATGTTGCTACAGCATCCATTCAGCTATGCAGCCTTTGCTTAAATATCCCCACTGAAGAAAGTCTTATTATCTCTTAAGGAAGTCGGCTTCACTCTTAACAACTGTTATCATTATGGAGTGCTTCCTAATCTTAGACTGAAATCTACTTTTCTGAGATTTCCATCCACTGATTCTAGTCCTATTCTCTGAAGCAGCAAAGAATAATTGTGTTTTCATCTTCCTTATGACAATTTTTCAGTTAGGTGAAGACAGTAATACCATCTCCCATTAATCTTCTCTAATCTCGGTTAAATATCACCATCTTTTTCAACCACTCTTCCTTGGAACAGGATTCAGTGCTATTAAATATCCCAACTATTCTTTATTTTAAAATATGGCACTCAGAACTTGGCAGAGTAAACCAGATGCAGAATAGTTTAGAACCATTGCAGCACATAACATGGACACTGTATTTGTGTTTACATTGCCTAAGGTTACAATTCTTTTTCTAGAGGTATATTACTCAATTTGCTAAAAAAAAAACCTCTAATGGTATTACTGTACATGTCCATAATTTGATTTCTTTCCCTCTTATTTTTCATTTAAAAACAAAGCAGTAGAATGTGACATCAATTCAGCTATTCAGCATTTGGATTAGGGACATATGGATTTGATAATTTCACTGTTCAATTATAGCACAAGATCATCACCTATCTCAAATGAAGAATCCTTAAATCAATGTCTACATTTCCCAAAACATATTGTTTCATAATGCTATCATATATGCTGCACAATTACACATTTTATTCCCTATTTCTCAGTTTATGGAACAAGGGACATCCATGTATTTGAGCGGTAATGGATCAGATTACAATAAGAGTAATAGCAATTGTCAATTGCCAGAAAACTCCAAGTAAAACTCTGAAGCAATCATTTTTCAAAGTTCCATTTACTAGAATAGGTAAACTGGCACATCTGGGAAAACCCGAATCTGAGAGGTTCGGGTTTTCCCTCAGTAAATCAAAAACCCCCAAACCATCCCCACTCCTCAGTCGATCACATGCTCCAATCAACCGCCGTCCCATCTCGAGACATCACTCCGACCACTCCTTCTCCAGATGCAGAATCGCCCTGACCTTGGAAGAATGCTATTATGTCTACAGACAACCCCTCTAATAAATCCCCCCTCCTACTTTCCCACACATGAGAAAGTGACAGCATGGAAGCTTCTGGCCTAATATGGCTTCCAAAGCTGACAGCAATAGCACTTAGACTTATATATCACTTCATAGTGCTTTACAGTCCTCTCTACAGTCCTTGATCCGGTCAGAATCGAACTCCTGGCTGTGAGCAGAGTTAGTCTGCATTACTGCATTCTAACCAATGTGCCACCATGGCTCCTAAAGGTCAATTTATTTATTTTTTTCAGTTCCTATCTTCCAATACATGAATGGTAAGTTAAGACAACTTCACTAGTTCCACAATATTATTGTTTAAGGAAGAAATATATGAATAAGATGTACAGGGTTTTTGGGGGGTTTTGTGTGACTTTGAGTCAATTGTTGATTCCTGATCACTGCTAGACTTGTTCCTGCAGTTTTCTTGGCAAGATTTTAAGAATGATTTGCTAGTGCCTGCTTCCTAGAGCTGAGAGAGAGGCTCTGGCCCAAGGTCATTCATCTGGCTTTTGCCTAAAGGGGACTGGAATTCATGGTCTCTTCTAGGTTAGGTGTCTAGCCTGATGCCTTAGCTATAACACCAAATTGGGTCTTTTTAGGCTGTAAATACATGGACACTTTTGCAAAGGGGAAAGAGTTCCTTGCTGCAAACTTTATTCTTATACTTAATTAGTACAGTGGGGACAAGTGTAATCCCATTCTCTCTCTCATGCAATATTAATACTGTGATCGGAAAAAACCCAAAGGACAAGAATAGTGCTTGCTCTCTCTCTCCCTCTCTCTCTCTCTCTCTCTCTCTCTCTCTCTCTCTCTCTCTCTCTCTCTCTCTCTCTCTCTCCCTCCCTCCCTCCCTCCCTCTCTCTCTCTCTCTCTCCCCCCTCTCCCTCTCTCTCCCTCTTCCTCCCTCCCTCTCCCCCCCTCTCTCTCTCTCTCTTCATAACTACAAGAAAGAAACTTCATTGATTCCTAGGACAGTTTCCCACTCAGTGGCAATGCCTTATACAGAGTTAGTTCCTATCAAATAAAACAATCTGTGGGAATTACAGTACATACATACACCCCTGCACACACAGCAAAGAACAAATCTAAAAGAACATGGTTAAAGCATAAGTACAGCCCAAGATAATTATGTGTTTGTTACTCATGTTGATTTTGCCTTTCTTTAATAGTAAACAAATATTTCAAATGGAAAAGGTTATGCTCTCCATACAGTTTTAAATGGTAGTTAATAGATCTAGCTTCTGCTCAATTAGAAATGAATTGGAATGCTTGAATTAAATCAAGAACCAAGTCCATTGTGTACATACATTATAGGTTATACAGCCAAAAAGGCACTGTAAATATACAGTAATTTTTACTTATCCCTATCATTCTGCATTAGAAATGTTGCTATGCAATAGGAAGATCAATTTAATTTCCAAATGACACATTGTGTTACTATTTAAGGATTCAGGAAAAAAGGGAGGGGGAAAGTTATATTGTTTACCAAAACTCTTGCTTCAAAACACACATACATTCACATTCTCTCGCACACACATATGATCAATGCTACACTGATCACTCTTGGAAGAAAACAGGCAATTATTGCCTAGTTATTTTTAGGACATTTCAAATGTCTATTACAAGCTAATAGGAAAGGATTGCTTGCCTGGGACACTACCTGCAATTCTTGACACATTATCTAGAAAAAGGAAATAAACTCTGCTGTAAGTTGTGAGAATTAGTCTATCAAAGAAATAACAGAGAGAGCAGAAAAGCCTAAGGTTAATTATTACTCCAATCTGTATTTCATAACCATTAGGGAAGTATTCTTTTTATTACATGGGTCAGAAATTCATTGATGTTTTCTGTTTGAAACCTAACAATGGATGAAGGCAATTAAAATAATTCCTTTGAACATATTTTCAAAATTTCAATAATTATTCAGTGCGACTGCCTGGCACTCATGCTGAAAAATATGTCTACTTTCCCCTAGAGCAAGAAAAACTTTATACATTTGCTGGCATCTTGATTGACTTGTACAACTTGCCATTTGAACATAAAGCCATATATCCTCTTTGACAACGCTAGAGTTGTGCCATTAGTTGCTTTGTAGCTCCAAGCAGGAACCAAACTGTAGCCTTGTGTTGCTTAACTCATGCAAGGGATCAACCCATGAATTTTCTGGAAGTGGATGATGGCTCATTTTTGTTATATACTGGCCAAAGTCTGGCTATAAAAATAAATAAGAATATGGGCTTTTAAAATAATATTATTTTAGTTTCTTCCTTAAACACAATGCTTGTTTAACTGAAACCAATCTTACCATGTTAAATTATTTAAACCAGATCACACTATTTATTAACATTAATACAGTTTAACAAGTCTTCTATGCAATGGGTCATGAGCAGAACCTAAATCGGTCTTATAAAACTACATGTTATAATCTTCATGGCAATATTATACACACACACATATATATATATGTGTGTGTGTGTGTGTGTTATATTATATATGTGTGGGTGTGTATCTCTCTCTCTCTCTCTCTCTCTCTCTCTCTCTCTCTCTCTCTCTCTCTCTCTCTCTTCCTATCCCTCCCTCACACACACACACACACACACACACATTAAAATAACCAAAAAGCAAGATAGAGAATATTGGCCAAAACATGAGATCTTTTTTCAAGGATCTAGATCAAAATATAAAATTGAAAATTTGACAAATTCTCTAAAATAGGAAGAGGAAATATGACTGCAGGGCTTACTTTAGCTTCTTTGAATAGTTTGAAATCATAATTTCCCACTGCTTCTGAAGCAACATCTCAGTTGATATAAGATGATACTTAATCATGGCAAACTATATGGCAGCTATCAGATCAGTTCAAGATCAGATCATCTTTCTTTGTGCCAGTTTAGTTAGTATAAACTGGCAAGAAGTTCCACAACCTCCCACTTATAGGTTGCTACAGAACACAATACTCTAGCCCAACTTGTTTAACATATGCATGCAACTTCTGGGTGAAATTGCCAGGTTTCTTTTCAGGTACTAATCAGTTAACATCTTTGTAGGCTAACTTTGTTGACAGAAAAACAGGGTGGTTAGCTTGCTATTGTGTTTAAATATACAATATAGAATTCTCGAGTAAATAACCTAAATCCAGGCCATAATGAAGAGAAGAATTTGCTTTTATTTGAGCTTCTCTATCATGGGTATTGGCAGTAAAAATTATACACATTTCTCTCCAAATTACACAGCATACATAGATCACATACCACACATTTTCATTAAATGGCTATTTCAGTAGTATCATGGGCAATCTTACAGGTTTTGGGTTTTTTTTGCATTTTTGCACTGGGCCACAAAAATAGTATGCAATTTGTTCCATTCAGTGAAAGTAAGAGAGAAATAATGGGGACTTGCATTAGTTTATAGAACCTACAACATTGGCTGATCTCTGATTTTAGAAATATGCAAGAATAACAAAACTTTAAATTACTATCTAGTGTGGAAGGAAACTATTGTAAGTTATACAACTGGAAATGTTTGGGAATCAGACAGAAATGGCAAAAATGAGGTATTTAGTCATACCCCAATCTAAATTGATTCTGGTCAGACCAACTGTAAATAAATCCCAGGATATGAATGCTTCCCAAATAGCAGTGATGATCTGTGTACATCCTATTTTTAACCATCTACAAGAAAGTCTACAATTAGTGTATCCAATATTAATAGTTGTACTTCTGCACAACTTTCTGTTTCTGAGTGCAGAAAAGAACAACAAAGTTGATTAGAGGGCTGGAGGCTAAAACATATGAAAAATAGCTACAGGAATTGGGTATGTCTAGTCTATGGAAAAGATGGATTGGGGTGACATGATAGCAGTGTTCTAATATTTGAGGGACTGTCACAAAGAAGAGGGGGATCAGCTCATTTTCTAAAGCACCGGAAGACAGACAAGAAACAGTGGATGGAAACTAATTAAGGACAGAAGCAACTTAGAACTAAGGAGAAATTTCTTAACAATGAAAACAATTAAGCAGTGTTTTCAAACAGCTTGCCTTCAGAAGTTCAAGAAGGTGCTCCTCAGTGGAGGCTTTTAAGAAGAAACTGGAAGGCCACCTGTCTGAAATAGTATAAGGTCTCCTGCTTCAGCAGGGGATTGGACTAGAAGACCTCCAAGGTCCCTTCCAACTCTGTTATTCTACTTATTATGCTATTTGTTTATTAGACAAAGCCAGTGGTGGGATTCAACTAATTTAACAACTGGTTCTTTGCCCTAATGATTTCTTCCAAAAACCAGTTTGCCAAACTGCTCAGAAAGTTAACAACCGGTTCTCCTAAAGTGGTGCGAACTGGCTGAATCCCACCACTGGACAAAGCCATGAAAAAGAAGTCAGCATTTTGGTGCTCCGCTTAACCACTGCCTCTTTTAAAACAAGGCTGAAGTGCAATTTATTCTACGAAAACCATTGACTGGTGTTCTTAAACAACACAAATCTGAAAAGATTAAATCAAAAATTATCCATTTTAACACTCAAAACCACAACAAACATCATAGTCCACTAATTTCTTCACCAGTAGGTTTAAGGTTTTGCAATATAATTAAATTCAAGAAACAAGTATGAGTATATGAGCTAAACTAAAATGAGCATTATAACTAATATTATGCAAACTGCCATAGCAACTGTAACACAGACTTCTAAGAAATGCTAATAAGTTCAGCTGTTCTGTAAAAAGCTAAAGTATCCAAGAAAAGAAATCAACTTGAGCAGGTCTTTCTACTAAAAGTATTCTTTCCTCGATTCTAAGGTGATGATCAAATCACTACAGGGTGAATTTTGATGCAGTATTTTTTTTTTCTCCCCAAATTTTCTCTGCAATCCACAGCGGGAAAACTTCAAAATTGTAAAGCAAATAAAAAGAAGTTTTGCCAACTTTTCAAAACTCAATTCTCAATATTAAGAGGAAAAAAAACCCCATAAATGTTCAAATATATTTTATCACATACCCGCATGTATAAAACTGTACACTGATCAAAAGAAGATGTTTCCTATGACCAATGTATCTCCTTCTTCATAGTCAGATAAAATGGGATATAGAAGCCAGTTTGGTGTAGTGATTAAGGAACCAAGCAAGAAACCAGGAGACTGTGAGTTCTAGTGTCACCTTAAGGGTGAAAGCTGGCTGAGTGACTTCAGTCACCCTATCTCTCTTAACACAACCCACTTCACAGGGTTGTTGTGGGGAAAGGAGGAGGAGGATAGAATATTATATATGTTCGGGGACAAGGGAATAAAGCGTTGGCCAAGCTGTATAACTATTTATCGGATGAAGATAGAGATGAGGATATAATTAGAAACCAATTGAGAGCATGGGAGAGAAATATTGGACACAGTTTGGACCTTAATGAATGGGAAGAAGCCTGGAACAAAAATTATAAATTAACTAGAGCAGCCACGTATAAGGAAAACCATTACAAAATGCTTCACAGGTGGCATTTAGCACCTGCAAGATTAGCAAAGATGTTCCCCAATGCACAGCCAAATTGTTGGAAATGTGGCCATGGTCATGGCACCTTCTTTCATATGTGGTGGACATGCCCCGAAGCAAAAAGGTATTGGAGCAAAATTCGGAGATGGTTGAAAGATATACTCAAAGAAGAAATTGATTTGAATCCAGAAATATTTCTCCTGGGAATGGCAAAGAAAGGGCATGGAAAGGAAAAGGTCCATCTCCTAATACACATAGCTACAGCTGCCAGACTAGCATACGCTCAATATTGGAAAAAGAAAGACCTACCACCAGATGACCTTATAATTAATAAAATATTAGAGTGTGCAGAGATAAGTAAATTAACACACGAGATAAATGATGACGAAAACTCTGATTATGATACTGTGTGGGGAAGATGGTACGAATGGATAAATGATAGAATTAAGGAAGGAATAAATGGTGCAGAAATTAATTAGAAATGTGCAGTATAAATGACACCAGACACTTACTTATGTATATATGTAAAAACACTGCGAATCCGATGTTAAACAGAATCATGACTATATTTTATTTGTGTAAAAAAAAACCCAATAAAAATTGTATTCAAAAAAAAAAGAATATTATATATGTTCGCCATCTTGAGTTACTTATAAAGTAATAAAGATGCAATAAAGATGTAATAAAAATATAATAAATGAATGAACGAATGAGTGAATGAATGAATGAATATACATTGCCTGAGTCCAGAATATCTTCTTTCAAGAATAGCTCATATGGAGAATAGAAGGCCAATGCCTTTTTAAAAACAGCATTGCCTTGCACAGAAAGAAAGATATAAGAAAGCTGAAATGGTGATGGAAGGGAAAATCTTAAAGGACAAGAGTTCTGAAATACATGAGGCGTTACACATCACTTTCAAGTACATGGGTGTTTGGAGATTGGTCATAGTCATCATGAAAATGACCACAAATCTAACTTTTTTTTCCCAGCAAACAAATTTAATTTAGTTTCTGTACATATCATTCTCCTTCCAGATACTTGCACATTTTTATGCAGCTCTTAATTTAAAAAATCATGCCCCAAAGTGAACATCTGTAGAAAAGTTGCATGCAAAATCCATGTATTTTGGAGACCTGCATATGGACAGAATAGAACTATATGAGATAGAAGAGTTTACTGAAAACTTCCAAACTGGCAGAGGATGCAGACTGATATAGTGCGTTGGTTGTGAAAATCCATGCCCCTTTCCTGATTGCGTTTCTTGCCAAACTGTAATGCTCTAGTACTATAACAGCATGTGAGAAGTTCTTATTTATGATTCTGTTTTGCGGCTGCCTATGTTGATTTTATTCTGCTTTGTGTTGGATAAATTTTTCTTCATTTTAAGTCAACCAAAGAAATATAATTGCACATTTTCTAGCAAGGAAGAAACCCAAATTCTAAGATAAGAAACAACGGATGGAAGCTAATCAAGGAGAGAAGCAACCTAGAACTAAGGAGAAATTTCCTGACAGTGAGATCACTCAACAAGTGGAACCTTCAGAAGTTGTGGGTTCTCCATCTCTGGAGGCTTTTAAGAAGAAACTGGACAGCCACCTGTCTGAAATGGTATAGGGTCTCTTGCTTCAGCAGGGGGTTGGACTAAAAGACCTCTAAGGCTCCTTCCAACTCTGATATTCTATGATATTCCAAGACAATTTCCCCCTGCTCCTTCTAAGTGCTATCTTTTATATTCACATCTTTGATTTGTATGTAAGCTATGCAGTATGGAACTAATTGTAGCCATAAATAGTCTCTCCACTACCTTCATAAATGTATGCTAAACTAAACAATGAAATTTGTTGTCAGCTCTTCAAGAGAGGCAGGGTCAAGAAACAGCCATTCTAGGGATTCCAGGCATCAGTTTATTGTTGTAGAATAGCATAACAGAAACTTGAAAGACTTTCTCTGTGCCCTATCTTATACCAAAGAAAATCAAGGTAAGATTATCTTGAGTTTCATTCTCATGCTATCCTATTTTTCAGGACTGAGTTGTCTTTTCTAAAAAATTTCTTTAACAAATTGTTCCTTACCCACTCCCAAGACTACCCACACTAGTCACCCAAAATATGCACTATTAGGATAGAGCATCTAACAAAGGATTTCTGAGAATCATACTTCTCAATTCCAATTGTGTCTAGATTAGAAACTGAAAAGTCTTATCTTAAAACATTCCAGGATTCCAGCTTCAATTTCTAGAAATCTAAGAATTTAATAACTTCATTAATACTTATTTTTTGAAATTACATATTGACATCCCAAATGACTTAGTAGCAAAACTGCTGTGTGTGCGTAAATTTCAGCCAATATTTCAGATGGCATATTCACATTTTACTACATTAACCTAGAGTTCTAAACCAAGGTAAACTATAAATTAGCATCTGCCTTACAATTAAAAATGCAAATAAAACCTTGCTGACAAAATAAAACACAGATTATTTATTTTAATTCTGCTGGAATGGTATTCTCGCTAGCAATTAAACATTCCCTCTACTACTAATTGCACATTCTGTACAGAACACATGCATGTATATTCCTGTTCATCTACCTCCCACCATATATCTACTAATACCTATCATATTTATAAAGTTATCCTTTTAAAACAAAGACATGATGACATATTTAATTAAAAAAAAGCATAATTGGCACAATCAAAACAGAACAAAAACAGAAAGAATAAACATAAATTTTACTGCAATGTCTCAGAAGCAAAAGAAATACAAATCTTCACATATGAAAAATCATTAAGGGGGATAATTTTTTTCCTTGCATACATTTGGAAGGAATGTATGAGCAACTGTTTACGACATAAAAATGAATATCCAATATTTAAAGAATGCGTCTTTTGTTTATGCTGCATAGTTGCTCAGAATTGATTTTTAGCAAAATTCTGTGCAGACAGAATTTCTACAGTACAATAAACAGTAAAATGTTTTGGTCAGAAGAGAAATGAACTGCATTCCACTGAGGTCACTGCTTCATGGGACTTTTAGAGGAAAATCAAAGCATATATCATTCAGAGGGTTTACAATAATGACGAATAAACCCCAGGAACTGTGAATGACAGGCATGTATAAATGTACTGAAAAATTCAGGTCTTTATCTAGACCAGGGCTGTCAAACGTGTGGCCTGCCAGCCAGAAGCATTACATGCTGGCCATGCCCATGCCCAGTTTAGCAAAGAGGAAAAAAGACTTGATATGTCACGTGACGCTGCCGTGACACTGCAAGTTTGATACCCCTGATCTAGATCCACAACACCTCCTTCCCTTTTCAAATCATTAAAACAACACCTTTTATTTAGGTGCATATGGCTACTGCAGATACTGCATCTGATTTTCTTCATATGTATGTGCATGCACAGTCACTTTGCTTTGTGCAGAGAGCCACTATTCTTCTCTGTAGATATTGTGGAATGACATGTTGTAGATAAAAAATGTACTCCATCATCAGTGACATCAACAATGCTCATTATTTCTCAGTTGCTTTTGCTACCTGCAGATGCTCTTTCTCATATAGTGATCATTACTGCTACTGCTTGTCCACAATAGCCCTCTTTTTTAAAAAACTAAGTGTTACAAGTTTGGGCTCATTAAAAATTAAAATGTGGGAAGGAATGAGGATGAAGAAAATCCCTATGGATGGAAAGGATCCACAGTGTTTTTGTCATATTTAATGTCTAAAAGCGTTTCTACTGAATAAAGTTCATATAGTAAATCATTTACTGTTGAAAGCAATTTAAAAACATTGTTTGAATAAAAAAAATATATAAATGCAAAAGGTTTGCTCAAGTAGCCATAGCTCTATGGTGTTGTTTCTTGGATCATGAAATTTTGTTCCTGTTAAATGTGTGCATCCTTTATAGCTTTTAGCTTCATATGGGCTTCATTTATTGACGTCATCTCCACAGAAAATAGCTTGAGCAGCAGAAACAAGCCTCACTCCACAGGGTTTGAAAAATTTGTTTTTATTTCTCACATTTGACACATTATTCTGTGAGAGCTTGCTTGAATTTGGTGCTTTCAACAAAGTAAGGTGTTGGGTTTTTTTCCCTCTATCACTCCTTTTCTTTCATCACTTCCAGGTCTCACTGCAGCCTGACAGCACCATTGTTTGATAGTAACCAAGAATTATTAGGCTGTATGACCAGTCTGGGTGGACCTCTCGTTGACATGAAAAAGAAAAATTCTGAAGGTTTTCAAGTGCTTAATACCCCACTTCCCTGCTCAAATTGCAATTCAAGAACCTTTCTACATCCTTATTTTGCAAGGAAGAACATTTTTTTTTAAATGTACAAATTATCTTCTCTTTCCAAAATCTGCATGAGTAAATCTATCTTTCCTTATTTATAGAAAGTATGTGCTGCATTGGTAAATAGGCAGTAAAAAAGAGGCTAAATATGCTATTTCCCTCACACACTGCTTAGCAAAATAACTTCAGAATTAGATGCAATGAAAGCAACACAGTAGATTAGGACATTATGGGAATTTGTTTTCAAACATTAACATATATATTCATTGAAAATTAAAATGCAGACACACCCATACATCATTTCTCTGACTCTAAGCAGCTTCCAGCCTGCAGCTGTTTTTGTTAAACACACATCTGGTGAGTGCAACGGTTGTTATATCTTGATGAGTTAACTCTCTTGCCAGGCATATGGTGATTTGCATGATACAGAGATCACGAAGTCTTTCTTGTAAGAGTTGCAGTTTGTTGAAATTTCCTCGGTGAATCAACGCTTCCACATACACCTTCCACCATCTATCAACATTTACAGCTATTTTAATTACAATTGTAGAGCCAAGGCCATTAGGACAAATTGCACTTTCCAATGCGACCATAAATCTGATGTAATGTCATTGATTTTGGGGCAGCTACCTCGGATTTACAGCAATATAGGGAAAAAAGAAACTAGAATCCTGTTCAATTTGTCCAAAGGCAGTGGAGTGGTAAATGATACAAAATGTTCACATCAAAAACCAAGGGATCGTGATCTTTCTCCTAGTTGGACTTTTTACCCTTGATAATACAACAGTTTACACAAAAACCTTCCTTTCATCTGGCAGGAAAGGCAGTAACCTTTATTCTCGAGTGTCAGATGACCTGTGATATACGTAAGTAACAATATACTGTAGTTCAAATACACAGCTTGGTCTGACAATGTGCTATGCTTTTATGAGATTTTTCTGATATTCTAGGTGGGATATTAGAAAAAGAAAGAACCATAGATGAAATGGATGGAAGGATTGATACAGTACAGTTTGAACCTTTATCCTTGCAAAGTGTTGGACAGATCTGAAAGACAGGTTTATATGAACTGCATTAAAAAAGATCCTGTTTTGCTTCACTGGACTATTAAATTATTATGGAATTTAGGATTGCTTTAGGAAGTTTGAGATCAGTATATCTACCACAAGCCATTTATCTTGTAAACTATATTTGAATGTTTCAAGCAAGAATGAAAAGCACTATATTATATCCAGCAAAAGATCTGCATAGCCTATTATTCTATTTCCAAATGGCCAGCAAGATATTGATGGAGAGTTCAAAGTAGGGCATATTTTATATTAACCCATACCTTGTGACGATCAGAAAAATTGCATGTCACAGAAGATCTGTAACTAATGTTATAGAACAGGGCTGTCAAACTCAAGGCCTGCGGGCTGGATCCGGCCTGCGTGGTGCTTAGATCTAGACAATGGGGCCACCCTGGAAACAATTCGTGGTGCCTCTGCCAACAAAATCAAAGTTCGGAACAGCCACACATGACCTTCCCAAGTTCTGTTTTTGCTGGCAGAGGGTTGGAATCCATTCCAGCCAAAAACTGAGCTTGCGAGGGCCACATGTAGCCCTCCAAAGCTCCATTTTTGCAGGCAGAGGGTTGCAGGAGGCCATCCCAGCTGAAAATGCAGCTCACAAGGGGCACATGCCGCCCTCCCAAGTTCCGTTTTTGCTAGCAGAGGGTTTCTGGAGGCCATTCCAGCTGAAAATGGAGCTCAGGAGCCCGTTTTCATGGCAGAGCGCATGGGCCACAGGTGCCCCTGTTACCAGTGACATCAAACTGGCCATGCATATCATTGCCACATCCACCCCAGCCCCCAAGGTCAAACACAACCTTGATGCGGCCATCAATGAAATGATGATCAATGATACCCCTGTTATAGAAGATCTAAGGAAAATGTCAAAATAGTAATGATGCTGGATTGCAATAGAATCCGTTTTTCTAATGGAAGTTAAAGTTGTGTCTGAGTACATAAGGTATATGTACTATATACAGTTTACATTTACAGATATATATTTATTCCTAAGAAGACAGAAAGTAGAAACTGATATAATGAGGCGGCTCTGGGCAATCCAGGAAGAATTCCAATACCCCTAATCTAGCTACAGGCAATAGCTGGTTGAAACCTTATTGGCAATATGTTGCTAGTAGTATGACAGGCTCACAAGACATGCAGATAAGGCTGACCAAGATATACGTTAAAGTCAGATTCAGAAAAACTAAGAGCTCAGTGAATACAGTCATAGTTTTTTTGGAGCACATTCTAGATTATTCAAGTACTGGGAATTTATAGAGAGGGGGATTAGATATCTGAATGTTTCCCATTGAGAGGAAGAAATCACAACACATTAACAAAAATAGCATTTGAACGTGAACAATACATCACCCTGAAACACCAGCTTTTAAAAGAGTCCTACTGATGAGGCTTTATTTTGTTTTGGTGGGGAGAATACATAAATTTGTCAAGTATTTTTTTTTTAAATCATACTTCTACTAAAGAAAAAACCTCTCTCTGGCAAATATGTTAATATAGGATCATGCCTTGGAGGTAGTGTCAAAGCCAAGTAAATTGGGATAGTTTCCCTAAAAGGCAAACAAATGACAAGAAGATGCCCACATCAACCTCTGGACTTACAATGTCAAAAGATGAATTAACAGACATTTTTCAAGCATTCTATGTAAAGTTCTATTTAGAGTTCTATTTAAAAAAAACAAAATACCATGCCTCCTTATTTTAGAACCTAAGCTGCAGATTTCCCATTTTTTATCTCAAAACGCTAAAACATTTTTGCATTTTGATTTCTGAGTTTTGCGATTATGATTGGAGAATAGTTTGTCTGGTATTCCTCAACTTTGGTTACTTTAAGATGTGTGGACTTCAATTCCCAGAATTCCTAAAGTATATTAAAGCAGCTGTTTTGGAACAAAAAACTCTACCAACAGAATTGAGTAAAGAGTGAAGAACTGACATACATCAGAAGATTTCAGAAGTTCTGTACAAAAACAATGGGTTTTTAATTATAAATTCATATGGTATTTGCAATGTGTTTTAAATATAACTTGCATTGGCATAACCATTTCATCTCCCCATTTCATCACTCATCAATCTAAATCATCCTTCTACTATATTATTCTAACAGTGTTCTGTAGTTAACATTGGTGGCTTTACTCTTATTTAATAATTAGTCTGAAAAGGTGCTACCAGTCTCCTTATGATTCAAGACACAAAGTGTCTTCCTAAGTACCAGTATTTCTTTTGGCAATACAGGGGTGTATTACTTCATTTCTCTTAAGGCAGTATTTGCTGGTTGGGGAATTCTGGGAATTGAAGTCCACACATCTGACAGCTGCCAAGACTGAGAAACACCAGCCCATCATAGGAACTACAATTTTTCTACTGCATTTTTCCAGAAACAATAAATTAGTGGTGTGTTAATATTAAGCCTAATGGAGAACTATTTGTGTTAGAGTACATAAATACGACTATAATCTGAAAGATATTAAATGTGTGAGAAGGAATGGCCACTAAGATAACTGTAAATTTTCCTCATCTCCTCAAAACCTCACTGTCACAACTCCTTTCATTTAAAATTGAACTGAGGTTTTTTTTTCACTCAAACTTAATCTTAACATGCAGCAACTCAAAACAATTTCATTACTGAAACTATCAAAGACATGGACTTCAGAATTTTGCAAAAGGACGAAACAAGGAAAATACAAGTCAGTTTAAATAAAGTACAGTAGGGTTTTATCTATTATCATTTTCTTTATTATAAATTTAAAAAATCTCCAGAAAGTTTGAATTTGTTATTAGGGAAACATATTACCATATTTTATGTAAGTAAATTTTTCTGTCTAACATTTCAGAATGTGCATTTTAAAATTAGGATTAAATCTTTTCCCTTGTACTTTTATAATTTAATTTTTTTCATACACAGACACACATACACATATGTATGTATACGTATATAAGTATACATAACATGCACACATAAGCATTGGCCCCAAAGGTATCTTTTTGGTAAGACCTTTTCAGTGGGGAATGAGAAGTTCTCACAGTCTTCATTCATTTTCAACTTTCTGTTGTTTAATGGCCACATTTTGTGGAAATCTTGCTAAAATCTATGGAGTTCTGTTCTCTTATCAAGGACTGAGATTAGTAAACATTTCCAATTCAGAAAGAAAGAGTGGAATAAATGAATAGGCAGCCCAGCAAACCAGCATGTTGAAGAACTCTCCGGATGGATGAGAAAGGCTTTCAAAATAAATCTTTTTGAGATGTGTGGCTGGGAGTAACGCATGCTCATGAAATGTAAATTACTGTAAGAACTGCCAAGAGTTTCCACTGGTACAAAAGGTCAATGACCTTCTCCAGAAGACATACAAGTTGTGGGCAGAGCCTGTTGCTATGCTTCTCACCTAGTGTAATCTTTATACAGAATTTACATCACATTTAATCATTTATTGACAACTGCTTTTTGCTTCTAAAATCATGTACTTAATGATTCATTTAAAAAAAACAAAAATTGATGACTTACAGTTTACTGTGACTTTTACTTTTTTCACATCTGGAACTGAGACATCATTTTCAGCACTACATTCATACTCCCCAGCTTGGTCTCTTGTAATTCCATAGATGTCCAAGTATTGTCCATTTTCAAAGGGTTTGGCTGAAATGAAAGAAGAAAAAGATGTCAAAAATAGGAAATCTGGTGGAAAAGGAACTGGAGCTGAATGAACCTTATTCAGATATAAACAACGCACTACACAAAAGCTCTGCTGACAGAACTATTTCTAAAATGAAAAATGAGTACATTTTACTTCTTTTCTTGTGCTCAGAAAACAATCTCACATTATACAAGTGTAATGGTATGTGGAAAAGACTTTGGGAGTCTGGGAAAGAGACACTGCCAAGGAAATGGTCAGATAAGAAACAGAAAAGCTGGAAACTGGGTAGTGGGGAGAGTAAGTGGCTCAGAAGAGACCCTCCCTAATTTTGGGCTGTAAAGGAAGCAGGGGAAAGGACTGTATTTTCAGACTTGCAAGATTCTGTCAATATAACTTCACAATAAAGCAGAATTAATTAATCTGGTTGTAATTCCTAACTGGTTTACACCAAGTGGCCCACAATAATCTCATTTTAGCAGCAGTGTTATAACAGTGACTAGCCAATGGGGAAAAAAAATACATAAGTTTTATAACAGTTTAGCATTACCTAAATTTAGCATACTACAAATAATTCTATGACCATCGGCTAGTTGAGTGAACAGCCTTCTAGCTTATAAGATGAACATTCACTAATATACTTCAGTTTATATTGACATTTACAAAATATGAAGTTCCACTTGGACCAGAAAAAATAATCTGACACATACACCAAATATGTACTCTAAGTCATGGCATCAACACAATCCAATATATTATAAGCAGTTAGATTCATAGGTGAACATTTGTCTAACAACAATATATGATTCTATCTGTTCTAATTACATGTTGAATCTTGTTCAATTTAATTCTTAATGTAACTGGTTTGGAAATCAATCCTTGAAATAAAGTCCTATCTAAAATTGAGACTGCCACTGCACCCAGACATCTTCTCCAAAAAGTATCTTTAGTAACAATAATTTTCCAAAGACAAATACTATTCTGATTCAAATATGTGACATACCACAATGTCTTGAGACACTCCACATGCTACCCAAAAACTGAACAACCCACCTTGCATAAGCTATATGCCTACTATTTCACTTTGAACAAACCAGATTCTAAGAGTAATGGGACTTACCCTTGAATATACAATCAATTCATAGCTTTCTACACCAATATGAAGTTATGAAGCTGTGTTTCATTAAACTTTAAATCTGACATGATCTTCAGAGAAGAATTTAGAAGCTTCACATGTTAAAGAGCAGAATTGGAGTTTTAAGCTATCATTCTCATTCTCTTGCTTATACACATATTCACCCAAACACATTTAGATAGCTTCTCTTATTTCCTTTCCTTATTTTTCCGTCTTCCTCTTTCTTTCTATCCCCTTTGCTACAACTCTCCATTCCAAACTCCAGTTTTTTTCCCCCGAAACTCCAGTTTTAAAGCACATTCTACAAGGTTCTTAGATTCTCTAGCCAATCATTTGGTCACTGAATCAGTAACTATATAATTTGACCTGAAAGAGATGGAAGAACTCAATGTAGTATCAGGAAACATAATTACCCTACTGTATCCCAAGGTTAATAAAGACCATTCCCATTGAAGGTTTCCAAATAATCACAGCCAAGAAGTATTTCATGTTTCCTTTATTATTCTCCCCAAGGTTTGTCACATCATAATCTCTCACAATTTATTTGAAAACCATTACTCCTTGCTCATCACTTTATAGTTTTATTATTCTTGCTAGGAACAGTTATTCAGTCAAGGTCTACAAAATGGTGCACTCATTTTCTTTTCATGAACACTTTTTATTTTTTAAAAAATTCTGTTTTAATCATGTCTACTATGCGCATGCTGTCTTGCAGCAAACGTTTGTTATAGTTGTATGTTTTCCAGGTACATCTTATAAAGATATGAATTTGAGTTCATAGATAAATGAGGCCAAGGGGGTATTCTTCCCAAAAAAAATTTCTTAAAATAAATTAAAACAGAATAATTATAAACTAGGAAAAAAATGCCAACTTCAGTCTTTTTTAGTAAGCTATTTTAAGTAGTAAACAGCCATGATTCAGAAACACCTGAATCATGGCTGGACAGCAGAACCATTAATTCCAGTGGGGTGGAGCTGAGAAAAATAGACACACAGAATTGTCGAACACTTGGCAACTTCAAATCTCAACCAACAAGTGCTCTGTCTTAAGCATTGGCAACAAAAATCAGAACACTAAATACAAGCTGGGCGGATACGACCTCGTAGATGACCCTCACTCTGTCAAGGACCTAGGAATACTCATCTCAAATGATCTAAGCCCCAGAGCTCACTGTAACAGCATTGCCAAAAAGGTGTTAAGAGTTGTTAACCTAATTTTGCAAAGTTTCTTCTCCAGTAACATTGAATTGTTAACTAGGGCATATAAAACCTTTGCCAGACCAATTCTCAAATACAGCTTGTCTGCCTGGAATCCACATTGTATACTGGACATTAATACAATTGAGCGAGTCCAGAGGTATTTCACGAGAAGAGTACTCCACTCCTCTGCTCACAATATGCCACCAGGCTCAAAATTTTGGGCTTGGACAACTTAGAACTACGTCGAATACGGTCTGACCTAAGCGTAGAACTCAAAATTGTCTGCTATAATGTCCTACCTGTCAATGACTACTTCAACTTCAACTGCAATAATACATGGGCAAATAATAGATACAAACTCAAGGTAAACCACTCCAAACTCGATTGCAGAAAATACAACTTCAGCAACAGAGTGGTCAATGCCTGGAATGCACTACCTCACTCTGCTGTTATATCCTCAAACCCCCAAAACTTTAAACTGTCTACTGTGGACCTCACCCCATTCCTAAGAGGTCTGTAAGGGGCTGTGCATAAGCGCACCAGCATGCCTACCGTCCCTGTCCTACTGTCCCCATTTATTCATACACATTTCCTGTGTTCATATCCATGTTTATACTTATACCTGTTTTCTCATACATGTTTGACAAACTAAGTAAAATAAAATAATAAAACATCTGCTCAGACCAAAGTGTTCTCTCACAGCTGATATAACTGTGTGATTCCATCCAGTAGGATAAATTTGTATAATTTGGCAGGTAACAATGCTATCAATTTTAACTTTGCTGTTCTTCTGGATGTTTTTCTAGGTAATTTAGATCATTCCAAGTGAAATAATGTAGAAATGATAGTTTAATACAAACATACACCTTAGAAAAGCAAAAGTAAAGAGGGACAAAACAGAGAGAAACCAATTGATGGAACAAAGCAAATTACAGTGGAATAGTTTCTTTTTCTCTCCTCTCCTCCTTTTCTGGATGGAAAGAATGCATTATGAAAAGTAAACTTCAACTAAAGAGCCAGCTGCTCTTTTGATGTGGTTGACTGCTGTTGTATTTCACTGTGGGTGGATTGAATGACTTTTTAGGAAAGTATTATTTGCTACCAATGTGAAATGAAGCTTATGTTAGCAACCAAGTTGACAGAAAAGCTATACTTTATTTATATTATATTATATTGCACCAATAATTGAATATATTTTGGTGGATAGATTTGCAACAGATTCTTACTGGAGAGTTGTTATTGTCATAGTGCTGATTTTACTGCAATAGAGAGTAAAATCGAGAAGAATGGGCATGTAAAATTTTGGGATCCTTCAAGCTGAAAGAAAAATTTCACTCTTTAGCTAATCAATGTGCAATATTTTATTTTAAATATCTTTGATTCTTCTTATTCATACATATTTGCCCTGTTTGGAAAACTGATCCATCAACTATTGTAAATGAGTACACTAGTGTAATAGAAGCATGGATATTTTTGTCCACTGGAAAATAAAATAATGTTAAATTATTAGACAACCTGCATTTTAGAATTTTCACCCTAACAAATACGTCAGTAGCAAATTTCAGGCAATACAAAGAAAACTACCATGGCAGAAAATAATCCAATCCCATTTCAATCTGGAAATTGGTAAAAGTTGTATCAATAAAGATTAGAAGAGTAACAAACCATAGTATATGTATTTTTACTTTATGAACACATAAAGTACCTAGAAAGCAGATAGCCTGAAAATAAATAAAACCACCAAATCACCCTTTTCCAGCTGGGAACCTTCTGGTTTGGTTGGATATCAGCTCTCATAGTTGATATTTATAGATCAATATCTCAACTTGACCAAGTTATTTTCTCACCTGAATCAGAGGACAAAATTTACATCCCACACATGCAAATCAACATCAGTAGTTGTTCCCAAAGCACTTCTTTTCATTCTAATGGTTAAAAAAATATATTAATGTATTATGTAACTTTCTGTCCTTTCCAGACATAGGCTTCTTAAGATAGGCCATATTACTCTTTCTCTAAGCAGAGTTTTTCCTAAAAATCTGAGGTTTGCATTATATTTATGCAAACTTGTATTTCTGATTTTGGAAATAAAATTGAAAGGATATTCAGGAACTATCCCAAATAAAACCTTAAAAACTTAAATGGGCAATATTTGTCATACATATAGACATGCTATTCCCAGTCAGATCTAATATTTAATCATTCTTATTCCTGTATCCTTTCCTTTACATTGTAGGATTTCTTCATCTCTCATATTTTGAGTAATTTCCAGGAATGTAGTACTGGTGGCTTTGAAGCAGTGGTGGGTTGCTCCCAGTTCGGTCTGGTTCTTGCAAACCGGTAGTAATGGCGGCAGGAGAGTCCGCTCACCCGCCTGGACCTCATCATGGATGATCTGCGCATGTGCGCGCAGTCCCATTGCAAACCGGTAGCGGAGGTAAGTAGAACCCACCCCTGCTTTGAAGTCTTGGGAAGAGTAACATTCAACTTCAGCCAAGGTTAATATTGTTGCCACTCTAATATTAACAGAAGTGACAGGCTTCAGAGAACAGCTAGTATACCAGTACCACATAAGTAGCACAACTTTCCAATTCAACTTTAAAAAAAAAATCACAAACAGTAACTTTATAGAAAATGTATGTACCTTGTACAGAAATCTGTGACTGGTGGGTTGAAGAAGGAATTAGGGAAAATGAAAGAATACTAAATAACAAGCATCTCCAGCAATGCAATGCAATACAATGCAGAAAAGTTGTTAAGCTTGTCGTTTTCTTATTAGAGTTGCTATTTGTTTCTGCCACAATGTCTTAGTCAAATATTCCTGTGGGGGCACATCTTTGAAAATGTTACAGCAATCAAGTAAAATTACATGCTGCAAAGAGAATATTGGGAAATAATGATCCAACTCAACAGTTTTATGTGCTGTGTTTCTAAAATGCTGTCATCCCCTTTATCCTCTAAAATAGTCAGTTCTAAGTGTGAGAATCTGCAAGACTTCACGGGAAATGTTCAAAAGAAGATGGCATCCATCAATTTGTTCTTACAACTTCAAAGAACTAACTGGGCATGAAGCAGTCAAAATACAGCACATTGCAGAATGTGGACGTATCCACACAGCTGCTTTTGTAACTTTCTTGCTGTCCTGGAACCAGGAAAAACTCTTATCACTCTAAATCTTGCTGCCCCATGCATACCCTTATCGTGCATCTGAATAGCTGTATGGTGTAGCATTGTAAAGACAGTGGTTGATTTTTCCCACCAACATTCTGAATGTCACCAACCATGTGAAAAGTTGTTTCAATGTAATATGGGATATGTGCTAGAGCAGTGCTTGTAGATGCAAAGAGAATTTTCAATCATTTCCCCTGTAAGGACTATCAACCAATTGGCCTAATGGGCACTTAATGGCAACAAAGAGTTCTTACCTCTTGGTTGTGATGTAATGGTCCTTCATTTGCTTAGTGCAGATGTCATTGCTGCCTGAATGATCTGGGATTTTTATCTGGGAAACATATTAAGATGTGTGCTGTTCTTGGGTACATATGTATAATTCTTCCAAACTGATAATTGACTGTCAACATGTAAGCTTACCCAACATAGCCAAATCTACTTTAGCCTATTTTCTATAGATCGCAGCAAGGAGTTAAAGTCTTGGCTGCAATCTACTGTTCATCTGGATTTTTGTAGTTGAGATATACTTCACGAATAAATAATTGTTGAAATGATTGCATTTTGTTGGGTATGTATAAGAGAATTCTGAGAATGGAAATTGTCATTTGCATGATATTACAGAGCTATGTAAAGGTAGTGTATATTTACTTCCATAATATGGTAAGTGGAAGACAGTCTCCTCTGTGTCAAATGGTAGTTAAATAAGGTTTGTTTCTTTCTAAATGTTAGGAGGATGCTCAAAAAGATCAACTGCTCCACCCTAAAATACTAATTGAAAAAGTAGGGTCTGTAGCAGTGGTGAAATCCAACCGGTTCACATCGGTTTGAGTGAAGCGGTAGTGATAAAAGCTACCAGTTCAGCAAACCAGTAGTAAAAAAAGCTACCGGTTGGTCAGAACCAGTATTTCCGATGATCTACCATTCCTGGTTTGCCTGAACCGGGGCAAACAGAGAGCAACCTATCACTGATTTCAATCCTATAAACATTTTTCTAATGGATAAATTTGTTTCTATATTAACTTTTCATTATGTTTCATTTTAATAAAGGTTAATAAATATGTTGCAGATCCAAAAAGAAAGAAGTTGTTCATCAAATAAGTGCTATATTGCTTTTTAGAAATATGTTTTACATGTGTTTGTCATCATGGTCATGTATCTTTGGTTCAGCCATAAAACGTACATGAAGTCTAACTCCCATATGGAAGTAGTTTTACATATAAATGGCTTTTCACTTGAAATCCTACCCTGGCCACAAAATGTCATCCAACTATGTTAAAAGCTCAGTTAAAACACAAATCTAATCTAAAAACGAATAGTATAAAAAAGCAACCACAACAGAAGGACTAATAAAAAGACCAACAATTTATTTGGATCAATTTAATTCACACTTACGGCAAATGAAATAGACATCAAGGTAAACAGGGAAACTAAATAATCCTCCAGAGAATGGGAATTTCAGGGACTATATACATACTCTAGTGGACTTAACCTGTGTTAGCAATGCTTCAAACTGCAATAGAGGCATATAGGACAAAAGTCTTGTTCTCTGCGTTTCAGTGGATGAGCAAGATTAAGGTTATTTCACTATTGATGATGTAAGAATATCTTCTAGAATCATCTCACCATTGTTAATCCAAGTATTGTGACACATCACATCAACAATGAGCAGGTGATGCAACAAAAAATGTTATAAACCTCTGGTGGAAAAAACCTAATTGTGAGAACTCTGTATCATGCCTAATAGATTTCATGTTAGTTCTTATCAGAACAAATATCAGAAGATCTTTAAAATCCCAGCATTTACAGAAAAGTAGAAACATGGTTTAAGTTTGAAATCAAGGCTCTTCACCATTTACACATGCAAGTAAACATCCACTAGTGCAGGGATATCAAACTTGATTTCATTGAGGGCTGCATCAGGGTTGTGTTTGACCTCAGGGGGGTTGGAATGGGTGTGGCCAGCTCGATGTCACTCGTGTCAGCGGCACTCAAGCGCTCTGCCAACAAAAAAGGGCTCAATTTTTCACTGCAACAGCCTCCTGCAATCCTCTGCCAGTGAAAATGGAGTTTGGGAGCGCTGAGAGCTTGAGAGCTCTGTTTTCGGCTGTGACGGCCTCCTGCAACCCTTCCAAGCTTCATTTTTGCTGGCAGAAGCAAAATGGCCCCGCGAGCCAGATCTAAGCACCCCGTGAGCTGGACCCGGCTCATGGGCCTTGAGTCTGATACCTCTGCACTAGTGGATAGGCATAAATTGATAAATCGCATGGACTAAATGTATCATTTGTCTGGAATAAATGCATGCTCTAATTAATATCTTCAACAGAGTTTGGGAATATTTAATCCGTTCTTTAGCCAAGACCATTATTGAATAACCTTTGGTTGGGCATTTTGGCATAGTATATTCTGATTTTATAGGTTACAAGGGGGATAAGAGTGAGAGATGAGATAAGGTAGATCTCTAGAAATTTAAAACAAAGGTATCTTTGTATAAAAAAAAACCAAAAATGCCACATAAAACACATGATTTGGTTTAAACATAGTTATCAGCTGCATTTCATTAATAAGATTATATTTTCACCAGCTGTTTAATATATTTTCTCATCTATTCTATAATTGTTGGAAAATGTATATTAATGTATATCTGGTGAGCAATAAATAGAAAAAAAATATAAATTTCTCCAGTGTAGCTGGTTTCAGTCTAAGTTTTGAGGCAAGAAATATTTGAAGGCACATGCCAAATAAAAGGGAACTTCAGTCATAAGCGGCATAAACCAGTCATTGGTGAATGAAAAATCAGAATGCAATTACTGCCTCTACATATGGCCACTTTGTTTCTTGCAAAAGGGTTTTGTTAATCCATCACCAATGGAAGAAATAACAATTTTGGAAATATCACAAATCCTGTAAAAGCAATGGTAAATTTGCAACTTAGGCTCATGACAATTAGGACAATTACAAACAATTGTAAACTTTAGTGGCTTCATATAGAGCTTATCAAGAACTTTTCCCCAAGAGCACTGTAGCTCAGGTGACACAATGTTTAAGGCTCTGTTATCCTGCCCATCAATCAACACCCCCCCCACATAATAGGGATATAATTGGGGGAGGGGGAGAGAACAATTCTTTAAAAATTTTCTTTAAAAATATGAATAATTAATACTTATTAAATTCTCAGATTTAATTTGGATTTAAGACTTCAATTTCAGATTCAATGATACAGAAATTAAAAGACATCTGAACCATTTCTGTCATTTATACAATTGAGAATCCTGCATATTCCTACTAAGGCAGCATTTAACATCTAGCTGCCTGCAATTACTGCGAGTTCAATTCTCACCAGGCTCAAGGTTGACTCAGCCTTCCATCCTTTCTAAGGTGGGTAAAATGAGGACCTGGTTTGTGGGGGCAATAAGCTGACTTTGTATAAAATATACAAAAGTATGAAGGCTATTGCTTAATGCATTGTAAGCCGCCCTGAGTCTCCGGAGAAGGACAGCATATAAAAATAAATAAAATAAATAAAATAAATATTCTGATGAGAATAATATCCTTCCAATGTATTGTTATGTAGTTTCTACTGATCAAAAAAAGATCATTATAGATGCTTGCTCTATTGAAATGTCAAAAAGAATTAATGCTATGAAATATGCAAAAGTTACAACATATACAGCAACCTAGTGTGATTGGTAACAATACTGCATGATGGAAAAGGTTAATCAATCACATAACATTATATCAATACTTAACCTTTCCCCCACCAAGAAAAAGACTTGGTTAAATTTACAAAACTAGATACCTTGGTGGCTTTTGTGTTTATGTATTCATGCTTTACCACAGCCAGAGGTGTTCAGTGTGTCCGATGGTACTATGACAGGAAAGCAAACATTGCTTGTTTATTTATTTTGTGGGCTAGTGCTGCTGAGAGAAGACAGGCATTAGATTTGAATCCTAAGAGGTCTGTAAGGGGCATGCATAAGTACACCAGCGTGTCTACCATCCCTGTCCTAATATTCCTTTTTACTTACTCTTTTCATGTATTCAAATTATGTTTATACTTTTACCTGTTATCTTATATATACTTGACAAATAAAATAAAATAAAATAAATAAATAAAATAAACTTAAATTTAAACTCTAACTATATCAAGTGTAATTTCTTTTTATTTGTCTCATCTCTGCTGGTCAATGTGTCATTTCCAAATCAATATCATATCAATAGCAATCTACAATACAATATTCAAATATATTTGAAATATTTAATCTGTGATGGGAAGATTCCCAATCTATGAGAGAAAACATGTCACAAGAATTTATATCCACATTTACATGATTGTGTGTTCTATTGAATTCTTTTATGTAACTCTGCCCTCTAAGGAACAAAGCCCACAAAATTCAAGCAGCTGTTGTAAGTGAACTCCCCCTTCCACAAATATTGCCTGAAATGTATAGCTCATGAAACAAAAGCTATACCATGTATACACCAAGTCCAATGCCACCATTATCTTTGCTTCTATTAAAGTTTGTTTCCAACGTTTTGTTCACTGACAAGGGTATAGCTAAATTTGGTAGAAATATGTTACAATAATTAATGCTAAAAAGGACTGTGACGTGCCTCCTGGTTAGTGACTGCTTGAATTTCTCTGTACAGTACATTTCTATAAGTCTTGTGCATCAATGGCATGACATACAGCAAACAATGCTAGACTTAAAGAATTCATGTTTGTTTCATCATACACAAATGCCATAGTCTGCTTAAACCCATAGTGCTATCTTAAGATTTAGAAGATATGCCTCATTTTTTTTCCCAGTAATGATAGTCTTGTAGCATTTGGTATATGGTTCTTGCTGGTGCTAAAGCTACTCTAAAAACATATATTTTATTAATTATATAATCTTTCATAATAAGTACCTTGGACTCTTCTTCTATTTTCGTTGATAAATAGACTCCTCCTACGTCTATGTTACTGAAATGTTGTCTTCTAATGAGATTATTACAGATGTCTAGATTCTAGACAACAGGTATTGCTCAGACTGTTAGAGTAGATTGACTAAACTTTAAAATTAGCACAGATCTGGACAGTTCAGTTGTTATTAGCTATTAGAATCACAATGCCATCGATATAATCAACTTTGGAAAGAATTCCCAAAGCTTTGTCTACTTTGTGCAACTTGGCACTGGCATTCTTCTGTGATGCTATTTTAACTTTCATGTGCCAATACCATTTCTGAATATAAGTAAACCTTGGTTAACAAGTATTTGACGAGTGACTGTTTGAAGTTATGGTGGTGCTGAATAATGAGAGTTATGCTCCGTTCTTGAAGTTGCAACCATTGCAGCATTCCCATGGTCACATGATTGGCATTCAGGCATGTGGCACTCAGCTTGCAATTACAATAGTTACAGTGTCCTGGAATCATGTGACTGCTATTTGAGACCTTCGCTGCTGGCTTCCAACAAGCAAAGTTAATGGGAAACTGAAAAGAGTTGCAAATGGCAACCATATGATGTCACCCTTAATGATCACATAGGATTTTCCTAATGACTAAAGCTGAAACTGCTGGGACTGCCATTGTAAATTGGCATCGACAATTGTTCGACAACTGCAACCCAGAGCACCTAGAATGGAGTTGAATTCCAGTTGCAGCTGCTTAAAATAATCACCATGCCAGAGAGCTGGCCAGTATGCTTTCACAACATGTAAGCCGTGAAATGCCTTGCTAGTTATTATATTTTACAACTTCAGGCATAATTCCTAAATTATCTTTGAGACAGGTTTTTATTGTATTTCTTATACTTCTGAATGGCTTTAATGTAGCATCTATAATAAGTTGCTCAAATCCACTTTTTGATACAACTGATATGGTGGATCCAGTATCCATTCACTGATATGGTTTTGCCAGTCTTTTCTAATGTAAGCCATTGCTGCTCTCATTTCACATATGATACTACAGGTTTACTACAGCGGTGAAATCCACTTACCTTCGCTAAAGTTCGGGAACGGGAGTGTGTACACACTATGCGCGTGTGCACTTCTTCTGTGCATGCACAGAACCTTCTGCACATGCACAGAACCTTCTGCGCATGCGCAGATGGTAAAAAAAATGGGACATAATGACATTCCAGAGGGGGGGCAGAGCCTCCTGCCAGCTACGCTATTGGTTCGGCAAGCCAGATAGAACCGGGAGATTTCACCGCTGGTTTACTAGTAGATTCTTCATCTATATGATGTATAGACCTACATTCCTTGTTTGGTTGCTTATCTGTAGCAAATGATTTTGTTTTCCCTGAGTGACAGGCTTTTTTTTTTAATCTCCCACTGTATTTTCTGCAAGTTTCACCTTCAGATTTGTATTGGTTGGCCTTACCACATAGATCGGGGTGGGGAACTATGGCCTTTTATGACCTGTGGACTTCAACTCCCATGGCTGGCTCAGGAATTTTAGAAGTTGAAGTCCACAGGTCACGAAGGGGCCATAGATCCTCACCTCTGACAGAGATGATTTAGTGTGATCCATTTCTGTTATCCAGAAATACAACTATCCCATATGTTGCAATTATACATAAGTACTGAAGACTGAGTAGCTGTGAAGCAGACTAGTATTATTCCTACTAATGAGTTGGTGTCAACTACACTGAATTAAATGTACAGTTTTCATATTGTTTGTTTCACCTGGTGTGAACTACAGTTGCTAAGCATGCCTTCACAAGAGGCATTTATATACCTCCTAGATGACATCAACAGTTTTGATTGGTTGAAGACATTTACCTCACAACACAACTTAACTTTTGGCAAGCAAAATCTGTCTCTGGGTCCCCTTCTGGGGGTGTCTAGTGACTATTCTAACTTCTTTCAGAGTGGTGTCAACACTATCGCTATCATTACTAAGGGTTACATCTCATACATCTTACTTAATGTGTCATTATTTCAAAAAGGAACTAAGCTTGGTCTAATGGTTAAACCAGGGGACTACAAGTTCCAATCCTGGCTTAGGCATGAAAACTGGCTGGGTGACTTTGGGCCGGTCACTCTCTTTCAATCCAACCTGTTTTACAGGGTTATTTTTGTGGAGAAAATAGAAGGAGGAAGATGCATTAGTTTATCACCTTGAGTTATTCATAAAAATAATAAAAATGGGTTAAAAACAAACAAAAAATCCTTCCTCAAGCAAACCTGGTTATTTTTTTTCCTGGAAACTCATATCATTTGTAAAACTTTAGGATAAGTGAATATCAAGCTCAGTCAGGCTCAGTTTCTCTGAATCGAATGTGTATTAACAAATTTCTACATCGTTTTGTGAAGTGTATTTTAACCCATCATGACAATTGATATGCATACATCATGTACTTTTTAATGCAGGATATTTTTAGAGAGAGAGAGATAATATATATATATATATATAATTTATATAATATACATATATATTATACTTATATGAATACATATGTTACATATTCATATTTATCAATATACAAGAAATATACATAGCTTAATTTTTAGCCTGAAAATTTCTCAGTGATTTACAATCTACAAGCTTCAGACTTATAATATAAAATAACCTAACACTGAAATTTAAAAAATGGCATGGAAATGGAAAATATTATTTAATATTATTTTATTCTATTTATGTTGCTAATATAGTCAGAAAACTTGCATAATAATTAACAGAATTGCATTAGCTCTGGAAAAAACTTATCAACAATGATCTTTAATTAAATTTTCTTATATGCACATGCTTTCCACCAGTTTTCTTTAGCAGAATACATTTTTCATTCACAAAAAGATTTACACTCTATTTTTCCAAAGATATGCATTCTTGTTCAGTTTTATAATTGCACATAGATACAAGAAACAACAGATTTCACATTCATATATAGAATGGTGGGAAAAATTTTTAATGTCCATGGGTTGCATTTTTCCCCTTGGGTTTCTAAGAGTTATTATTAGTTTCTGAGGAAGGTTGGATTGAGAAAAAATGGCTTTCCCAGCTGTTGTAATAGAAAGCTGGTTTCCTGGCTTTAGGAAAGGAAGGTCAACAGTTGACTTGTTTCATTTCAAGCCATATGGCAGAAAAATAATAGCTCTTGCCTAGATTTGAGAACCACCTCTATTCCATCTAAATGGAAATGTTTTGGCTTAAATTTAGGACTACTTCCCCTGATAAAATATTTCTCTATTTAATTTTTCCTCTTTATCTAGATTCTACAGTTACAGTGAGCTGTTGAAGGAAAGGAAATTTGACTAAGCCATTGTTGTCACAAAAGGGTTTGCTGAGGCTGCAATCTTGCCTCAAATTTATTTAACAACTTTTTTGGACTGTTCAAATCTAAGATAATTTTTTTTAAAAAAAGATGTGCAAATAGTTCATACCAAGGGCCACCATCAGCGAGCTGTTGGTCTGTTGTGTGGATGTTTGGGTGGTTTAGGGGTGGGAATTTGTGGTGGGTGGTGGGTTGTTTGGGGATTGTTATGTGCGTTGGACCTGGTCTTCGGGTGTTAAGTGAATTTCGTTGTATGGGTATACTGTGTTTACATGTACAATGACAATAAAGTTGTTGTTGTTGTTGTTGTTGTTGTTATTATTATTATTATTATTATTATTATTATTATTATTATTATTACTGTATATCTATCCTAAAACATTTTGCTGTCCATAGAACTTTAGCAACTCAGTCTTTCACTAACATGGTTTATTCCAGTCACTCTACAGCTATTTAAAACAAATAGTATTCTTTGTTTTAGTCACTTATTTAGTCATTATTTGCAATAGACAAATTGCAAATAATTTTAGGATTATCCCAGTATTTAGTTGGTGTCCCACTACAGATCTGAGGATTAAGTAAAGCCACTGAAAAAGTTCTATTTTTTTATATTTAAGAATATTTAATATTTTATTCTTGGTATATTTACATATGTGCCATCTCTCATAGGTTAGTTTTCCTCACATTGAAGGTAGAACTTGGTCTATAGCTCTTAGCTGTTAGTTGAAGGTTATTTATGCACATTCCTGATGAAAGAGTAGTTGGTCTACTCAACTATCCCAGAGAATCTAGCCACAACTGTGCTTGGCCTATTGCCTTCACCACAAAACTGACACTTTTAGGCCTTTTGGTTGACTCCAGGATATTGCCAGGGCTATTGTTATCCATCATGCAGGGATGCTGATTTCTCGTATGCATATTAGAAATATGAATATTGAATATTGGAGATATTCATATTTGGTCATTTCTAAGATGGACAGTTACATAGTGATATCCACTCCTATGAGGCGGGAGATGCAACTTTATCATGTAGCATTTAAGATGTTTTGCTCATATCCTTGATTGGTTCCCTGGAAGATGTATGGATTGGTATATATCTTTTTTACTGGCTGATAGTAACCAGAAATATGACTCTTGATAGTGCCAAATTATTTTGTTTAATTATATGAATTTGTAAAAAGAAGTTCCACAATTAACTTGTTTTGTTTCCCCTTTTCTTTGTATTTTTGTGCTGAGTCTTGTATTTCATAATTCAGTTTTCATTCTCTTGTAACCTGCAATATTTTGAAAGAGTATAAATGTTTCCATATAAGTTTTGGACTCTGTGAATAAATGAGAAATAATGTAAATTTGAGAGGTTTGTTTGAGTTAAAAAAAAAAGTAGTTGTCCAAATTTTACAATCTATGGGTTTTGTTTAATCCACATCCAACTATTTAACTAGTAAATTACATAGATTTTCACTAAGCTTCCGGAGCTCTTGAAGAACCATAGATCACTCTCCTCTAATTTCTCAATCTGTAGCAAACCCCAATCAATATTTATAGGGCTAATTTATAGGCAGTCCTTGGCTTACAACCATTTATTTAGTGACTGTTCAAAGTTATAATGGCACTGAAAAAGTGACTTATGACTACTTTTCATACTTATGGTCATGTAATCAAATTTCAGCTGCTTGGCAACTGGCATGCATTTATAATGGTTGCAGTATCTTGGGTTATGTGATCCTCTTTTGAGATCTTCTGACAAGCAAAGTCAATGGGGAACCTAGATTTACTTAAAAATTCTGTTATTAATTTAAGAACTGTAGTGTTTCACTTAACTGTGGCAAGAAAGGTTGTAAAATTGAGCAAAACTCACTTAACAACTGTCTTGCTTAGCAACAGAAATTTTGGGCTCAATTGTGATCATGTTGAGGACTACGTGTAAAAGTAAAAAGTCAGCTTAGGTCAAACAGTCTAAGTGCATAAAGCTCCCATGATAGGGATAGATAATTTTTTTCTGAAAAAAAAAAGGATCTGTGATACAAAGCAAAACTTACTGTGATTTTAACCAATCAAAATATTAAAATTGTCTGCTCTGCAGAAAATAAAAAAAATCCTTTTTTGTTTTGTTTTACAGGTGTCCTTTAATTTGTCTCACTTTTCCCGATCTTTATGAGCAAACTTGAAAAATTAACACTATGTTCATAGTACTATGAAATATCACCAGGAAATTCTGTAAGATGTGTCTGGCTCTCAATTACCATAATATTTTTAAAGCTGTATTCAGTAGAGTATATTCAATCCATGATTGGGGAGAGGATGAAAGAGTCTCTATCTGGGCACTGATGAGTATTCTCATTTACCTCTCCTGTAACATGAAAGCAAATGTAAAATCCAGGGCACAGACTGAGATTGAGATAAATAGCTTTCAACAGGCCAGGGTAATTATTCATAATGGCCTAATGTCCTAATTTCTCTTTCCTAGCATATAAAAAATTCTGAGAGCTTTTGGCTCTTCCTAGCCAAATCACAGTCGGTTCTTCGTGGTGCAGTTTGCCACTCAAATTTCCTGGCAAGTTTCCAGAACCATTCCAACTTAACTGCAGGGAACAGATGTTTCACCTCGTTCCCCCATCTCTCACCTGGAAGATAAGTGCAGTGCTGGTGCCCATAATCAAGCTGTTGCCTGCCAGCAGAATAATGATGGCATAAGGGAGGTATGTCAGGGCTCATCAAATAAAATCACTGAATTGTTTTACATGATTTCTCTAGAACATCAGAAAAATGCTATGAAAATACCCAAGATAAATTCTTTGTTGTCTGGGGAAAATAATAGCTATAATCTGAACAGTAAAATTTCAGAAATATATTAAAACATTGTTTTAAATGGTGTGGGGGACATTGATATTTATGTATTGGATTATTATTTTTGATCTCTGAAGTACATAGTGGAGTCACCAATGTAGGCATGGTTATATTAAAAAAACACTTTTTATAAATGTTTGGGTCAGGGCAGTGGTGAAATCCAATTTTTTTACTACCACTACTGGTTCTCCGAACTGCTCAAAATTTCCGCTTCTGGTTCTCCATAACCTGTCAGAACCTGCTGGATTTCACCCCTGGGTCAGGGGTGTTATTCAAAATATCCAATCACTAGATGAGAACAAAGAGGATTTTCCATGTCTCTTTGATGTCTTCTAGAGTCTAACTGGACGTTTGCAGCCCAGATCAGGTAGCCCTAATGGGGGAGGTGAGGGGGAAGTAGGAGAACAGAAAAATGTGATCCACAAAAGTTCTTCATATCTATATGACTACCTCTCACAAATACATCCATAATGGATACATGTCCTAAAATTCCTAGAAACTGCAGTGCAAAAATCTGTAACAAGTCTAAAGTACCCAAGAAAAGTTTTAACCCTGTTCTTTAATTCAAACAAAGAAAACATCTACCTGTGTTCAATGGGACTTTAGTAGAATAGAAACCTTGCTGTGAGAGAGCAGGCTCTCTGCAAAATGGCCAGCACCTGAATTGCTAATGCCCTGTATGCCTTTAAGACTCAACCTAGTCAGGCTAGCATCTGTGACTATAAAAGTTGAGCAGAGAGGCATCTTAGCAGGGTGTGAGAGGAAAGTGGTTTGTGTTGGAGAAACTGCCTAACACACATATAAGAGTTACAGTTCTCCAGAAGCAGAAGGCTACAAAGAGAAATAGTGGAGGAACTCTTCTGTAGAAGAGTTTGTTCCTGCCAACAGCCTAAATTGCAAATCCTGTCCTGATCCTGTGAGGAATGGCCCATTTCTTATTTTCATATAATGCTATTAATATACATGCAGGCATGGCCTTTTATCTATTTCATTTCCATTTAGCTCCTTCTCCAAATTGTTCAGTGTGGTATTTATATTCTTCAGTTTTTAAATGAAATTATCAGGAAACCACATAAAGGATATAGGATGTTACTTTTGTTTATAAGATGTTTATTGGATTTTACTTCTGAATGTCCTTGGTGTAATAACATTTCTGCAGGTGCATTTCTGACTTTGCACACACCTGCAATCGCACAGACCAAGCAGAAAAATAACAGACACAATACTATAACTGGCAGTTCCATCAAAATAATCTATCAGTTATTTTCCAAAGCCATCATTTCAGCTGTGTTCTTTGTTGCTGGCTGCAAACGTATGTTTCACCTGATACGTCCGCTTTAGGAGTAGTTGACTGCAATGCAAATGCTTTATTGCATTTCATGGAACATAGAACAACCCAATAGGATAATCACATTTTTGCATGAACAAGCTGTAGGAGGACTTCTGCAGTAAACATTCTTTCTTGTTCTCCATTCAGTTGTCTACCAATGCCTTTTGTCCAATAATTGAATTGAATCAACTCATAGACAGTCTATCATTTGAGTGTTCTGAAGATGTATTACACTAATATATCTTCAGGATGACACTGCTATGATGATACATTAGAGTAATATATCTTCAGAGCTTTTGCACTGTCCAGAAATAATAGGGATTGTATTGGTTAAAATTAGATTATGGTACACACACTCTCTTAAACAGAACTGGAATCTGGTAATGGAAGAGATATATTCCTACAAGATGAAAAAACAACAAAGTTAATGCTTAATTACATATTGAATCTATTACCAAATTTATTGCTACCAGGCCTGGACTACAAAATCTGGAGAACCATTAGATAGAAACAAAGGCTAGATTATCCAGTGTCTTGTTTGCTGTCAACTAATGGCCAATCAGATTTATGCAGTCCGGTTTGATAATAATATTCAAACTTCTGGTATATTACAAAAAATTATATGTTGAATTTACTCTGACAGATTAAAATTATTCTGTCCCTTTTTATTTTTTACAGATGTGTTTTTAATCACTACAAGATGCAGAAAATTTATTATATTTTAATTTTAGCTATTTATAATTAACTTTCTTTTTCTCTTTCTAGAAAAAAAGCATGTTCGTTTTTATACCTGATTTTTGAACTTTGAATAGAGTATCTGAAATGCTTTTGTGTATTCCCTTATGATTTCGCAAACTTGGCCTTCAGGATACCTCTTATCAGGAATCAGACAAAGACTTTTTATTAGTAACAAGTCTATTTACACATTACAAAGAGGACAAAGAGATTCAGATAAGAAAGATAAAATGTTATAAAGAAATAAATATATCCCAGAAAAACACAAAACATTGTTTTTTCTTAGAATTGAAATAGAGGAATCAGTTAATTTAAACAATTAACTCCCAGGGAAACATTTTTTTTTGAGTTCCTTTTAAACACTCTTTCTATGACTTGTCATTAAACCAGGTGTGCTATTCAGCAGGTTCTGACAGGTTTTGGAGAACCGGTGGCAGAAATTTTGAGTAGTTTGGAGAACTGGCAAATACCACCTCTGGCTGGCCCCAGAGTGGGGTGGGAATGGAGATTTTGCAATATCTTTCCTCCTGGAGTGGGGAGGGAATGGGGATTTTGCAGTATCCTTCCTGTGGAGTGGGGTGGCAGTGGAGATTTTGCAGTATCCTTCTCCTGCCACACCCACCAAGCCACGCCCACAGAACCGGTAGTAAAAAAAATTGTATTCCACCACTTCATCAAACCCATTGGAAATCTTTAAGTTTTCATAAAGCTGTGGTTGGAAAGAGCTATTTTCCCTCCATGTTACTGTTATATAGGAAGGAATATGAAAAAAGACAGTTAATTGCTTGTCCTTGCTGAGGTGAGCTGTCTTGTTTCCTCTTGTGACAATTATCATGATGTTATTTATTACATTTATTTTATTCATTATCCAGCTAAAAATTAGTATCTTAAAAGCTGGAATATAAACCATATAACTAAGAAGCCCCCAATCTGCCTGTCCTTGGAGTTCTTTAGATGTTTAGACATTGATTTCTGAAGTCCTCAAAAATGAAGTTATTGTTGAGAACTGTATTGAATTGTATACTTCTGAAGAGCAACCAGGTTGGGATTCCAATCTGCAATATGGGCCATCTCTGAGCTTTGATTTATAAATTGATGGTATTTGCTGCTTCTTGCTGTGCTATAATTCCTAGATTTCCCTTTGTTAATTTGTCTTCATTAACATATCTGGAAAGTTGCTAGAATCCTTACTTCCATTTTTAGCAGTTAATCTTATTATTTTCATTTTACCCATTTTCTGTATAATGCAAACATAAAATGAATCTCTTATCTTGTTCATGTGCCAGATTATAAAGCACCTCAATTTTTGCCATGTGAACACAATTAACAATATCAGCCAGTAGATATATTTCATATCTGCTTGGAAAGATGAGCCTTAATTTCTGCAATAGCCCATCCTTGAACTTGCAACTGAATTAGTGATGAGTGTGATTTTCTGTCAAATAAATATTTCAATTTTCATCACAGAAATGAGGCAAATAGTAACCAAGCACAAATATTTTTTTCACATAGGAAATTATTTTGTCACTTTCTATTGTGTAATCAGCCTTGAGATTCTCGTTTTCATTGAGAGCAATGTAAGGCCCACAGTTTTACCACTTGAGAACCTGAACAATCATCAATATTGCAATATTGCAATATCATCAACAGTTTCCAGTTCATATTTTTGCCTGTTACTTTAAAATATAAGCCACATGGTTTGTAGATTATATATGGTTTATAAATCAGCCTATGTAGATCCCATCCCATCCCACCCCACCCCACCCTATCAATTTCAACTATCAAGGTTAATTTACCTGCTGTTTATCTTATGTCATACATGCTTCTGTCTGACAACAATGTCCTTCAGTTATACCTGTAAGCTACAGATAGCTGTTTCTGTTTAATAGGCAGAAAGGACATACAACAAAAATTATAAAAATGGATATGAGGAAGTGAATGGATGGAAAAGATGTCAAAATCTACCATTGCCACGAATAATATAGTACAGGGCAATGCAAGAGATGGGAAATGTTTCATTTTTTTTCTGTTGCTGTCAATGTAATAAACTACTTTGATTATGATTCACTACAATTATAAAACATGGTTTACAAACCACAATAGCTGGATACATAGATTATAATATGACACAAACCAGAAAATAATATATAGATTTAATGAAATATTATTATTTTAATAACATAGTTAAATCAAAGTCAAAGATTTGATGAGAATTGATAGTTTATAAGGACTCGGAGATTAAAGGAGGGTAAAGTTAAACCACTGTTTCAGGATATTTATATAAGTAAGCATGTAGATTTTTTTATTATTTGCTAAAACAAATGAGAAGCAAAACTTGAAAAAAGAACTGACCAATGGGCTTCCAATAAAAACATGCATAGCATAGAAAGCAAGACAGAATCTTTCACAGGATATGTTAATGTACAAATTGTTTTGTTGCGGATCATTCCACATCCTGCATAGATTTTGTTTATGTGAAATGAAGTAGAAGTATGAAATTGCTCAGAGGGAATGTTTGAATTTTCCCTCCCTGAACATGGAAGTCCAATGAAATTGGAGTCCTGTGTATTTATTTTCAAGTAAATAAAAACACTCCAGGGAGCTATTTGATCTGTAATCAATGTAATGCACATCTTAACTATGGATGTGTAATTTAAAAGTCAAGCAAAGCAGGCAAATGACACTTCTTGCATGTTTACTACCATGTCCAATCACACTTGGCCAATAAAGAATTCTATTCGATAAAGAATTCTATGTGAGACACTCCAATTATCATAGCTAGAAAGAGTAATACACATTGACCATGCCTTCCACTTGACCATATATTTGAAATTAGCGATAAGGATCAGAACAAGCACATGATTTTTCCTTTCAAAGAGAAATGTTTTCTCTTTAATCATATATTCACACAGTATATTTGCCCTCCTTTTAATGCTGATCCTTTGACCAGGTGTCACAATCTCACAGAAACACTGAGCATGTACAGATTATCTAGATTTCTTGATAGATTTTCTACAAGACTGCAAGAAAGCTATCTATCAAAGAGTTCCAAATTGCTTTTTGTAACAGCCAATAGGACATGCCACATTGATTAGTCTTTTTTCTTTTTTCTAATATGTAATTTTTACTGAAATTTTAACAATAAGAACTAATGCAAACTAAAAGAGATTAAAAAGGAAGGAAGGAAGAAAATGAAATAAACATAAAAGAAATAGACAAAAAATATAAAGAAAGAGTGGTTCCCAATCTTGACATCAGTTATAAGCATAATTGTAATTTTTAAATATTTTTTTTTTTTGCAGATTTCAGCACCATAGTATATTTTGTATGAAATTGCCAGATTGATCTATGACTATAAAATAGTCTCAGTAGAAATTTAGGATGACCTGGCTTGTTTAGGATGAACTTTACTATGCTTCATGAACAAATTATAGTGGTTGTATTCCAGAAATAAAACAACAGTTGCATGATGGGTGGATCATGAAAGGATAGACAAATGGGAAAGAGAAGGATCTTTAACTTTCACCCATAATAATTATGTACACGGAAAACATATACATCAAAGACAAATTCCTTGTGTGTTTAATCACACTTGACCAATAAAAAATAAAGAATTCTAATTTTAGTTGCCCTTATATTGCTAAGGAATTTGTATATATATCGTGCAGCTTACATCTGCATAACCAGAATGTTATGCAGATGTAAGGGCCAAACATATCTCTGAATTAGGTACAATATCATTATTTCAAAGGGAATACATAGTTTGAAGTATAAAATATAAGAGATGCAGTGGGGCAGTGGTTAAAATGCAGTACTGCAGGCTACTTCTGCTGACTGCTGACTGCCTGTAATTTGGTAGATCGAATCTCAACAGGGTCAAGGCTGACTTAGCCTTCCATCCTTCCAAAGTGAGTAAAATGAGGGCCCAGATTGTTGGGGGCAATATGCTGACTGTGTAAACTGCTTAGAGAGGGCTGTAAAAGCACTGTAAAGCAGTATATAAGTCTAAGTGCTATTGCTATTGCAAGACCCCAAGTTTCTGAAGTGGCTCCAATGAAAAGCATGCAGAAAATCACAATTAGATCAATGAACTTTATCACTAATATACTCATACTTCCTGGCTGTCGTCCATTCATTGTCATGTGGTATTTTTGATTCCCATCAAGTGTGTCTTTACAACAATATTTTCTGATATCTGAAATTTATCAATGAATATCCCATGCCTCAATAAACAGCTGCTATCAAGGGTATCAAAGATTATGCTTCTCTCTTATAAGCTTATTCTGATGCATTATGACTTATTCATTGAATTGTTTTATATTACAAGGGCATCGGAATGAAGAAAAAAAACTTTAAATGAGCAATATTTTCTAAAATGCAAAGCAGAGGAATTACAACCTTAAACTAGTCCTATGCATTTATTAAAACTTTGCTTAGAAAATAAAATTTGTAAAAATTGCATATTATAAAAGTAATATGATATAAAATAATAGAAATGGTGGTGGACTTTAGGAGAAACGTTCCCATACTACCACCTCTTACAATACTGGACAACACAGTATCAACAGTAGAGACCTTCAAATTTCTAGGTTCTACCATATCTCAAGACCTAAAATGGACACCTAACCTCAAAAACGTCATCAAAAAAGCACAACAAAGAAAGCTCAAACTGCCCAAGGAGCTGCTGATACAGTTCTTCAGAGTCTGTCATCTGCACCTCTATAACTGTTTGGTTTGGGTTCTGCAATCCAACAAGACAGACACAGACTTCAGAGGATAATTAGAACTGCAGAAAAAACAATTACTACCAACCTGCCTTCCATTGAGGACTTTATACTGCACGAGTCAAAAAGAGGGCTGTGAAAATATTTACAGACCACTCGCATCCTGAACCTAAACTGTTTCAACTCCTACCCTCAAAACGACACTATAGAGCACTGCACACTAGAACAACTAGACACAAGAATAGGTTTTTCCCAAACGCCATCACTCTGCTAAATAAATAATTCCCTCAACACTGTCAAACTAGTTACCAAGTCTGCATTACTATTAATCTTCTCATCATTCCTATCACCCATCTCCTTCCACTTATGACTGTATGACTGTAACTTTGTTGCTTGTATCCTTACGATTTATATTGATATTGTTTTCTGATTGCTTATTTGTACCCTATGACTATCATTAAGTGTTGTACCTTATGATTCTTGATGAATGTATCTTTTCTTTTATGTACACTGAGAGCATATGCACCAAGACAAATTCCTTGTGTGTCCAATCACACTTGGCCAATAAAGAATTCTATTCTATTCTATTCTAAATTCAGCTTTAAAATTTCTGACTAATGAAGAAATCAGAATGAAGACAAAAAGGGCATATTTGAATATATGTCAGATTAAATGATTCATTCACTTCGACAATAGAGTAGAATATACAAGAATAGCCTGGCAAGAAGAACAAAACAATGGATGGTTCTACATGCCACATCACTAGATTATAAACCATCATGCAAAATAATCTGTGAATGATGTGATGAAGTAAACCAATTCTAAAAGAAAGTGCAATGTACTACTTCTTGGAAACTTCAAAAAGATTAGATTGTGTTGCCACAATCTTTAATTTCTAACATACTCCCATGTAGATCTAAAACGATAAGAACACTGTTCATACTAGTATTAGGAATCATAATTATGCCTCAGACAACCCATTTTTTAAAGATTCCAGTTTCATTCTTCAGCTATTGATGTTGCACTTTGTACTTAAATGTCAGAACAAAATAACTAATACCTGCAATTTATTCAAATGACATTTCAAGAATATAAGATTTCCAGATTACAAGCTTCAGCTCCATGTTCCTTCTAGTATTACACTAAATGTGTAGATTTGGTGGATTTACATAATAGCTTTGGATAATGAATATTTATAATACCAGAATTTACATAATGACTGCAAGTTAAACAAGTATCATTAAAGCTACATGCTCTAATTTATGTACTAAGTTAAAATAACTTTATAGTTTATTTTCATTCATATTAGACTATCATATTTTTTTCTTTTTAAAAAAAGTGCTATCAATCTCTGCCAACTAACAAGATTAAAAAAAACCCCTGAGGCTATGTACATAATTTCTACTCAAAATTATTTCATCCCTCACTAATAAATCTGAAAACAGTTCTTAATCCTGATATATATATATTCTTGTGTTCTTCAATGCGTGCACTTATTCTTCTGTTGGTTTGTCCGATGTATGTGGTGGGGCAGACGGTGCATGGGATTTTATATACTTCTTGATTTTCTAATTCAATTTTGTCTTTGGGGTTTCTTAGGATGGTGGACATTTTTCGGTTTGTGGAGAATGCTGTCTTGATGTTGTGTTTGTGGAGGATCTTGCTGATTCTGTCTGTGGTGCCTTTTATGTATGGGAGGAGGGCTTTGCCATTTTCTTGTTCTCTGTCTTGGATTTTAGTGTGGGTTTCTTTTTGGATTAGGTTGGTAATCTTATTTCTTTGGAATCTGTTGGATGTTAGCACGTTAGTGAGAGTGTGTAATTCAGTTTTTAGGTGTTGTTCATCAGTTAAGCATTTTGTTCTGGAGATGAGTGTCTTGGGAAAGGCCTCCTCCCATACATAAAAGGCACCACAGACAGAATCAGCAAGATCCTCCACAAACACAACATCAAGACAGCATTCTGCACTGCCTGCCCCACCACATACATCGGACAAACCAATAGAAGAATAAGTGCACGCATTGAAGAACACAAGAACTCAGTCAGAAAAGAGGAACCAACTTCTTCCCTGATCCAAAACCTTAAAGCCACAGGACATGATATTGATTTTAAAAAGACCAGAACTATAGCCAAAACTGAACACTTTAACAACAGAATAATCAGAGAAGCCATTGAGATAGAAAAACGCCCACACAGCATGAATAAACGAGATGATACCTCCCGCCTACCAGCCATTTGGAAACCCGCCCTCATTGACAAATGAGTCCCTAACACAAAGAATGACACCAGACCCACACTCACGAAAACCACACAGGATGTCACCACCACACATCCACGCAAAAAGCAAACCCACACTGATGAGGCACGACCACAAACCAAAAGCCAGACCACAGCTGCATCATTAGCCACTTTAAACCCTTCCAATCCATACATGAAGCACCACCACCATGAAGATGTGGCACGACCATGAACGCGAAGCCAAACAACAGCAACGCAGCTCACCAGCTCAAATCCCCCTGCAACTCAGACTAACCCGAGCACAACCAAGCCCCCGCCTAAACAGAACACACCTCCACCCAATCAGAACACAGCCAAGCTCCCACCCAATCAGCTCACACCCCCACTGGCAGTTAAAAGGAAGAAACAGCTGCGATCACACATTGCTGCTAGAAGCACGAAGCCAAAAACACCAGCCTGAAGATGACAAATGAGACTTTGTCGAAACGTCGCCAAGATACTTCCAATTTTATGTTTATACATTAATCTACTACTGTGACTGCTTGTAAGCATTGTCGTTCTTGCAGGCTTATTATGGTTAGTTCTTCAAAAAATTTCAGCAAGCAGCTGAAAATCTGTTTGATCTGTCACAGAGCGTTAGACATTATATACAGAGAAACATGAACAATTGAGGTAAATGAAATGTTGAAAAAAGATGCCTGTTTTACTGAGTTTTATAGAAGGCAAAACATACAATTTAGGTATTAAATTTGTGACCCCAAAAAAACTTCCAGGGTGGTGCTAAAACCATTATTGACTGCAGAAAATTTAAGTTTCCAATAATGAAATTGGAAAAAGAAAATTACATATGCAGCTGAACTTAATAAGCTATCTGAACATTGAATATTGAATATAACAAAGGATCACAAATCTGATAAAGCATTAAATGATGCACTGAGAGATCAGCTATTTCGTGAAATGAAAACAAACATCAAAAAATCTTTTAACAGAGGCAAAAAGAGAATCTGAAAAGCCCTCCATGGGTGCTGTTGCTAAAGGTAGCATACAGCTGTAATCTGGAGTGGAAGCAAATGTGAATAAGTTTGCAATAGCACAAAAAGTTACAAGTCAAAATGAACTGTGCCATGCTTGTTCGCGCACACCAAATTTATATGATTTTGTAAATTTAATGTAGATTTAAAAAGATGCCTGCAGAAAATACACTTTATGGAACATATTGAGGGAGCCTCTCTAAAAACCATTTGTTCTGGATAAGCAACCAGTCACTATTTTAAAATAACTGCAACAATGTATATTATATTGATGAAAGATTTGATAGGGGAAAAGGGGTATTTCACCTGGAAATCTGTAGCATAAATGTAAGACCAATATGCCTCATACTAGAAATAAATGGCAAAACCATGTCAATACAATTGGACACTGGTTTTACCATATCAATTACAATAAAACAACTATATGAGCAGATTTTAAAGATACTAAACTAAAGCTAGCAACCAGGCTTAGGACCTGGTTATCTATGGGACCGCCTGCTACCACCAATAGCCTTCCACCGGCCAGTACGCTCCCATAGAGAGGAGCTCCTCCGGGTGCCGTCGGCCAAACAATGTCGACTGGCGGCCCCTAGGGGGAGAGCCTTCTCTGTGGGGGCACCTACGATCTGGAACGAGCTCCCCCTGGAGATACGGAGGATCCCGGATCTGCGCACCTTCCGTCACACGCTTAAGACTTTTTTATTTCATCAAGCTGGCCTGGCCTAAACCTTCTCCCCTTTTTAAATGTAAATTTTAATTTGTTTTTAAATTATGGGGTATTTTAAATTTGTTCAGCCAAATTATTTAATTCGTTTTTATTTTATTTTAAATTTTTGTATTTATGTGTTTTATCCTGTGGCTGTTCACCGCCCTGAGTCCTTCGGGAGAAGGGAGGTATAGAAATTTAATAAAATAAAATAAATAAAATAATATATTTCTAGTAGAGAAAAGATAATCTGAGTTAGAATAAAACCTAAATTGTAAACACAATAAACAACAAAATATGTTAGACTTATATATTGTTAAAACAAGTGGACCAAACTTAGAATTGTGGTTAGCTGTGGCAGCTGCTGCTGGACTGCAATTTCATTAAAATATTTGTTTGATATGCTTCTCTCCCCCCCCCCCCCCCCAGATTGAATCTTCCCATTACAGGTGATAAAATTCAATGAGAAACAAAGGACCCAGCAAACTGGAATGGTTGGAATACACAGAAAAATTTTTCCCAGTATGTGGATTTTAATCAGTACTCAAATTTATATTTACATTTTACAGTTATTGTATTATTTGGGGATTGAGAATCACCATACTGTCTAAACTGCAAGCTCGTATGAAGAGCTTAGAAGAGCTATGCGATAGATAGCTGGAAGTAATAAAAATTGAAGGTACTTATCTTATAGTTTTGCTTAATGGCTGAGAATAGATCAACAAATTACTTTGAAATGAATTGCTCTGAGTGTTGCCAATATATTCAGATGACAAAACAGTATTTTGTTGTCCATGGCAATGGCCTACCTTGCCACTGCAATTCATAGAGATTTTGCAGGACCATTTTTGAGATAATCTTTTAAGTGCTGAATGCATATTCAGATTTTTTTGAAACTCTTCTGCTTCCAGTTATTCCACAATAGTCACCCATACCACAGACATATTTAAGAGGACATATTAAGAGAATATATTCTGGACCATATTTTGCCACAGTAGCACCCAGTTATAATTCAGATAATTGGTGAAAAAGTTAAAGTTTCAAATACGCTTTGCGAGCAAGGAGAAACTGAATCAAAAGCTTGCACCTGTTCTTTTGCATACAATACAGTGCACAAAACAAATCAAAGCTATGTTGTTCTTTGGTTGTAACTTACGTTCCTGTATGGATTTTCTCAAGCCTCACTTGAAATGTGTTCCCAATGAGCAGCTGAAACAAACTGAGCAGTGTTCTCACAATCCATTGATCAACGGATGAGGACAAGAGTATAAAAAGAAGAGGTTGTGCTTGATATACTTGGAGTTTACCATCAGCACGTGCTCCTAAAGCGGACAAATCATGTTTCCTTGTGGTACCTCAGATATACTAAATATTCTTGATTGTCCTACTTAGATATAAATGTGTAACTATAATATGGTCTGTTTACAGGCCTACTCTGCCTGTATATATATCATAATATGCAGGAGATAGCTTTAATGGTTTCAACAAAACTAATAGCAGAAAAACTGCACATCCTCTAGTATCTTTGTTTCATCAGTAGGAAAGACAGAATAGAAGAAAAGTGTTATTGCATTGTGGATTGCCCTTTTAATGTTTGGTTGAATGTTTAGCTTGACAAATGTGACTAAGTTCTATATTGTCATCCATTTGCATTTCCAGCTGTGCTAGGTGTCAATTATTGGGTCCACCAAATATACCTAGCCCTTCTTTTGCATGTCCTCTATTCGTGGTATCCGTGAGTCTTCTCACCAGGCAAGAATATTTGCTTTGTCTGTCTAGCCATCTGACAAAATGGTGAAATAGTTGAAATTTTTGAAATTGCAGTATTTTCCTTTGTGTGCTAAGGCAGCAGTGTTGCTATTTGTTAATATACTTCTTCAATAGTTGTAAATACTGGTAGAATATTTGAGATTTTTTTCATAGAAAGAAATTGCCAGGGTAGTAGCTAGCCAACATCTTGCTTAGCAGCAAGGAATATATATCACCAGCTTTCTTGTAGTCACCCCTTCAAATCTGGGGAGAACATGATGATTGATCTACTTTCTGCTTATTTCACAAGGCCACTGAGGTAGTTATATTCTCTACTGATACACACAAGACCAAATCTTGATTTTGGTATTACATTAGAAAGCCTCATGTTTATATCCAGCATCTAGATTTCTTCAGTGTCTTCAGCTTTCTGACAGACTATGGTTTACCATTGTATTCAAACTATTTGCCTGAATTAGCAATGAGACTGCATCCTTCTTGCTGGGATGAAAACTAACCAAGGAGAGAAGCAACCTGGAACGAAGGAGAAATTTCCTGACAGTGAGAACAATAAACCAGTGGAATGGCTTGCCACTAGAAGCTGTGAGTGCTCCATCACTGGAGGTTTTTAAGAAGAGACTGGACAGCACTTGTCCAGAATGGTGTAGGGTCTCCTGCTTGAGCAGGGGGTTGGACTAGATGAACTCCAAGGTCCCTTCCAACTCTTATTCTGTTAAAAAAAAAAAAACCTCTGGACATAATTAGTGCAGAATATGGAGACAGAAGCATAAAATTGCTTGTCCCAATTTTATTTCCCTACTCAATTTTTGGAGAAATGCCAGTCAGATATAGAAGGTGCTAAATGTATATGTTATCTCAGCCATGCAGGAGGCAATGATTACAGCAGCAATTGGAGGCTCCAAAAAGGCCTCTGATTTTCCACACTATTCTCGAAGTGCTTTTGAGTCTCTTTTTGAGGCACCTTAAAGATTTCCTTTTTTTCAAGCTGGGACATTTGTTTCCTATTAGTTTGTTGCCTCACTGGCCATTTAGAATAAATTTCATTGAAGAATTCTGATTCCTTTACCTCAGCTACCTTATATTCAAGATGAATGCAAACAGCTTGAATCCCATCCAAGAAAATTCCTCATAAAAACTAATTCATTTATTTTGCCTTTGATTAAAAATAAATAAAATTGGAGATGCTTTATTTTCCACTTAGCTGTAGGAGTTACAAGTAGTCCTTGACTTATGACCACAATGGAGGCTTGGAATAGCTTCTGTCAAGTTCAGGTCAGAGTGTCTGACAAAACTGATACTACTAAAATACAGAAGATTTGTCCTAGTTTGAAGGATTTGGTCATCTTGGCATTTACCTATGGTAGTGATGCTAAGTCCATGTGAAAATTGTAATAATTTTGCTCCATTTTATGTATGGGTTTGTACTGATATTGTTCCAATGCTCATATGAATGTATATGCTTGTGTGTGTTTGTGTTTCTGAGACACAGTCCTAAAATACATGCTTCCTAATAGTCCATTATCTGCCATGATGGACTAGTTCATCTGATAGTTTTTATGCAAATCATTTTCTCTCAGCACAATCAACTTCAAAGGGTTCTTGTGGGGAAAAAATAGAAAAAAAAATGATCTAAATGCCATCTTGAGCTCCTGAATTAAATTTAATAAAAAATAAACAGAATAAGGAGCTGAAGCTGTTCTTATTGTTGATTGAATTTTAACATGCAGAGTTTTTTTCTACTTGGAGAAGCTTCCAAAGCTATACCTTGCAATAATGAATTCCATGAAAGCCTTGTTTTCAGGTAAAAAAGAGGCAATTGTTTGTTAGAATTCCAACTGACTGCAATCTCCATTAAGATTGGACAGTTGTAGGACTTCTGGTTTGCTGCTGGCCGCCGCCAGACGTTCCTCTGGGATCGTCAGCTTCCATTGCCTGTCAGAGCCGCCGTCACAGCGGAATGGCGGCTCGAAAAAACTCCGTTTCCAAGAGGAAACGGAGATAGAGCCGGCAGGGGTGGGTAGAACTCTCTGCAGAGTCCCAAAAGTTTTTTTTTTACTTTTGGGACGGAGCGGATGAGAAGCCCCATATCCCCTGCCGCTGCTCTGGGCTTTGGGAGACCTCTGCTTATGCAGAGCCAGGCGTCAAGAGCAAGCCTGCAAATTTAACAGAATAACTAAAGAAAAGACGAGCTGGACCCTTAATACTGAATCGCAAGTATTTTACCTTTCAAAAAATTATTTAAGAGAAAAGAGGAGAGGAAAGAGGGAAAAAGAACCTTTTAAAATGGCGTCTGCCGTGGCTGGAGAAGGGTTGAAAGGGAAAGTCCTTCCGTTTCTTATTACTACAATGTAGCGGAATAAATATCACTGGCTACATTTGTAGATAAAACCTCGCTCCTGTGTCTTCTCTTGCTGTTGATTGAAAAGATTTTTTTTTTTCCTAAGGGAAAGTCCTTCTGTTTTCTATTTTTTCTCTCTTTTTTTGCTAAATCTTGTCTGTGTGGGAAATGGCATCGGGACTTACACAGCTGGACAAACGGGGGGGGGGAACTTCCCCCATTAAGAAACTGCACCAACAAATTCTAACTCTCCAGTGTCAGAAACCTGATTTTAATATATTAGAATTTCTCCTTGAAGAGATTGTAAGAAGGGATGAGATTGTGAACCAGCAATTTGAAAAATTTAAGCAGGAAATTAAAGAAATTGGTGAATTGGTGAAATCAAAGTTTGACTTTTTGAATCAAAAGATTTTAAAATCAGCTAATGGTTTATCAGACTTTCTGATTCGGGTGGATGCAAAGACTAAATTATTAGAGTCTAAAATGAAGGAAACTGAGGAGAATTTGGATGACCTGACTCAAAAAATTAAAAAGGATTTGATAAACACTCAGGATAATAGCTCAGAAGACAAACCTAAAATGGAGGTTGACCAAAAGATTGGTAACGAAGAAAATGTGCAACAGAGAATTGAAAGAGAAGTTTTAATGATTCAATATAATTTTACAGAGTATGCAATTAGATTGAGAGGTTTGCAGGAAAATAATAGAGATGACCTAAGGAAAATATCTTCTGAAATTCTGGCTGGGATTTTAAAGGTTCAACCTGATGAAGTGTATTGCAGGATTGATAGAATTTACAGAATAAACTCCTGGTTGGCAAAGCAAAGGCAATTGCCTAGAGATGTGGTGATCTATTTTACAGATAAAGAAATTAGGAATAATATTGTGCAGAACTCTTTTAATTCTACTTTGCAATTTCATGGAAGAAGGATTTGGATTTTTAAGGAGCTCCCGACTAAAATGCTGATGGAGAGGAAGAAATTTGGCTTTCTAGTGTCTGAGTTAAAAAAAAGAAATATCCTATTCAGGTGGGACACCCCAGTTGGTTTAATATTGAGATATCAAGGAGTAAGATATCAATTGAACACTGTTGAAAAAGCGGAAGACTTTTATCAAAAAATTTTAAAAATAAATTTAACACCTTTAGGCATAATACAGGATAAGCAAAAGGAGTTGGAAACAAAAGGAAAATATCAAATTACAGAGACTGTTGCAGATAAATTGTCTTTGGATTCCCTGGATACCCCAGCTGGTCTGTCTATAAATAAGAGAGTAGTGTCATCCGACACCAAGCTGATGAACCATCAAGTCACAGACAAGTGCGCAAATCAATCAGTTGACATACAAGTGACGGAGAAGAAAGATGAGATGATAAAACTAACCCAACAAGAACAACCCATACAGCAGAATGAAAATCAACCAGCTGACACACAATTGGTAGGCAAGAAACGAGGATGGAAATTCAACCCGCAAAAGAAAAAGAAAAGAAATAGATCTCATAGAAAAAGCAGTTTCTAAACCATGCAACAGTGAAGCCAGGGACTTTAAAAAACGAATAAATATTTGAAAAGATAGTGGAGGCGAACAATTGTTTAATACTATCCTGAGGATTGTGGCAGATCACTGCAATGCCGTGATTTGGGATGTGAAAAGAGCCTCACTTTGTTGGATTTGAATCATTTACTCTGGATTTTTTTTTTTTTTTTTTTGGTAAATATAATTATTTTGAGTTATAAGGCAGGAGAGTTATGTCGGGGCATGCAGAAGATCTGGATGTTACTCAGTAGGATGATGGGAATTAACAATCCTGATGAATACCACAACTATAACTATATGGATATAATTATAATGTCACTCGGGTGGTTGTTTTTACTTTTATACAGATGCGAGGATATTTACTACTGATGGGGAGAGAAGATGATTGAAGATTTTGAATAAACTGTTGCACCAGCATGTTATTTTACCCTATTATGGGTGATGGATTTAACAATCCAGTGAAAAGACACCAAAGAAGATACTATATGGATTATAAATTTAAAGTTATTGTCTTTTTTCTTCTTACAAAATGGAATGCATATATAGATATGTGTATATCTTAGTAAAGTGGGCAGTGGATTATATTTAGAATTGTATTGCATGATTTTGTAGGAACTGAAACTGATTGATTAGTTTATGAAAAAGGATCTTTAAGTCATATATTTAGGGGAGTGGAGGATTTAACAATCCAGTGGAAAGACACCAAAGAAGATATTACATGGATTATAAATTTAAAGTTATTGTCTTTTTTCTTTTTACAAAATGGAATGCATATATAGATATGTGTATATCTTAGTAAAATGGGCAGTGGATTATATTTAGAATTGTATTGTAGGATCTCAAGTCATATATTTAGGGGAGTGGAGGAATTGGATAGAATTGAATAAATGTTAAATTTGGATGTAGGGAGAAGGTCGCTTTAAAATGTTATATTAATATATATAAAAAATTAAATGTTAAATTGTAATAATATACTACAAGTTTAGGGGAGGAGAAAAAGGGCAGATTATCGTAAAAATGGGAGTTATAAGAATAATATGCTAAGGGTCAGTATTCTGAGGAGGGAGTAAGGGAAAGGAAAGATATTATGTATGTAACTAGTTATGAAATAGCCTATTGTTGTGCAGAAGTCATGGGGGGGACGGGTGGAGAGGGGGGGTTAGGGAAGAGGGGGGGAAAAAGGGGGAAAACTTGTACTTGAACACTTTTTCAATAAAAAAAAAAGATTGGACAGTTGTACAACTGCAAAAATGAGGATGTTAGCAACCACAATACTCATTATTTAAAGCCTTTAATTAGATAACCTTGATCTGAAGGCCTACTTTGGATTACCCACAGGAAGTTGTTGCTTATCCTGATGAGAATGCTTATTTTGGCCCCAGTGAGTGAGAAATGCTTTATGATGTCAGTCCATTGGCCACTGGTTATACTGTACACACCAGTGGTGATATCCCCATTTTTTTACTACCGGTTCTGTGGGCTTGGCTTGGTGGGCATGGTGTACTTAGTGGGCATGGCAGGGAAAGGCAGGCAAAATCTCCATTCCAACCTCACTCTGGGGCCAACCAGAGGTGGTATTTGCCGGTTCTCCGAAATACTCAAAATTTCCGCTACCGGTTCTCCATAACCTGTCAGAATCTGCTGGATTTCACCCCTGCAGATAAAAGAGGCTTAGGATAACCGACACCTTCACTTGGTGACCAGATTACATTTTATGAATGGCCAGGCTCACATTTAGATTCCAAATATGTTTTGTTTTCTTGCAGTTCTATCAATTACACTGTGGAATAACTTTCCCATTCCTTTCAAACCTTTAATTTTGTGCCTAGAGTTATCATTTCAAAGTGGAAAGCAATCACTTGCTTTTCTGTAATATTTGAGCAAGTGCTTTATTTTTATTGGTTTTGCATCCCTTGCATTTACAAGTTTTTAACTTGCATTCATTTTCTCCAAATTTATCTGTTGACTCATTGCAAAAAAAATAAATAGGTTAAGGATTTGATTGGAGTTTAATTGACTTATAGTTTGAAGAAATCTTGAAGACTGTGTTGATCTCATCAAAGATCCAGTTGCTGGGGAAATCCCTGCTTTTCTGCTGGATTTGCAAGATGGCAGTAGGGTTCCATTAATGTCATTTTAACAGACAACACCATTAGGTGAACTCATGTCCTAAGCTCCCACTTTGAAGACTGCCCAAGGTTCCCAACACAAGTTTGTTTGACCTTTAGCTAAAGACTACCTTTATGATGTAACTGATTTTTCTACTCTGTTGGAGGTCACTTAAAAAGGTTTAATTGTTGCTCTTTGAAAGGTCACTATTAGTAATTCTTTCAAGCCCCTCTTTGCAAAGTAAAGTGCTGATTAGCATTACTTTCAATCCTACCAGGATGTGACTTCACCACTAATATCCACATGACATTCATAGAATATATCAAAATATTGTCTAACTAAATAAGATTCAAATGAACTGGGGTAAATTATACTGAGTTATTTTATTTTATTGCTGTACAACAATAATTTGTGGCTCTTTGTTATTAATTTATCCCAAAATGAGATGGGCAGGTAATCTAACAAGGGCAAAACAGAAAAGGGAGAACAAATCCTAGGCAAAACCAATATTTTCCATCTGCTCACCTTATATTTTTTTTAATGTCCTCCACACGGAAAAACCTGTTTCAGTTGGTGGAGTATTTTGAAGAAATAAGTCTCAAACATATTGGGCTAGATCATGAAGAAGAGCCAGAGGGTTGGAATCAGATTTAGTTTTATTCAGTAGAGTGATGCATGATTCAAAAACAATGTTTTGGGAGAAACATTGCAAATTGCATCTCCTGCTATTCACTGAAAACAACTCCTGCTATTTATTGAAGGATACTGATTTTTATTTTTTTGGTTTGTGCATAGACCAGAAAAAAGAGGTGATGCTACTTTTTAAATTGCTTCAACCATAAAGTGTGGATTCTTTAAAGCAGGGATGAGGAATGACTTGTGGACTTCAACTCCCAGAATGTCTGAACTAGCCATGCTGGGAGTTGAAGTCCACAAGTCATAAAGGGCCCATAGTTCTCCATCTCTGCTTTAAAGCATTGGAATCTTTTTAGCACTTTTTTTCCCCTGGCTCCTATTGTAACTTGAAAAAAAATGGGTTCAGTGAACAGTAAAAAAAATACCATATTTAAGCAAGGACTAAAACATGTAGTTTGATCATTTTGAAAGACCTATTATGTTGAGATAATTAAAAAATAAAGGTTAGCCTTTTGATGGCTATTGGGTGTCTATTATCTCTATAATCTTATCATCCAGCTGTTGGAATTAAAAAATGGACAGGGGATGTTATCCCATTTTCTGCCAGGGTTACACAGAAACCTGGATTTTACAGAACTTTATCCTGACCCAACAGATGTTGCCTTAAAACACATGAAACCCTTTCCAGGAGGATTAAATCTAGGTCTAATTCTGATAGGGATGGAGAGGACTGAAATAGAGAGGAAAATATGGAACCAAAACAGAGTTATTTTTCATGACAATTGGACAAAATAGTTATGAGCCATTTAAGATACAGATAGTCCCTGACTTATGATCACAATTGAGCCTAAAATTTCTGTTCCTAAGCAAGGCAGTGGTTAAGTGAGTTTTCCCCATTTTACAACCTTTTTGCCACAGTGGTAAAGCAAATCACTGCCGTTATTAAGTGAACCATGCAGTCATTAGATGAATCTAGCTTCCTTCATTGACTTTGCTTGTCGGAAGTCAGGTGAGAAGATTACAAATGGTGATCACACAACACCAGGACAGTGCAACTGTCATAAATACATGCCAGTTGTCAAGAGCCCAAATTTTGATCAGACAACAATTGGGGATATTACAACAATTGCATGTGTAAGAACAGCAAGTCACTTGTTTCAGTTCTGCTGCATCATTGAATGATGATTAAATGAATGGTCATAGGTTGAGGACTACCTGTTTATTTGTTGTAAAGAAAAGTGGGCAATCACAATATTATTTTCTGAAAGGCCATTGTTGTTCAGAAGCCAGCTACTGTATTTTTCAGAGTATAAGACACTCTTTTTCCGCCATAAAAGAGGGTGAAAATTTGGGTGCATCTTATTCAGCAAATGTAGCCCCCCCACCTGCCCTCCCCAAAAATGGGGTGTGCGGAGGCGGCAATAGGCTATGGTAATCCCTGCAGCCTGAAACAGCTGATCTTTGGGAGGTCGATCCAACCGACAATCAGCTTGTGCTAATCAGGCTCTGCTGAAGCTGAAATTGAAATTTTGCTGCAAGGAGGCAAATTGCTGGGAGGCAGAGGCAGATTTTTTTTTCTTGTTTTCCTCCCAAAAAAAGATAGGTACTGTATGTCTTATAGTCTGGAGCGTCTTATACTCTGAAAAATATGGTTTATTTATTTATTTATTAGTGACATTTCTATGCCGTCCAACTCCCTAGGGACTCTGGGCGGTTTACAGCAAAAAACAATGCGAACAATATCCCGTAAAAAATTTTATATTTATTTTTATATATTGAAATTTGCAATCTCCTTTTATTTGCTTCATCGCTTTAGGCCAACCACTTTTATGTCAGAACCTGTGGAATAGTGAAGTAAAAGAGAACCGCTGTTCTAGTATTCTCCAAAGCCTTATTAACTCCCAGTTACAAGATGAGATTAAAAATAGCACCCATTTTCCAGTATCATCTTCCTTGCAGGTTTATTGAACGCAGGGTGACTGCAGGCTCTGCCAATTACTTGCAGATCTGTAATATATGGTTTCGTCTTTGTCTCTGTGTATCTCTGTATATGTGTGTCTGTAGCTGTACCTGTAGCTGTAATGGCACAAACTCACCACAGCCAACTTACCATGGGACAACTCACTGAGGGACAATTCTTCAATTCAATTGAATTATTTAAAACAAATAAAAAATTATTTTAATTTTTGTCATTCATATTTCATTCTGTCCCTCCTTTTTCATCCCTTCTTTAATGATTCTGTTCCACCCTTTCTTTGATCTTAGTGTAACCCTTTTCTTGCAGTGAGTTGTCGTGTAACGAGTTGGCCGTGATGAGTTGGCCATGTCAGTTAGTTGTGGAGAATTGTCATAGACATATATGTATATGGCATTCGCCATAGAAAGTTAGGCCATCGTATCTGAAGTGCAAAACTCCAGACAATCATTACAGTAGACAGTGCCAAAGACATTATTTGATGCTATCTAGTAGTTGTCCAGATTTTACAGTTCTCTTTTACTCAAGGGTGGGGGAAAGCAGAGCTTATGACTATAATGACAATATCCTCATATCATATATATTTAACAAAGCTGCGTATTTAAAAAATTAAAAGAGCCTCAGCATCCAAATGGGTTGGAGAAACAGTATAAAGTAAAGAGGTAATGATACTGATGGGTACTTTCTAATCCTTTCCAAGGTTGCTTAATTGAATCTCCTTAACTTTCTTTCCATTGTTATAGGTAAATGCAAAATAACTATTCATATGTCATTACAATGTATAACTTTCATATCTTATCAGAGGAAAAAAAAATCATTCTATAAATCAGGCAAGAGGCCTACAATTTTTTGCCATTCTGCTTCCATCAAGAAAAGGCCAAACTTGGACAACTGGCCAAAGTTCTTGTCTCAGTGCTGGTTCAAGGATAAAGAACGCCTCTAACCTATATTGATTGATAGTGACACCTCCAGTCACTGCAAAAAATTGCTTTTTTAGAATCATTTTTAGAATGATTCAGAAGGAGAGGCAGTATTTGGTGTCCTCTAAACTTTGGTACCCAGGAAAAGTACTTACTCAGCCAGTAATTTATTTCACCTAAAGGTGGCCTGTCTCATGTTATGCTACTAATATGTCACTTCCTTTTTGTCTGCTAATTGTGAAAGTTGAATTGTTCCATTATTTGTAGATATTTGAAGAAGAGATGTTGCCCACAGGATGGGCCAGCATCATGGCTGGTATGAGAACTGTATTTGAAAACCATTGCAATTTTTCCTCAGTCTTTGGCCAGAAAATTGTTTAATTTACACATAAAAAAACATTTATAAAAAACATACACATTTACATATTAAAAAAACCTGCAGAAAAAATAATTGCTACCAACCTGCCTTCCATTGAGGATCTGTATACTGCACGAGTCAAAAAGAGGACTGAGAAAATATCTACAGACCCCTCACATCCTGGACATAAATTGTTTCAATTTCTACCCTCAAAACTATGCTATAGGGCACTGCACACCAGAACAACTAGACACAAGGACAGTTTTTTCCCGAATGCCATCACTCTGCTAAATAACTTATTCCCACAACACTCTCAAACTATTTAATAAGACTGTATTACTAATCTTCTTCTCATCCTTCCTGTTACCTATCTCCTCCCACTTATGACTATAACCATGTTGCTGGTATTTTTATGATTTATATTGTTCTTTTTGTTTCCTAGTATGATTTGATTGCTTATTATGACTATCACTAAGTGTTGTATGTTATGATTACCTATCTCCTCCCACTCATGACTATAATCATGTTGCTTGTATTTTTCCGATTTGTATTGTTCTGTTTGTTTCCTAGTATAATTTGATTGCTTATTAGTAACCTATGACTATCATTAAGTGTTGTATCTTATGATTCTTGATGAATATATTTTTTCTTTTTTTTCCTTTTATGTACACTGAGAGCATATGCACTAAAGATAAATTCCTTGTGTGTCCAATCACACTTGGTCGATAAAAAATTCTATTCTATTTTATAAAAACAAGTAATGAATAAATAAATTCCTCAAAGTTAAATATAGTTTCAAATCAATGACTTTTTTAAAAAAAATTACTAACACTTGCATCACAAAGATTCACCATTATGTCTCATTGAGTGGGATTTAATTACCAATTTTCAAACAGGTTTTGAGATTTTTTTTCCTTCCAAATTTCTCAGAGAAACACTAGACTAGGTTTCTGAGCAAATGGATTCTAAGACTCTTTCTTGGTTGGTATCCAACAGAGTGAGAACAAGGAAAGATAAGTGGTTAGAATCAGAATAATTGTTAAAGCATACCTGATGGAGAAATATGTCTCCAAGAGATGGAAGGATCAGGTTTCCCTGTAGCTAAACAGGCCAGTGTGATGTTGCTTCCTTCATTCGCCACAATATCATTTGAGATATGACTTATCTTTGGAGAAACTGAAATGAAAGAATAAAAAGCAATGAAATATTTCCTTATTCGTAAATTCCTTTAAGCGAATTAATTTTACAATGTCATCATAGTTAACAATAGGATATTTGTATATGGTACCTTTCCTGATCCAATAGCCTTCAGATGAATTGGATTTCATATCGCATTATCCCAAACAACAACCATCCTTGTTCCAAAATTGTAATATCCAGAAAAATAAATTTTATGAGCCACCGAAACTGAGAACTTCAACATGAAATACTATTTCTGAGGCATTCTATTAGGACTCTACATTGTGTTTTGGCTGATACAACATTTAGTCTTACAGAGCTGCATGTATTTCAAGAATTCTGATTGTTTCACGACATATCAAGGAATGACTTCTTCAGTGAGGAATGTTTCTATATTTCGAGACTTTGTATATACTTTACACAGTATTGAAGTTGGAGGAAACAGATTCTTTACTTGAATCTGCTCTAGTAAACTGACTATTGTAGTATTCCTGTAATAAATGTTCATGAATTTTATCCAACTCATCTTATCTTTATAAAAGTCTAATGAGTTAGTTTAGGCTGAAAAATAGTGACTGGTCCAAAATCACAAAATGGATTTCATAGACCAACATAGGTTGAAACCTGGGCTTTCCCAGATTTGAGTTGTAGATTAGAGCAGTGTCATAGTGTAATGGATAGAGTTTTACTTATTATCTTTCAGAGGTTGCATACAGCCAGGAAGGACATTGGTGCACAAACATCCCTACAAACATGTATTGCTTTCCATCTTATAGGTGGATAGAGATGTGAGCTCTCATCAGTTTTTCATTGGAAGGGGTGGTAATCATTTCTGATTATTTATTGTTCAATTTATTTGCTGCTCATTTCACTATGGGGTTATTTTGGGTGGCTTTATTACAACCAGGAACACCTGATTTCAGCCAGTATTTACCTTACAATAGCCCCCTACAAAAAGTCACATACATCTTCTTGATATATTATTCCTGCAGAGGAAAGTAAAGGAAAAGAAACAAGAATTTCCCATTCCCTCTTCCTGGAAACTTGACCATCATTGCAGTCCTACCTAGTATAAACCGTATTTTTCAGACTGTAAGATGCACCGGAGTATAAGATTTCGAAAAGGTAAACAAGAAAAAAAGTTTTTGCTCTCCCCAGCCCCCAGGAGCACTCTGCAGGCCTCCCAAACCCTTTGTACAACCCGTTTTTGCAAAAAATGGGTCTGTTTTTTGCAAAAACGGGATGTACAGAGAGTTTGGGAGGCCTGAAGAGTGCTTCTGAGGGATGGGGAGGACAAAAATGTGATTTGTGGAGGGTTTGGGAGGACAAAAATGAGCCTTTTTTTTTTTTTTTTTTTTGCAAAAACGGGGCCTGCAACAGGTTTGGGAGGCCTTCAGAGTGCTCCTGGGGACTGGGGAGGGCAAAAACATCCCCGTTTTTATGAAATATGGGCCCATTTCTACAAAAAATGGGCCCGTTTTTGGCCTCTCAAATCCCCCACACATTGTGTTTTTGCCCTCCCCAGCCCCCAGGAGCACTCTGCAGGCCTCCCAAACCCTCTGTGCATCTCATTTTTGTGAAAAATGGGTCTGTTTTTAGAGAAAACAGATGCGTGGGGTGGGGTTTCAGGAGGCCAAAAATGGCTGTATTTATTGTATAAAACACACCAACATTTCCACCCTTTTTTAGGGGGGGGAGTGTGTTTTATACTCTGAAAAGTACAATAAGTATTTCCCAATAAGATCGGGGTTTTTTTTTTCTATCAAGGGGATTGTTATCACAGGGTAATGTGCTAAATCATTTCACATAGCACTGAAGTAAATGGTAGCCAGGCCTTAGCTGGAGTAAGTGGAAGCGACTCGTTTTCTTTCTCTCTCATGCTCCTTTTTCTAGTTTTCTTTCTGACATCTCTCTGTCTCTTCCCACTTTCTCTGCTTCTTATATTATATTTTCCAGATATTAATATATTTCCAAACATTCAGGATCCACCACCTGCTCTTTTCTGCCTTTTACCAACAGTACCTCCAAAGTGAGGAGGAATCAATATTTAGATGGTCAGGATATGGTGTGGTCTTCTAATGATCACCAGTACATGGAGAGAGAGAGAGAGAGAAAACACCCAGCTCTAATGATATGTATCAAGTTCCCTTGGTTAAACAGCTCTATAAAAATTATACAGCAGCAGAATCAATAAAAAATAATTCTAACCAGCTTTTATTTCACAAGAGTGCTTGCAAGGTTACATCAACGCACACCGATCAATTCAAGGCAGTCTTCCAGGACAGACAGGAGTGCAAGGAATGTTTATTGAATCTAGCCTCAGAACATCACCCTTTTTGCGCTGCCTCCTTGGAAAGCAACCATTCAGCATTTTTCATGCCGTTTTAATTTTTTGCCTTTTAAAATGTATGCTAAGTACCATTTCTCAGTAGATAGGAGGGGCGTTGCTCCATTTTGCTTCCCAGAGATGGGAAAAGAATCTGACAACATCTCCTGTTTATTTCTACAATACAATTTGTTTACATGTGGGCACAGTTTCAGTGATTGATTTTTCCCAAGGCGACTTACATTTTAAGTGCTGCGTAACAACAAATGACACGGTAAACACTTGGAAGGACCAAGCTGTGCAAAGCCACTTTTAGTCCTCTGGGAGTCTTTAAAGGGAGCAGAGTGTGGATTGTTGCCAGATTCAAGCACTCTAAGAAGGGATTTCTGCATACAGGAACATGGACTATGCCTTAATTTCTTTGCAGCCCTCATTCTTTTCCTACTGTGCCCACTGGAACCTCAATAGGTGGAGAGAACATCTCTCTAATATCTGTTCCTGGAAAGAGATGAAAGGAAAATGATGTATTCATGTCCTACATGTTGCCCTGCAGGAAACTGAATAGTGGAGAAGTAGTACTTCTTCTCCTTCTCCTTCTCTTTCTCCTTCTCCTTCTCCTTCTCCTTCTCCTTCTCCTCCTCTTCCTTCTCCTCCTCCTTCACCTCCTCCTCCTCCTTCTTCTTCTGCCTTCTGCCTTCTTCCTCCTTCTTCTTCCTCTTTGTCCTGTTTTCCTCTTCCTTCTTTTTTTCTCCTTCCTCTCTTTCTTCTTCTCCTTCTCCTCCCTTTCCTCCCCCTCCTTTATTTTATCTAAATGTGGCTGCATGGGGGAAACCACATTTTTAAAAAGTATAAAAGCTATCTTGGTGCCTTGGCTGAATATACTGAATAAAAAGAAGACTGAGTTTAAATTGCTTTAAATGCAGAGGCAGTTATTCTTAAGAGGTGTGGAATGCCCTGATGATGAAGTAAGTATGATGTGCGTATTTGTTGTTCCTAAAACTCTGTTAATCTGGACTCTATTTGCCCCTCAAAACAGATTTATGTGCCACAAGCTGCAGAAGAGGCTTCAACAGATACTGTACTAGGTTATCAATACCAGGACTGACATTTATCCTATATTATTTTATTAACAGGAAAGGTTTATTAAACATTGTCTCTTAGCTATTTGAAGTATTTGGAGATTTGGCATATCTTCAGATAATATAGGCTCAAATTTCTCCCTCCCCCCCCTCCTCCTCCTCCTCCTCCTCCTCCTCCTCCTCCTCCTCTAAAAAATATAATCATTCAAGAACTTGTTCATGGATTGTATATTAGAAATATAAATTAATGCCAGACTACTCTATTGAGCATGTCAATGCTTTAACAAATTCAAAATGTCCCTCCCTTCAACAGAATTGCTGTCCTAATCATCTGGATCAGATCATTTTTACTCTTGGCAAATTTATATACCATTAATTTGCTGGTAACTAGTTTCATAATTAACCATTACTACAGCTTGTTCCTCCAGAGTTCAGAGCTTCTTTTGTACTGACCAAACCACTGCAGTTTAGATAGCATTTGATTCTCATAGTTACACAAATATGAAACCTAATTAAACAGAGACACACACATTGTTTCTTGTTTCTCCTTTGCAATTCGATTTAAAAAGTAAGTTTTGCATTAAAGTTATGTCCAAATGGTTCAAAAGCATCAAACAAAAAGGCAAGTGTCAAACTGGAGAAAAGTTGATAATTTTATCAATAATTTTCCTGAAAAGTAGGAAGTGTACAGAAGGCTAGAGATAAAGGTTCTGGATTGGCCCAATCCACCATATGTACTGCTTGTATTTTTTCAATCATTTCCAGATTTCCTTGCTTCATCAGAAGAGAGTTATATTAATGCACAATCCACTGGCAGATTGTACAAATGTTTAAACTTCATGTGAACACTATTTTATAATTCAGGAGAAAAAGCAGAAGATAAACTTTTTTTAAAAAAATAATAATTCTATGGTATAACTCCCTCATCTTGTGATATATGTAAATAGAGATGTGTGGGTTTCATTTTGACTAGCTAACCTTCAATGAAGGAAAAACCGGAGGAAAATGCAGAAATTAAAATGTAATTGCACAGCTTGCCACAACTTCGTTAAAGTGTTACATTCAACAGCGCTATCTGAAGTGAGAACAGCAGCAGAAATATATTCTTACAGCAAGTGTCAGTAGCAGAAAAAGTACAGCTGACAATTAGCAACCACCTCATCCTTAGGACTCAGTCTCCTGTACACTTCAGAGTCTGTTTTAACCAGGAGTGTCCACCAGATGTGGCGAAAATACTCAAGATAAGTGGCCACAATGTTGCGACTGAAAATCCACGTACATAATATAAGCCAGGCTTCAATCACATCCTTGGCCATCATCTTGACTTCATTGCCAACACTCGGAGAACACCTTGGTTAATAGGCATAATAGGCACATTTCACAAAAACCTAAAGCAAATCACTGGGCTAACATATTTGAGCACTGTGTAATCTTAAAAGAACAGGGTTAAAAGTGCCTTTATCATACTCTGCACCGAAAACAACTCTTTTGATATATTTTTTATACCAAGCTTGGACAGCATAGAATGCAAAGTCCTTAGTGCTACCTTACTAAATTGCAAAGCATGCTACTGACAGCAGTGTTGTGATCTGCCAAGTGATTTCATTATTACCCAGGCATGAAGAGATTTTTTCAGTTTCCTCATGCAATATTTCACTCCTTGTTGTGTTACTTTTCAAAAGATACCATACAATCTGTCAGACCAGGTGCAAATTGGAAAATTTCAATCGTATTAAATATTTTTTTTAAGAAAAAAATCAGTTTGAATAAGCAATACGCTGGCTTTACCGTCACACAATATTAAAAACTAACTTCATTGTGTTAAAAACGTGACACAAATCTAGCTTAAATAATTACACATTTATATAATGATTGTTAAACTGATAAATATTAAATGTAACTATATTTAAAGGTAAAATATTTAAATTATTAAATCCACAAATCTCACATTTGTATTACATGATTGATTATTGGTGTAAAATGGAGTGCAAAATTGTTTTGAGTGTTTTTTTGTTTTGTTTTTTTACTTTTGCCTTAATTGAAGCTATACAGGGCCGTATAACTGGTAGTAGTGGACATTTTGAATCCAAAACATTAGAAATGGATTCATAGTGCATGTATTGAGTTAAATGAATAGTTATTGTTCCCTGACATCTCTGGGGAACTTCATCTATGTTTGGCTGATATTTAATTGATGTTGTTTACATTACTTCTTGGAAGGAATGGATGAGCTGAGCTATACATGGAATTGTTCCCACATATCTTTAATGTTGTCCCACAGCCAAGGTAGCTGATAGCTATGAAGCAATTAGAAGGTTAGGATGGAGGATTAGAGTCTAAATAGAGGGACTCTATTGTAGAGTCAAATATGACTAAACACAGGCTGAAAGTTCTGATGATTTTTTTTGGTGGCAAAAACTACAGCTCTCAGTTCAGTCAATTATTTCAATTAGGGAGGAATGTGCTTAATATAGACCTTGGAGATTAGAATGGAGAATACTCAAAATCTTGCTTTTCCATTTACTAACATAAGATCAAAGTCTGACTATGGATAAAAAGTAAAATAATCAGCAGTAGGTAGGATACATCTAGGGTACCATTTTTGAAGTATGTTTCTCAACACCTGTGGTTTCATGCATAGTTTCATGTAGACTTTTAATAATTATACACAATTTACAGTTTTGTAATCAATTATTCTTAACATATTTTTCTATGTATTTTCCCCATTATATACCGCATTTAGATGCAAGTAATTTTAATACAGGCTTCCTTCCTTCCTTCCTTCCTTCCTTCCTTCCTTCCTTCCTTCCTTCCTTCCTTCCTCCCTCCCTCCCTCCCTCCCTCCCTCCCTCCCTCCTTGTAACTTCAAAAAGCCTGCACCGTTCATATGGAGTTTAGAACAACGCAGACACAAGCAGAATCTGTCCCATGTTATCTGGGCCTTAGCAAAGCCCCCTATGGTCCTGTGTATTTATTGATGAATTTCTCTGTTACTGACAGATTTATAGTATATAGTGACAAATAAATACTAAACCGATTGTTGCAGACCATTTCCTGGGTATGCATTCTTTGTTGAATCAGATCTGAAACAGTTCTTCCAAATATTTTTGGAGTGTGCCCAACCTTACTTCCATACCCATAATATAAAATCTTTCTACTTTAATTATTTCTGTCAAAATGGAATCAAGATAATTATTCTATGATACTTTATTTAAATAGTTGGAGCTTCAATAAAATACTGGTCTTCCATCAAGCACCCTTCTATGACTAAAACTGAGTAACATCATAGATTCTTTAATGAATACCATCAATATGCTGGAGGATATTCAGTGTAAAAAAGAGGACACGAATCCTGAACATGAAATCTAAATTAGGAAAAAAAGAATACAGAATGAATGGATAACAGGTTGAAAAATTCAGTGACACTTCAGGGGTAGAATATGGTTTAATTAGAAGGATTTGCAGAAAATCTTTATTTTTAAAAGGTTTAATATAGCGCAAAGAATGATTGAGTAATATTGCAGGAAAGCATCAAAAGATCACTGATATGAACTGACTTTAATTATGTGTTTGATATTTTTAAAAATTAGTGTGTAATGCATTGTAGTAGCACAAAGTATGGCAGTGCTATGTTAAAATACTATGACAGAAAAAAAAAAGAGTTCCATACACATTTCTTATGTAAATAAAAATTAGTAATTCCTCATTGCCAAATCAATTTCTTATAAGACAATATTAACAAAGTTACTACAAAACACAATAATTGTATTACAAAAACAAAAAGCTTCTGATTAAAAGAGCAAATTAAGTAAGTTAAATATATATATTTATATATTTAATTTTCAAATTGTCATTCTTCTAGTTATTAATTCCTTAAAATACTACAGGGGCCAACAAAATGGAATAAAACTGCAGGATATACTGTTGAATTTTATTATGTTAACGTCATAAATTTACAAAGCTCAAGACCATATTGGTTGGAAACAAGCGGAACAACCTTCATCCTGCAGTGGATATCCAATCCTGAATGATGATCCAATCCTGAAAATAGTTTATCAGTTCTGTAGTTTGAAAGAATTAAATTTAATATAGACTGGTGAAAATACCCATTCAAGTTACAATTGTGTCTAGGCCTAGCGTCTTGAAATACTTCTCTAATGTAAATACAAGAACAATCCATTAATTACACCAGAAAACACCATAGCTGCTATAATTGAAAACAACAATCTTGGAATAAGCTCCGGTAGCTCCCAGTGACCAGTAAGATCCCACAGAGTCAGTCTCCTCCAGGTCCCGTCAGCTAAACAATGTCGGCTGGCGGGCCTGCGGGGGAGGGCTTTTCTGTGGCTGTCCTGGCTCTCTGGAACCAATTACCTCCCGAGGTCCGGGCCGCCCCCACCCTATTGGCCTTCCAGAAAGGCTCTTCCGGCAGGCCTGGGGCCGTTATAGTGCAAGACCCGGCCACAAATTGGAGTGTATGTGTTTTAACATTTTAACGTTTTCATGTTTTCATGTTTTCTTTTAACTTTTGTATGGGATACTGTTGCATTGTTTTATTCTCTGTTGTAAGCCATCTAGAGTCCCTTGGGAGTTGGGCGGCATGAAATGCGACAAAATAAATAAATAATAAATAAATAAGATAGTTTTGCCATTATTTATAAACTCAAGCACTTGCATCCTAGAGTACGATAAGGCAAATGATGTTCCTTTTCTATCTCTACTTTGTTTTGTTTCTTTCTGGCAATACTTACTGCCTACTGACAATAACTGTCATGTTCTCAGTATTGGAATCTACAGTAAATTCAGATACAAATCACACACACCCTCTAAAAATCTGGACATTTTTCACACATTTAGGCCAATTCATACATTTAAAGGATTGCTGAATCCAATTTACTAAATCTGTCAGTTTAAATTACAAACTATATTCTTGGCTTCTAATCCCATTAGTTAGAAACAAGAAAACCTGGATCATGTTAATATTGTAGTGCTAGGCACATTTAGAATTAAAGAATAAAGAGCACAGTGAGAAATATTTCTAAGTTTTAGCCTGCAATCCTCTTTTATGCAAACATATTCACACTACTGGACTCAACTGCATCAAATTTGCTTTTTTTTTTTTTGTTCTTCATATTCTGCTTCATATCCTTCCTTTTGCACTTTAGCAGCCATGTTTGCCTTTTCTTGCTCCATCTGCTTGTGTCTTGTGCAAATTTGAACTAAGGATGTGTTAGATATTGAAAGTTTGCATAGTTTTCTATCTGGTCCATTGTATGAGTGGGAAGAATACTCAAACATGATTGGCTGAGCCCTCTGGCAGCTCCCTATATAAGGGCAAGCTGTCAGAGAGGCTAGTTGTTGGATTGTACATAGTTGCTGAATAAAGAGCTGTTGTCTGAAGCCTGTCTCCAGTCTCCTCATTCTCCCAATTTAACAGGATGTGCTTGTGGATGCCAGAGTATTAGTACATAGGCAACAAACACAGTTTTTGCTTTGCCTCCTCCTTACACACCTCTCAGCATGCCCTCTGCAGTCTTAGATTCCTCTCAGCTCTAGATTTAGGCTCACTTAATGTCTGCGCTGTTTAATAACAAATTTTCCATGGACATAAATCAAGGACTGTCTATAAAGTAATACTTTATCTATATTTGTACATGTATGAAAAGCCCCCAGTTATACCATGTTATCCTTCTAGCATCCCAGTGAGATATTTCTAACTGTAAGATAAACAAAAAGAAAGGAACAAGGTCAGTATAGCAATGAAATAAACAAAATGTTAAAAAGTTATGATATTTATGTAGTTACAAGCACATCTAAATTATATTAAAGTAATAAAAATATCTTTACAATCCCCAAGTCATATCACAACTTTTAAGCACTCCTAATGTTTGGAAATTGAAAGTTGAAAAATTTGACACGCTTTACGTAGCATGGCTTACCCCCTACAATAGATTCAATTGATTGCAAATGGTGAGAAGAAATGGTGATATCTATATATGCTAACTTATTCACCAGCTGGAGAGAGAACTGATTCTTTTTACCCAGCAATTTGAAGCTGTGTGAAGATGATAAATTAGTCTCAAACTGGTTTGTGAAGAATTTGGGGTAAAAAAGAGCAACCTGGAAGTCTCTTGGCCTGATTTATAAGATGTTCTCAGTGAAAAAGAGGAAGGAGACACAAAATCTGCCACTGATGTCTTTTGTATGCCAAGGAGGCCATTCCAACTACGAATGACTTCAGGTGGGCCAACTGGATACTCCATTAACCACCCAGAATTCTCCTGCTTTGGGGATATCACCATACCATACAAATTTCACTATATTACCAGTCATAAAAAAATTCTGTTTGTATTTTACCCTTCTTATGCTGATTTATGACCGTAATAAAGATGTGAACTCCCTAATGGAAAGATGAGATAAAGATGTCTACGTCTGCCATCTATGTTCCGACCTATGCTTAGTTCATAAGATTATTTACCAAAAAGTCCTACCTGTAAATGAGTACTTTAATTTCAACCATAATAACACAAGGGCTATCAATAGATTCAAACTCAATGTAATTCGGTCTAATCTTAATTGTAGGAAATATGACTTCTGCAATAGAGTAGTAAATGTCTGGAACACTCTACCTGATCCTGTTGTTAGTCTCGTTAATCCCCATACCTTTTACCTTAAACTGTCTACCATGGACCTTTCATGTTTCTTAAGAACATGCTTGCCCTCCCTAAGGGGGGCGAGCATAAGCGCACCAGCATGCCTATTGTCCCTGTCCTACTGTTCCCATTTATATGTAATCATTCTATGTGTTTATGGCTATGTTTTGCCTATTTATATCCTTTTATTTGTGCCAATTTTTTTCATGTGTCCATGTCTATGTCTATACTGTTACTTGTTTCCTTGTACTTGTTGACAAATAAGCAAACAAGCAAACAAATAATTAATTAATTAATTAAAAAAGCACTTATTGTTGTACTTATATCCCCTGTCCCAGATATTAATCTATCACTTAAGTAAACAAAAAGCACTGGATTGGTGCATCAAAACCAATTAGATGGAATTAGTTCCGAATAATATATGCAAGCTGCTTTGGTTTCTCAAGCAGAACCAAGGGTTTATCCGATATGAATAAAGTTCACTCTGCTTTCCTTTTTTTTTTTTTTTTTGGCTCATTTGCATTTAACTCCTTTCTTAATATTTGCTGGTGCTTGCAGGGGCTACAGAAATCATTGAATAAATTAATGCCATTTCTAGAGAGCTTCAAATCAATGTACAGTGGCAAGGGGGACATTAAAATATTGTTATTTCTCCTCCAGGCTCTTTGCTAAGTGGGACTGTAATTTCCCTTTGCTTTTAAAACTGATAAAGAACGATTCAATAATGAAGCCAATGGAGGGCTAGCAAAGGCTGCCCTTTTGTAAATGATCTCAAGAAATGAACAAGAGCAATGGAAATAACAATAGCAGCAACTTGATTTAGATCTCAGAGTTGGGCAACCAAGGGTTTAATGCTAGCAAGCTGTCCTTTGGTCACAGCAAGGCTCATAGAAAGAATAATAAAAGCTTTAGATTAAATCTACCCATAGAGAGCAGAAGACCTTACTATTTAGCAACAAATACCCAGCCCTTATATTCCAATATCTAAACTGTATCTCAGTAATTGCTATACTGTTCCTATAAAGTAGGGATTCCAGACCTGGGCTGCCAAAAACAGACAACTATAATATTGCAGCAAAGAGTCTTTGTTATCTCTTTGCTGCCATCCCAATTTGGGGTGGAGGGGGCTGATAGCAGAGGGAGTGAGGTTATTTGTAGGTGGCGAAAGATTGAAATTGGCCTTTCAAGTATTTCCATTATTTGCACACATTTAATGGAGGTCTAGCTGTGCATATATTGCTAGTCACCCATCCATAACTACCAACAACCTGATAGAATGGAGATTGCCACATCTTGCACAGCAGGCAGCCAATGTTACTACTGATCATCATAGAGGAAGGTGTCACTGGCAGCCTTCTCTAAAGCACCATGGTGTTTGATATGCCATTCTCCCTTCCTTTCCGCCATTCTCTTCAACTGCTTCAGCCCTTTTCACATCAAGGATTAGGACTGTTTTCGGTCCAAAATTCACCTTGTCCCTTTTACTGTTTCATTTGGGGAATGTTTAAGAATGAAATATTAATCTACATATTTTATGTACATGTGTGCAGAATTTGGTTTAAATGTGCTAGCAAATCTCAGTATTGCACAAACATTTTACTGTGTTGTTTTCATTAATGTATTTGTTGCACACACAATTATTCCATCGTGTACATAGCTTAATCAGTGAGTTCAAAAACAAATCAAGCCACCTGTCTCTGAATTTGTATCTTGCTGTAAAAGTGCAAATCAAACAACCTTCTCCCTACCTTTCTGTCTATACTGTATGCCCAGACATCACTTCTCAAATATCATTTCTACCACATATATGTGGGAGATTCAGATGCGGTTTCAGTCTTTCCATTTGTCTTAGCACTGTCTGTACATCATAGATATGGCTAAAACAGAGGGTGTATAACTGATCTTGAAGGCTTTTCAACCTGAAGGCTAGAATAGCTTCTGCACTGTTTTCCATAAAGATCACAGCCACTGGTTGTATGTAAAAGTGGGGTAATTTCACTAATCCTCTCGTTCTGGCTAAATTCTGTTTATTTCTACTTCCAATGCTATGATATTAATAAGCTTTTGCTTCCTGCGGGATGCTCTGTTCAGTAGTTCTGCAGTTTGAACTGAGTCTACCATCCATTGCCACATTGCTTGAGAGGGTGATTATTTATAGCTTACAAATCAGTTTATAAAGCACTCGGGGCCCCATTGTGATGAAATATGCCAGCCAAATGTAATTTGTTATCATTAGAACACAGCAAATTGTGCTGTGTGAATTATATTAGCAGTTTAAATGTAAGAACAATATTGGAACCATGACTTATATTTTCTATCTCACTTAATTCCCAATTCTGCTATACAATTCTGACATTCAAAAAAGCATCCATCAGAAGTGCTAACTATCTAAGCAAAGGAAGGAAAAACAAAATTATCATGTCTTCTCTTTCCAGCAGCCCCCATTATCCTAAGGCGTTCATGATAGAAACCCCAAAACTGCAGGTCTTCTTGGAAAGTATATTTTTATTCTCATTATGGTGAAGATTCCGTCTGGAAGAGACTTCTATTGCTAAGCATATCTTTACATTGCAGCCCTGAATTTATACTGCAGACACAGAATTCTTCCTTCACTTTAGCACTTCAAACATGTTCAGTCACTTGGATTCACAGATACTTGTGTCCCAATACCAATAAAGGATAATTTCCTATTTGTAGCTAAGGGTTGAAATGAGGGGTCCTTGGTGCTTTCTGAGTTTGGTTATTTTCTAGCACCGATAATATTACTAATTGGTAATGAAACATCTAGACAGTACCCAATTAATACCACCATCAGGATTGGTTTAGTAACAAGCAGAAAAAGCTAATGGTCCTAAGAAATCACATAAGTCTGATTGACATCCAGAATATGAAAACAATGGATGAAGATACTGGATGAAGTGGCCTTATAAATACCATGACACCCTACCTTCAAGCTTATGTCCTTCTGTTATGGTTATATTAAAGCCCTTTAAAGCCCAAATGGGACTGCGCTACTTACAGTACGTGACCATATTTTCCTAATAGTTTCTATCCATTCAATTTGATCCGGCACATTGGGCACACTGCATGACCCATCAGTCAAGGAAGTTGGCTGACAGGGACCAGGAGATGTGCCTTTTTTTATTGCAGAACCTTCCCTCTGGAGATAAGGATGGGGGAAGCTTTTTTATATATATTTATTTGGTTTTATCAGCAAGAATAAATTGCAAAACAGAAAAACATACATGAAACACTAACAACAACAAAAAAGGGAAAAATGGATATCCAAAAAAATATAACTCAATGTTTATATGTTTAATGTTATTTGATATTTGAGGAAGGAAAAGCTTTGAGGGAAAGAGTTAAATGCTGTCTTTCACATCATTGGAAATCTATTGTAATTCATCTCCTCCTCTGTAAATGTTTAATAGTTTTTAAATTAAGAATATTCAATCATAGATCTCTTGTTTGATTTCCAAATTAACAATGGAAGCTACATTTTATTAAGTCAGCTAATTTCTTCACGTTACTCAAGATGATGGGCAACAATTTTACTGATTGTCGGGCATATTCCTGCATTCCTCCACCTACTGATCCGTGGAATATTCTGTGTTTAAATGATATGCTTTCATCATTGAGTTATGACCAACTCCCTAAAAGCAATATCTGGATGTCATCCAGGTAGACGAGGACCCCCTTATAGAGGTGCTCATGTAGAACCTCATTTGTGCAAAGCTTTCAAGTTGCCATGCTGCTTTTATTGATCTTAAATAAGGCTAAAAATTTTCAGTGAACTTTATTTTAATATAACCATTCATCTATTTTGGAAAAAAAGACCTGGGTTAATCTTTCTAATACTGTTTATATATAGATAGATTTTAAAACTGGATATATTAAATGCATGTGGTGCCCTTTTGTAAACTAATAATAATTAAACATAGCACTGAAAATTGTTCTGAATACTTCATTTGCTCTGAAATATAGGTTGATGGCAAAGTAAAGTGCTGTTTTAGCTATCATGTAAACTACTGTCTGTAGCAAAACTCCATACAGTATTATTGACTACTGTCCTCATTATCCCATAATGGTACCCTCATTTTATTTGGATCAAATCCAAATATATTAGTATTTTTTTCTAATAACTATTAAACCTTTATTCTTTGTTATCCTTTAATCTGACAATTGAAATTTCATCCTTAATTCCAAGTTTTCTTAAGTTCTTTTCAAAAACATTAAAATAAGCCTTTCACCACTATCTACTTGAATGAAAAATTCTTTGCTTGTTTTATCTTTGCTTATTTATTATAAAGAAATATGTTTGTTTGTGAGTTATTTTTCAGCCTCTAAAGAGCCCCTGAGATGACTTCAAAGAAATTTTAAAAAATGTATACTCAGCAAAACATGCAAGCAACTATTTTAAAAAATGAACACGTTGAGTGGAATTCTTGCATTTAAAATAATTTGAAAGTCATGCATAATTAATAGCTCACTTAAAACTGAAAGGAAATGCTAGTCTAATTCTATGATCAGAATGGTCCACAACTGGATTGCCAACGTCTGCTAAGGGTTCACAATAATCTTATCTTGGTGGGGCATATAAAAATATATCCCAGCCCCAAATGATTCTGGATTTTATATCTGTTGAATTTTGGATTATGTCTAAGATAAATTGGTACAAGATCTGTACAATATGATCAATAATGGACTAATTGGAATATATTCTTGACATTTCAGGGTTTTTTTGTACTGAACAAGTTTCTACTCTTCAAAGCCTTGGCTACATAAGTATTGTTGCATGAACCTTGCTTCTTTGGAACTAGAAGTTCCTTTGCATATATATCCCCCTCCTTCTATTAAATTCATTAATTCATGGTTATCTGCCTAAGTTTAGTTTAAACTGTGTGTTCCACTTCAACCTGTGAACTACAAAAGACTGGCCCTCACCACCTTCTAAATAAATTTAATAAAATAAAAAACAGCAGATATGAGTCATTTTCATGGGCAATGTTTGTACTATTGTTTATAAGTCTTGCGTGCTTGACCAGTTTAAAACAAAACCAATTTTCACTTCTGCACTCATTCACTAAGAAAGGACATTCCTGGAAATGGATATTCTGAATTGAGGGGGGGGGGAACCCCATAGCAGCGGTTCTTTCCAGCTTGGGTGAATCAGTAGCAGTAGCTGCAGGAGGCTCTGCCCACCTGCACGGACATCATGACATTGCTGTTGTGCCACATTTTAAGCCTCTGCACATGCGCAGAAGGCTTTGCGCATGGTGTGGATGACAGCGCGCGTTAACAAACATTTGCGAACCGGTAGAGAAGGTAAGTGAATTTCACCCCTGCCCGATAGCCTATCTCAGAAATTAAATATTTGGTAATGTGAGAACGGTTAGTTTTAAATTACAGGAGATTCAAGATGAATGAGTATAATTCCCTTTTTTGGCTTGATTTAAAACACTATATATAGATGGCTGAGTGAAAATATAGTGACCATGTCACTGCAGTCCTTGAGAAATGTTGTCTACTTAACTCCAACAATAAGAAAGTTGTGTTAGTTCTTCAAAGTGAGAATGATCAAAGAGATTAATAAACCAACATGTTTTACTAAAATGCATTATTATTTCAATTAATATTTTTTAAAAAGAAAATAAATAAATAAATAAGGGTAAATCACAATAATGCCAAGTTTTCTGAAACTTGGTGCCATGAACAACTAAAATTTAATTTTGTTTATATCCATCAGTATGACAGATTCAGGAATCACTTCTAAATAATGCAATTTAATTAAACTTAATATGAAAAAGTAATGCAGGGCTTTTACAATATAAAATGGGAAAAAATAACTTCCATATGATGTAAGATAGTGGAAGAAAGTGCTCCATATTAAGTATTGGAATTTCTTGAAAATAAAAGTCTGGTTGCTTTACTCAAAGAACTGAAGATATAAGGAGTTGGAAATCTCACCTCAATGTGGATAGTAAAAGTCTGAGTGCTTAGACAGATTTTTTTCTCTTGCTAAACTTTCCTCCCTTTTTAAATTGCTATGGTATACAATTATCTTATTAGGCTTTACCAATTAAGAGGCATCAGCTGTAAACTCATTGATTATGTTCATGCCCAGAATCAAGTTTTGTGCCCAGAGCCATACTAACTAGCCAGGCATACGTTCATGTAAATATCTGGGATTTATTTTCATTCATGAGCCCTTGTTATGCATTTCATAACCACTGTGAAAAGAGAGCCAACAGAAACAAATACATTAAGTGTTTAAGATCCATTATTTTCAATACGGCTAGAACTAAAATATTTAATAATAATATAAAATATGTATTAGTTATAATATAATAATTTTCCTTACTCTGCTAGGAGAACATGTTTGTCTAGAAAACCTAAAGCAGTTTTATGAGGACTTTGATTTTGTGTCTGTGTGCAAATCCCTAAAACACCATCTCAAGAACACCAGAAAAAAATGTGATGTTTTGAATTAATTGTAATATGAATAGCAATTTAACAACACTACACTTCTATAAATAACACTATACTGCCTAGGTATAAATCCTCTATACCATATTCTCTGTTAGACACAATACGTATCTTTCAGGTTGCAGAGTTATTGAAAATGGATGTAGAATTTTATTGTCTAAATTTGCCGCCTAAAAAAGTACCCCACATGACACCTTGGGGAGATGTGGATTGGACATTTGCCTTGGGACTGTGGGGGGAGGGATTTGGGGGATGCTTTCAATATGTAATTTTTGCGCCTATTGCCTCAGACTTTGCTTTTCTTTCGCTGCATTCAGTTCATACTCAGTAAAAGTACCTTTCTCTACAAACATGGAGTTGGAATTTTTTTTTCTTGAGCTTGGAACGGAGTCAAGCCTGACAAAAACATTATATTCAGAAAGTGATTAACTGACCATAATTTGAAATTTCATTCAAGTGTAAGCATATTTGAATGGGTTTTATACTGTTGAGTTTTTAAATGCCACCTTGCCCAATTACTGGAGCCAGTTTAAATCATGTGGTAGTATGAAAATACTTGCCATGACATCAAGGGGAAAAAAAAGAAACATTATTGCAATAATTGCTCATTTGGCCAGTGATCGTTAAAAAACCATTGTTCACATTTAGATATATTAGAATCAGAAGGAATTCTGATATCATATTTTCTGATTAAAAAATGTTACTAAAAGGAATAATATTTTGTTTGCTGCAACAGATGCTTGGAATGGAAGTTATAGAGACTTATGAAAGATTCATTTCCATGGGTTCAGGTGATGAAAATGATATTGATTATAGTATTCTTCATGGCTTAAACTTCATGTTTGTAAGATAGCTTGATACATAATGTCTCAACATCTCTGGGAGTTAAAATGGTGTTAGGGAGCTTGCTTATGGAATTCAGTTTTCCTAGGAAGTCTGTGGTTTGCTTCTATAGTTGGAAGTGCAGAAGATTTTTTAAAAATAACAATGCACACACAATTACAAGCTAATCCATTGTCATTATCTTCCTCTTCCAGCAAACAAGGATAAATCCTTTGTACACCGGGAGAATTGTGCTTACTTAAAGGAGCTACTTTATGTATAGATTACAAATGGAGTTTGAGCCCCATTTCTTAATTCAATTTCTTGCACTGTAATTGTGCAACATGCATTGATTACTTGTTGGCTATGTGACCCTATCCTTTTCTTTTCTCTCATTCTCTGTTTTGGCATTGATTTGATTAGATTCTTAACAGCATTTTGAGACATGATAGCTTACCGAATTACTTACTGAATACCACTTATACACTGAAGAAAAAAATGCTCAGCCCTTGGTTAGTACATAGTGGGTGCATTAAAAAGAAAAATGACTGAATTTTCATTCATGACTTACTTCCAATTTATTGCAGAGGGGGAAAAAATTAAAGATTCTTCTAAGCGCCACTCCTGTTCTGGGATTTGGCTTAACCTGAACAATCAAAGTCCTCCCTTGCTACTGGAATTACATACAGCATTTCGATGATCTAGTTTAACAAGCCTAGCTATTTTAACTGGAAATTTACTGCCGTGGTAATGTAATTATTTACCACTGATGGATTCCTTGCAGTCTGATTTCAGTTTCAGCTTTAAAGCAAAGAAAAATGAATGAAGTTGCAGAGAAGAAAATCTATATACTGCTATACGAAAATAAGTGTAGCGAGAGGACCACAACAATATGGCATAGGTGATCCCAATAAAAGCTTTGACCCTTAACAAATAGTGGTAATTAAAAGCTTACCATGAAATGTATCAAAGAAAAAAAAATACATCTTAATTACTGAAGATAAGGTGGGTGGGTTTCTGGCTGTCATCCACTTTATTGCTTCAAAACAAGGATCATTAATACTTGAAAGAAGATTTCATATGCTAGTGCTAAACATGGGACGTAACTCATAATGGCCTTTATCCATCCTGGATAATTAGTTCAAGTAGATATTCAGAGCAACACACACTCTCTTCTTTGGTCAATTAATTTATGATATATAATAACACAAAGAAGTACGTCAATGCCAAAGGATTTTGAAATATAAGGGTTGCTATTAATTAATAATTGGACCAACTTGAAATTGTTATGATACTTAAGATATTATTCAAAGGTTAACAAAGGGGAGAAAGGTGTGGCAGACAGGCTCATGATAGCTACCAGACAAAATGTTTGGCCTCTATGTATGGATTTTATTTTAGGCATAATAAAAACCTGAACTCTGATAACGAATATTCTTAACTTCAAGTTAGTCCTTTCATGTTCCACTAATTCTGAAAGTTTTTCACAAATTTGTAAAAAGAAATTTTCACAAATTCTCGCATAGAACTCAATGCAAAACCAGTTTTAATTTTGCAGATACTCTGCCAATCTCTTTGATGAGCAATTTATACTTTAGATTGGTTTATGATCACACACACACAAAAACAACAACAACTCTGATAACGAATATTCTTAACTTCAAGTTAGTCCTTTCATGTTCCACTAATTCTGAAAGTTTTTCACAAATTTGTAAAAAGAAATTTTCACAAATTCTCGCACAGAACTCAATGCAAAACCAGTTTTAATTTTGCAGATACTCTGCCAATCTCTTTGATGAGCAATTTATACTTTAGATTGGTTTATGATCACACACACAAAAAAAACCCCAACAACTCCAAAACAATAAACAATACAAGTACACAGGGCCAAGTCCTTGTTTAGAAAAGAATTTGAGGAAAAAACAAATCCTTTTAAGGTACCTATCCTTTTAAAAAATGATTTCCCTAAGGAGCTGGCAATAGTGCTAGCAACAACAAATACCAAAGATGGTTGGGAACTGCCATTTAATTTCCCAGTCTGTTCTGGAATGTGTAATATATTATCACTTTAGAACATTACAAACACACATAAACAGAGGCATGCCAGCAAATGTAAATGGGATTGTAGCTCAGGAGCTCCAGACCTCTTTGCCAAGTTGTGTAAGTAAGTTCAGATTCCATCTGGCTGAATGCAAATTAACGTTAAAAAAACATATATACACTATTCTGCAAAACAGGTTATAATTTAAGCATTTCCTTACATTAACTATTCACTTAATATTTAGATGCTGATATCCAGAGTTGGGAACATTACTATGGAATCTTGGAAATGCTAAACAATACTGGTAACCTCAAACGTAGTTCAGGATAAACAGCTTTTATGAAATCCATTATTTTATTCTCTATAGGTTAATCTAGTCCGAATCACTATTCCTGAATTCCAGTTTATGTAAGAAAATTTCTTAAAATTACCTCACATCAAATTATAGCTTGCTGGTCAGTGTGCTTACTATATTCTACATTTCAGAAATACTGACCTATGCATTCCTTTACGACTATGTGAAAACAAATACAGAGTGATGCTCACTGGTCCAGTTTCTGCTGTTGCATCCCAATTTGTCTGGCCTGCAATTCTCCATATGCTGGAGGAGAAAAATCTGACGGCAGAGATTGTTCTGTCCCTGGAGATGCCTGACATGACCTAGAATCCTGTACAAGCAGGCTTTTAAAGTATCTGGGAACCATACAACGTAGCTTCCTCACTTTAGACTTCAGTTTCCTTCAAGGAACAGGGACAAAAGATGCCATGGCCATAATATGGCTTATTTGGTGAGCGTGCCCCAGGTTACTTTCCCATTGGAGATATTGGCTAACTAAATTTATGCCAGGATTGAAGTTAGGCCAATATTGAAACTATAACATTAAATAAGAAGAATATTCTTGCTTCTCAAAAGTTCACCATAAATATGATGATTCCATGTAAGGCTCAAGTAATTGTAAGCCTTCAGTGACCAATTTCTGAGAGGCAACTTCATCTGGGTGGCCTGATGAGTTTATCTTGGCAGATTTTTGAGGGTTGGAAGAGGGGATGGTCAGTAAACCCAAGGATCTTCATTTTTCAACAAGAGTTGTTTTGTCATGCCACAATTTTCCTGCCAATGAAAAAGAAGAAAGACTGTCTGGAGATAATCATTCTTCAATTTTTGGTGCCATGGATGTCCCTTATTTTTTCGTGACTCAAACTATTCTCTTGGTGAATTCACCTAAGAAAGAGAAAGGCCTAGCACTCGTTTAGAACTTTTATCTCTCTCGAACTGTTTTTCATCACTGTACCCAATTTATCACTCAGAAAACAGAATTCGAGAAGAGGGGGAACTGTAGATACTGAGCTTTGGATATATATTTGTCGCCTGTGTCTTGATGGTTATAAAAGAAAAGAAGGAAAATAAGGTTGTCATTTTGGCTGATTTGTTTCCCAAAGTTTGGATTCAGAGAGTTTTTTTTTAAAAAAAGTCCTAAAATAGATCAAATGATATAATACTTGTGAATCCAACCACCCTTTCAAGATTCCAGCTTCCATTAGAGTTAGTTAAAGATTATTTAGGAATACAGGAACTGGCAGTGCTGATTAAATCCCTGGCCAAGGAAATCTGACCTCTGCTATGCAAACACATTGAAACAAATACACAAAATGGAGTGTACAAAATGGAGGCATACTTATTTTTCAGTCATTTGCCTTTGCCTCTGAAATAATAAATATATAATATTTTACCTGTGGTGCACTTTTTCCTATTAGCATTTATTTAAAAAGTCAGTTATAAAGACCAGTAGTAAAAACCTTCTTATTCATGAAAAACACATACCTTTTTAAAAATATGTTTAGTTCTTTGGGCAGATTTTATGTTTTTAGCTCTTTAGAAAATCAGTCTTCAATCAGACATTAAAAAAAATCTCAAAACTTAATTTGATATAAAAAACAAAACAAAACAACCCCCCCCACCAAACATCTAATTAAATGTTATAGTATCAAACTTGTCACCAAAACATATTTCATAAGTTTAGAAAGCTATTTTAGTCACATTTAAAGTAATATTATAAATGCATGGCTTTTGGTCTGTCACCAAAACATACCATATAACAACAGCAACAATATAATATTACAACAGCAATAATAATAGCCCAAATTAAGCATAAGCAATGCTTAATTTCCAATTGAATTGGAAAAAAATATGCAGTGGAATTTATAAAGTTTGGCTTTGCACAAATTTAGTTGTGTGCCATTTGTGCTCCTTCCTGGATCAAAAGGCATTGCATACAGTCATTCCTGCTTTGGTCATGAGTGATTGGAACACTGCAATGCATTCTGCCTGAATTTTATCTGTAAGCCCTACATAGCATGGGCTGGGATACTGAGGGATCAGGTAATTGATTAAAGAGTGTCATCTAGTAGAAATCAGAAAGTGTGCATTTTCTGTCACCATGTCTATCCTTGGGACATCCTTCTCCCAAGATTAGATTCGTCTCAAACAAGAAGACATGGTGGTACAATGGTTAGAATGCAGTACTGACTGCCAGCTGCCAGTTTGACTGCCAGCAATTCGACAGTTTGATTCTCACTGGCTCAAGGTTGACTCAGCCGTCCATCCTTCCGAGATTGGTAAATTGAGGACCCAGATTGTTGAGGGCACTCTGTAAACCGCTTAGAGACGGCTGTAAAGTACTGTGAAGCGGTATATAAGTCTATGTGCTATTGCTATTATTTGGCTTTTGGAGACATGATTGTTTTCCCTGGGATTGGAGTTAGGAAGTCATGTAAACTTCTGAGGTAGTATTGATTTATTACCGATGATTACCTTAGTTGCCCTTTTTCAGCCTTATTCCTGATGCATTTTCTGAGAATACGGTAAAGATTACCATAGGAATTTTAGAGGCGATTGTTAATTTATAGTGGAGGTAGTATGTATAAAAGAGTGTATTGGGGAAAATAGAAGAATATTGTTCACATACTATTTTTTAATAACTTCAGATCATTAGATATGAGTTTTCCTTAACTGGCACAAATATGCTTCCGATTTTCACACTGGAGCATAGGAGGGTATTTTCTTTTAAAATTTCTTTGGCTTCCATTCTTTTCTAAATCCCAGGAAGTCCTGGTTTTGCTTTAAAACCAACTTCACATTAAAATGATTTGCTGTACAAGGTACCTGTCAGATCCCTTATGTATTGCTTATTGTGGCATGAAGGAAAAAAAAAGAATAACAACACCATCACTTCTTTGAGCATAAATGTAAAGTTATTGTTTAATATGCCTTATTATCTGTTGCAAAAAAAGAAGCATTGCCATTGTATAACACTTCAAATTATTGAAAGGTCCGATTGCTTTTTACGGCAGGATTTGCAAGTTGGAAGGTTAAAGAGATATCTATAATTAGGATGATACCAAAGAGTTCTGACTTTGGAGCAGGAAATATCATAACTGTTTCTTATCCATGTCCCTGTGAAAATATTCTTAATCCTTCCTCCTCTCTCTGATGTTGAAACTCCAACCCAATTGAGAGAATGGAGACTGGGTATGTGCATGAATACAGTAGACAGAAAAGAGGCTGAAGAACCGTTTTTGTTCTCCCCAGATTTCCATCACATTCATGATCTAAGGAAAATATTGAAATATTCCTTGCATTGGTCAAAGCGGAGAGGACTAAGTCTTTCCACATTACCACTTTTGCTCTGAGGTACTGTTGTAGACAGGACTCTAGTGTCAGAACATTCTGGAGAAACAGAATGAACCCAAACAAGCAAGTTAATGAAAATATTCTGTAGCCCTGTGTAAATAGAAATTGTTGTATATGTGGTAAATATTTCTAAAATGTTTCATTTGTACCTAATGGAACTTTAAACCTTTTCGTTCTCAACTGGGAAGATCTCTAAATGTTGCAATGGAAACTGTAGCTGTGAGTGAAAAATATTCATTTGCACTTCAATTTCACGGATAATTTGGAAGGCTGTGGGTTTTTAAAAATAATTGATATTGCTGTGAAATTTGGGTGCAAAGTATCTCATTCTACAGTCCTGTTTTCCAAGTCTTGAAGCCTACCAACATCATTGGTTGCAAAGCAGCCAGGGGCCCAGATCTTGAAAACGGAGGCCTCCTCATTTCTATGAAGCACACAGGAAGCTAGTTTATACTTTGGCCCATGAAGCTTATTTTTATTTATTAATGTGAGGAGTTGTCATTTTTTCAAAAGGTCTTTGGAGATTCCAGGAATTTAACCAGGTATATTCTGCAAACAAAACCCCTTGACCTGCAGCTTCTGTTGCTGCCTAGGTTTGGATTATGTGACAGAGGGAAAATCACATTTGAGGGACATCCTGTTTCTAAACTGCACAGTTGCTTTTATATTCTTAGTGGGAGCAAACAGTTAGCTTATCTTTCTATTGCTATTAACATTTTTTTTAAAAATTTCGAGCAATAACCAGAAGACTCTCTTATCCTTGTCTAGATTCTGATAGAAATCTTGGTTGATCCTTTTTTTAAAATAATGCTTCATGGAATTGCTAGAGATTGAGTCCTAAACTTGCTGTTCCATTTTTAAGTGTTTAAAAATGTGCACATTACAGGAAGTAACAATTACATCATGGGGCTTCACTATTTCCAAAATCCAAGAAAAAATATTTCAGTTTCATAGTTAAGGATCTCTAATAGAAATGTAAAGATACCTGCAGTAAAATTAATGCATTTTGGTTCTATTGCTATATCATCTATGTTCTCAGAGGCAGCAATATTTGGACTGTTACAACAAACAGATTAAAAGCTTCAGCAAATTTGATTACATCCCCATTAATTATCAGGCTGATACATCAACCATATAGTAAGCATTCTAATCCACTCATCCTACTCTGCTGGTGTTTTGAATCATTGATTCCCACTTTTTAAATTTTTTTAATGAACAATGTATTTTCCCTACAATAACTGTGAGGAGGTTTGTGTTTGTGCGAATATGTTATTTAGAATACTCTTAAATAATCTACTTACACATTGTTTTAATAATCTATCAATGGTGATATATAGGTCTGCATTAGTCCCACTTTATAGATATTGAAATAAGTCAAATGAGCATGGATGCCCATAGCTATTCTTGGGGAATATGTATGTGGTGCCAATGTAGCCAGTATGGTTAATAAATAATAGACTAGGTACTGTAGTGGAATCACCAGCTGAAGGAGAAGAGACCTTGATAGGGAATGTTAAAAGAGATTCCAGCTTAGAGTACCCTCAGAGAAGGAAACATCTGAAGTCAAACCCTAAAGTTTACAGTTGCCATTTCCCAAAGGAAAGCAGATGGTCTGGCAAACTGGTGATTGACATTAAAGAAACCCATTCGACCCATTCTCAAAGTTGTTCTGGTTGCTTCTACTGGACAGGTACTGTACAAAGCTAGTCAATTGTAGCAATTAAGTAAATGCAGTCTAGGCAAAATATGGCATTGTGTGATCTGCACACTGAATAATAATGATTTACCCAAGGCAATGGTCATCCAGACTGAGTGTGTTGAACAAAATTTGTATTGGATGGTCTTAGGATAGGGAATGCTCCTTAGAACACCTAGCAGTTTCCCAGAGGTGATATTTGAAACAGAAATGTTCAGAAATTCAGTGTTTGGCTTAACTTGAAGATCAACCTTTCTGCTACACCTACATTTGACACCTTTTGTTTTTCTCCAAAAAGGGGACAAATGCATACATATAACACACATAGAGTCAAATAATACTTCATCAGCTGTTCAGGGGTGGGTTCTACTTACTTTTACTACCGGTTCGCAGCATGGCTGCGTGCACGCGCTCACTTCACTCATGCGTGCGCTGTTCTGCGCATATGCAGAAGCGTTTTGATTATGTCGGGGTCAATGGGTAGAGCCTCCCGCCAGTCTTACTACCGGTTCTATAGAACTGATGCGAACCGGGGGCAACCCACCACTGCAGCTGTTATTCCTAGAGCCAATAAATATTTGAGTAGTGAACAAACAGCGCTAAATTTCATATTAGATTCCGTAATTTGATTAGGAAAGGAATCCCTGCCCACTGGAGACAAATTTAGGGACCAGTTTCCTATGTATGGGACAGTATTCTTAGGGCTAAAATTGTAATAATATTGGAGCTTCTCTTTGGGTGGAAAAAAAGAGAGAGATAATTACACATCAAAAATCAGCCTGGCTGTGAAATCAGCAAAGGGAAAAAAATTAAATCCCTTTTTCTGAATGTTTTTCATATGATCTTCTGGCTAGAATCAACTGGAGAGGCTGCAGTTGTGAAGGTTGGCTAGGTGCATGTTAAAGCTGCCAACTGGAACCGGAGAGGGAAAAAAGTCCTAAATTAGGCAAGATTCCACCTTTTTGGTTAGTTGATTTTCCTGCCAGAAGGGAGCTAATCTTCTTTCCCCTCATTTTAATGCTCTTAACGAGTCATGCTCTTAAGAACATATTTTCCTTTTGTTGGAAAGCGCACATTTGACACAAAACTCTTGCTTTTCGAGGTCAAAGCGATTCTACACTCGGTATTGCTATTGTTAGAATGGGTCAGGATGACTCAAAGCAAGTGGGAAAAAAATTATACCCAAGAGATGAGCACGAAATAAAACGAATGAAGCCAAATCAAAAGATCACAATGGAGGTTCATTTCAGCTAAAAGCAGTGCACATCTAATGCATAATATTCACAGTTCAGTTTAAATTCTATTAAAGTTGGTGTTTTGGGGGGGACTTTAGCTCAAATCAGCTTACATGGCCAATTGCAAGAGATGTGGTCCAAAAGAATCTGGAGGGAATATTACCCACCATTGATTGATTGATTATTTGAAAAATATGAGTATAATATTATAAATCAGCTGGAACCTAGCACCTTATAGAACACTGTTAAAGCCAAGATTATATATATATATATATATATATATATATATATATATATATATATATATATATATATATATATATATATAATGAAATGGTGATTACAAGCTAAAAAATATAACCTGAAGACATGACATCACATTATATCCAATTATAATGACCTTACAAAGCAGCCATATTTTCATTAGCTTCCAGGGGGCCATGAGGTTAGGGTCCATATGTGTTTCAGAAGCAAGCTGTTCTAGAGAGGATGGCTGCTACATAGAAGGCCTTCTCACATAGTATATTCTGGTAGATGGGGACACATAACAGGAACTCTCTAAGTTTCCAGGCAAGACAAGCAGAAACTATTGGAGAAAGGTTGTATTTTAACTATAAAGATCTTTAGCCATATACTATAAGTAGAAACAGGCACATTGAATGACATTTGGAAAATGACTGGAAGCCAATGCAATTTCTAGAGCATGGCATTTCTATGATGAACTATTAGCACTTATGTGGTTGTTGGCTTAGAGAAGGCAAGTAATTTTATTTTTCCAAGGACCGAAAACAGCAACCATTGAAGAGCCAGAACTGCTACAGTATGACATGACTGGGTTTGTCCCTTCCGCTCTATCACACATACAAAAATATCCCCGTCCCCAGCCAATAAAACCCCATACAGTTTATAAATATTGTGCTATTTTTAAGAGGAAAAGAGAAACAGTGAATAGGGCAGGAGGATTAAAACAGGTGCCTATATGAGTTGACTATTTGAACAGCCATAGTTCACACAACTTTAAAAACTTCCTAATGCTAGATGAATGCTGTTGATCAAAATTATCCCATTAACAAGCCATTAATGAGTAAGATATATATAGAGGCTCTATTTCCATCTCAGCAGTACTAATGTCTTCTGGGTCTTTTTTATTATCTCCTGCTAAGATGTAGGTAACAGTAGGTTAATTTGCAAGGTAGATTGGAGATGCTACCTTGCATGAAATTGTGTAAGTGTGCTTGAGTAAAAAATGTGTAAGGCAGTGCACTTGTGGAATGTTTGACAAAGTATGCCCAACCAGAAAAAAAAGTACTGTTTTTTTTGGTTAGCAAGGAATGTGGCTGGTGGTAGGAATATGACTAAAGCTGGCAAAATTTACCATGTTAAAATATATGTGAAAGCCTTAATTGACCAAAGCCACAAGAGGTGACAGAGATCAATATCTATGAGCTCATGTGATAACAACCATGGCACAAGGAAGTGTGTGTTCTAGAATGTAAGGCAAATAAATGATAAAGAGCATGAACTCATAAAGATATGAACGAAGATGCTCCAATATTGTACAGTGGAGGTGATGCATACAGGCAGAGAAATGATGTTATTGGTTTGGTTGTGAATGAAATAGAAAAAATGTATGCCAGAAACTTTTATTCATCTATGATATTGTGGATATGTATATAATAGTAGAACATAATTTGAAGATAGTGTATATTACATGATGGTGATAATGGGAAAAAACATACATGAATTTGAAGATAAAACATTATGTTATATTCCTGAGTGAAAACATTACAAGAGAGAAAAAAACTATTTTCTCTATTGGGTGACATGAATGGATATTCACCACAGGATGAAAGAGGATAGGAAAAGCAATGGGGTCACTCAGAGATGTAAGAATAAGAGTGAGAATAATGACTGGAGAGTATCTAGTTAGAGAGAGGCTTACTTGTTTTGAATATGTGGTTTAAACTTAAGTCTATTCATACCTACAATAGTAAAAGAATGAATATGAATATAAAAAGGAAGTTTAACGTACCTTTACTGATTAAGAAAAAATGTATGGTAAATTGAATAAGCTTGAATTATGGAATGTTATCTTAGTGAAATTGATTATTGGCTGCTGAATGTGATAAGAGTATCATACAATAGGAGTAAAGCATATATGAGACTAAATGAAATGCTTAGCAAATAATCAGAGCCCAGAACAATGCATAAATCAAGGATATATAATGTCCATTTGATTATTAAATATATGGCCAAATATGTGAGGCGTGCTTGTGATGGTATATTTATTTATTCAGTTTATGTGCCACCTAAGTCATTTCCGGTGATGGTGACTCATGGTAATAGTGACTCATAGACAGAACAAGAAGCAATGGATGGAAACTAATCAAGGAGAGAACCAACCTAGAACTAACGGCGAATTTTCTGACAGTTAGAACAATCAGTGAATATTAACATTTACTTTGTTCTTGAGAAACAGGAAAGTTAGATAGACTCAATGATGGAGCAAGAATATAACCCTGAAAATCAATGTATCAAAGTCCAAGACAAATGCGTCACAAAAGATAGAATGAATAATTATGAATTATGCCCAAATGATGAAAACTAGTAAATGAATTTGTGTAACTTAGTGGAAAGTTTACTGAAGAAAATAGAGAAATTGTGCAAATGCTGGTGGCCATAGATAGATACATAGATAGTATGTAATATGTTATAAAGAATAAGTGTTTGCCAAAAAAAACCTCAAACACATGTTTCATCCAAATGCAATCTCAGGAGAAATATCAATGTTGAATGAAGCAACAAAGAGGCACTGTGTAGTAAAATAAGAAGAGTAAGGGTCAAGAATAAATAAATGTTGATTGATGTAAACTGAATACAAGAGCACACTCAGTATGAATTAAGTACAGAGCATTGAGGGGTTTAATCAGATAAAAGAGGGGATCAAACCACAAAACAAATAAATGGATGAGTATCCATTTGAAAAATCAACATATGAAGGCAGAATAAATGGATCAGGAACTTGGAAAAGACCAAGGATATATGCTTGAATGGAACTGATCCCCAATGAGAGAATGGTTCAAAGTTTAAACAATATGAGGCAATGTACAAAACAGTGTGTGGAAGCAAGGATGATTTATCAGGATGGAGTAATGCAGAGAGATGTATAGTATATCCATTGATATAAACCAAGTGTTATGTACATTTCCTTTTCATTTTGCTATGGTATGCCTTCAATTTAGTCTTTACTTCTTTTCTGTTGTTTTCATACTCCAAGACAGATGAGTATGATGGGCATTTGAGTATGCATACACAGAAAGATATCACAGAATATCTGCCATAATAACAAATATTGCTGCATCCTTTGATTGGTAGAAAATAACCAAATATTACTTTGAAGTTTGCCTCATAGAATGCCAGAGGAAAGTGCTGTTTATTTCAATTCAATTTCAAATCTTTATTGTCAGTGCACAACATACGTACAATGAGATTCGTTGAGCTCCCTCAGTGCACCCCTCCCAACACAATACAACTCACAGTGAGGACAGAAAATCCCTAACCCAATAAATCATATTAACAAAACACCCGGTCCTATTGCACCACTGTGGACATGTTACATATTGCGCTGGCCCTGCAGTTCTTTCTTTCGTCTCCCTTGTAGCTTGCTCTCCAAAAACCTCCTGTCCAGTTTCTTTTAAAATTCCCTCCAACTGCTTTACTCACATTTATATATATTTTCTTGAAGGACCTTTGGGGAAGAAATGCTAGAAAGCAGTGGTGGGTTCCAACCGGTGTTACCACCGGTTCTCTTCATGCACGTGCACGTGCTCTGTGCAAGCGCATTAGGTTTCTGCCCAGCTGAGGTGCGGCAATCCACTCTGCCGTGCCTATCAGCTGGGCTAAAAACGAGAAATAAAGGTACAGTAAGTTTAACTCGGGGGCGTGCAGGAGGGCCCAGCTCCCAGTCAAAGAGAACCGGTTTGGTGATGTCACATCATCACCACTACCGGCTCGCCTGAACTGGCCCGAACCGGGAGCAACCCACCACTGCTAGAAAGCATATTTACTATGTCTTCCTTTTATTCTTTTTGTGCTTTACGCTTATCCTGCGCCTCTTGCATAAAAGTACCGCAAGGAAAAAGCTCTAAGAAGTTTTAAGTCTATTTTATGTTTTAAACATTTTTAAAATTAAAACAAGAGATGATTCCAAGGAAATAGAAAAAGGAAGAGAAGAGAAATGAAATCAAAGGATCTATTTCTAGGTTTGTCTGTTGTTGGAGGGGGGGGAGGTATTTATCAGCAAAGTTGAGTAAACTTCATCAGTATTTTTTAAAGCATGTAAATAAAGAAGAAGGGTACATTTTATATGGTCCAAATGGTAGCAAAATTAAAGAGATCGTTTGCTTCTTTGATTGATTAAATACAAGGTGGCCAAACCAAATATAACATATAAGAAACAAAATTTGTTAGAAAAAGGTGTTGGACACAAGCATTCCAACAATGCTTTATGTTTCCTCTAACATTAAATGCATTCTAGTTTTTTAGCCAAAAGCTCACTGTGAATCACTCTATTTTAGCAGCACATATAAAGTAAGTTTTTTTCCTCTGTAAAATTCAAGAAAAGTTGATCTGAGATTTTAGGTCTTTTTTTTAATTAGATACTTTTAAATTACTTCATAAAACACAATGATGATGATTATTATTAAGGGATTGGCTAATAAGGAATAAATCAAATCTGAAGTTCTTTATTAAGTATTACAAGGATTATAAATGTTCAAAATGGCTGCTTAGCCAATATTTACCCCCAGTGATGAATATTCAAAAAAAATTCTAATTACAGTTTCAACTGTTAGGTAATCATTTTGCTCTGATATTGAATTTGGAAGCATTGTACGGATTCTTAGCCTAGTTAATAGTTTGACATTTCACCATCAAGAAAAAAATTACACATATAATTCATCCATATCTCAATACAGGGAAAGTGTTTTCAGGGATAATTTGGCCAATGATATTTTAAATTTTCGTTACTATTGCTCATTTATCTTCCACCCTGAAATGTAGCAGCATCCCAGCCCACATTTCTGGATTCTGTGGCAGTGGAGCTCCCCAGGCTTATGGTTCTGGGGGACTTCAATCTGCCTTCTTGTTGTGGTCCGCCAGCAGCCTGCGGAACTGGCAGCAGAGTCGGACAGTGAGGAGGCTGAGGAAGAACATGGGCCAGTACTGGAGGCTGGGGAAGGCCTGGATGAGGGTTCTGCGTCGGAGGCAGAGATGGGGCCAGGGCCGTCTGGGAGTGATGTGCGGACTCCGGAGCCTCCAGAGGCTGACAGCAGAGAGGCAGAGGAACAGGAGGAGCCTGTTCCTAGTGCATGTATGAGAAGAGCTGCCAGAAGGCAAGAGCAGCTAAAGCAAAAAGGATGACTCAGGAGTAAGGCCAAGAGATGATTGGCCCCTCCCATAAGGCTTAAAAGACCAGCAACAGTTCTTGGGCTCTTTGTCGGAAAACAACATTGATAGATTTGTCTCTTATCTTGCTGCATTTATTTCTTGTCAGCGTCTTCTGCTTCTGAACTTTTGCCAAGAAAAGCCTTTGGCAGGTTGCCTAATTAGACCAAGGTTGGTGATAAGGCTGAAGAATTGTGTTATGAAGAATTTGTTTTGAATTAGTTTGGACTACGCTGAGATTGAGTTAATTCTCAGCTGTTCTAATAAAGTCTGTTTGTTTCGAACTGATTGCATCTGATAATACCTACTTGGGTCTGGGTCACAACACTTCTCAGTCTCTGAGACTGAGACTGAGATAGTGCAGAGGTTCGTGGCCACCACAGCAGCCATGGACATTTATGGACCACTTATTCTACCCATAGGGTTGTATGTCACATATTAGATTGGCTTTTTGCCTTTGGACAATAGTTTTGGCAGCTGGATTTGGGGAACATTAACATTAGTCCCCTGCGATGGACAGACTGTGGTATCTTGGGTTGGTAACATGGGAAACCTGCTTACAATCATCACAGCTTACGACTGTAACAGGCAGATTCTATTATGGTCATAAGTCAAGGACTACCTGTAAACCAGTGATGGGATGCTACTGGTTCTACCTGGATCGGCAAACTGGTAGCAGCAGCGGCGGGAGGCTCCGCCCACCCATACTGGATGCTTCTGTGCATGCGCAGAAGCATCGCACGCACAAGTGAACTGGTAGCGAAAGGTTTTGCAAGCCACTACTGCTGTAAACCATATAACAGATGTCCGTACTTCCTGAATATGAAGGAGGATCTTTGTTCCCTCCCTATTTTTTCTTGTCCTTAAATCAGTCTTGACATTTGATGGCAGTTTTCCTGGTAATATTTTTGGAAGGAATTTCTGCCTTCTTCCTAGGGCTGGGATTGACTGACTCAAGGTTACCCAGCTGGCTCTGTAGGTAAGACACGCTAAGCTAGAATTCACAGTCTCCTGGTTTGTAACCTGGTGCCTTTAGTCATTATCTCAGACTGACAATTTTTCCCTCATGTCTGTCACAAAATACTTTTTTTACTGAGTTGATACTAAAGCTAGTCAACCTGGAGTAATATACTTAGTAAGTTCCATTTTCAAATTTAAATGTGATTTTGACCCAAAAATGAAAACTACGGCTTTGGTTTGCAACATAAGAGGCTGCTAAAATTCCATTGATTTTTATAGTATCCAAACAGCCTCGTTCTATTGCAGATTACAAATTATATGGAGGAAATGTATGGCATGTATAATCAGCCGTCTTTCAAAACTTGATTTTTGTCATAAAATACACATCAAAATTGCTTTATAACAACAACAATTTCTCAAGGCTGTACTTAAAGGCTTGCATTAGCATTTCTGAAAATCATATCAGACATAGATTCATAGTCATTAAATATATTAAAATAATCTTCCCTCACCCATATATGCATTTTAATAGATTGCTGTTCTGCATGTTGATTTTCTTAAGGGTAATTTGTGATAGCATTCATAAATTATTCCATATTCCTAGACTGAAACATTTCTTTCTGACTGTTAGGTGCCTAATAACAGAAACTTACAAAAATGCCGAAAACAAACAAATCCCAAGGATATGGGGCATACATTAGAAATTAAAAGCCGAAAGGTTTCCCTCCCTCTCTTTATATTATTGTAACACTATGGATATGAATACAATTTGGCAGCTGAAAGCATGCAATCATATCATGGAAATCTCCAATTCTAGTATAGAGCTTATTATCATACCATTTCCATATTTATATATACAAGGAACTATATACCAACCTTGAGTTTATCAAGAGAATAGGTTTTGACTGGCTGTTTTTCTTTGCATTACTCATGCCAAACAGTACCACTTCCCCCCCACATTTCATTCAATAAAACCTATCGGCATCTATAGGATTGAATCCCTAAGCTTTAGTACTAGTACTGACCTTTGAACAAAAGCAAATGTGGACAGACTATGAGTGTTGGTTAGTGTACATTGTGAATACAGAGTTTTCCCTGACTTGCTCTAAAAAACACAGTAAGGTCTGCAGAAAAAATTCCTTGCCCTCTCTTCAGGCAGGATGTAAGTTTTATGCTGTCCCTCTCAGTAGCAACAACAACGACTGGCTTTGGGGTGAGATATCATCAATATGCTGATGATACCTAATTATACATTTTCACCCCAGGACACCCCAGAGATGCCCTTTCCGTGATGTCCCCTTGCCTGGAGGAGGTACAAGCCTGGATGGGCAGAAACAGACTCAAACTCAATCCCTCTAAGACTGAGTGGCTGTGGATGCCGGCATCTCGGGTTTCAGAGGCTCCATCACTTTTGATAGATGGGGAAAAACTTGCACCCGTTGATAGGGCTCGCAACTTGGGTGTCCTCCTGGATGCTCAGCTATCCCTAGAAGACCATCTAACGGCCATGACCAGGGGGGCCTTCGCACAGGTTCGCCTGATACGCCAGTTGCGCCCTTTCCTGGACCGAGATGACCTTCGCACAATCACTCATGCCCTGGTTACTTCCCGCTTGGATTACTGCAATTCCCTTTACATGGGCCTGCCCCTGAGATGCACCCGGAGACTCCAGCTGATCCAGAATGCAGCTGCACGGGTTGTTATGGGAGCCCCTCGTTACTCCCATATAACACCCCTCCTGCATGAGCTGCACTGGTTACCAGTGGTTCTCCGGGTCCGCTTCAAGGTGCTAGTCCTCACCTATAAGGCCCTTCATGACTTAGGTCCGGGATATTTGCATGACCTTCTCCTGCCTGCCTCTCACCATCCTGTTCGCTCACATAGGGCCGCTCTCCTCAGGGTTCCGACCGCGAGCCAATCTCACTTTGCTGTGCCCAGGGGTAGGGTGTTCTCTGTGGGTGCTCCCACCCTCTGGAATGAATTACCTATTGATCTCCTGATCTCTGCTCCTTCTATCGGGACTTGAAGACTTGGCTTTTCAAACAAATAGGCTGAGACTGATTCCGGGCTTTATTATTTACTACTAATTAATTATTTGGATTAAATTATGATTTTATTGTACTTGTTTCTTAACTTGTGTTTGCCGCCCTGAGTCCTTCGGGAGGATGGCGGCATATAAATACATGTAATAAAATAAATAAATAAATAAACGACAATAACAGCAATACTTTTCTTTCAGATAGTTCTACAGGCTTCCATACTGTAAGTTGCCATCTGGTATACTTAAGAAATTAATTAAATGTAATATTTCTAAACTGATGGGATATTATCCTTTTTTTTTAAATAAAAAGGGCTGCTCTCGTTGCAACTTTTTCATAAATTATCCTCCTCAGGATAATTAATGTATTTAACACAAACACATGTAGTAAACCTCAATAATTTTGAGTCTTGCTACAAATGAAGAAGCATCATACTGAAAAAAGTTTTTAAAAATCCCTGGTTTGGCTCTTAAGCAAGTGAAGCAGGGAATTGAATTTTAAATCAGAGTAGGAAAACTTCAAGAGAACACACTAGACCACACTGTTGATACCAACAGATTTCCTCCTCCTCCTCTTCCTCCTCCTCTTCCTCCTCCCCCCCTGCCTGAGTTGAGGCTAAGCCTATTTTACATTTGCACTACAATACTTAATGCATTTTTCTATTTCAGAACTGTAGGAATCCATAATTCAGGAGGAGGCACAAAAAGCTCCAGAAGCCATATATACATGCAGCCACAGATTGCCTCTACTCCTTTACATAACAATTGGTTCCTGAGATATTCATAAGAAAAAAAATAACACAAGATCAGTACAAGGGGCAAAAAGTATTCAAAAAGACATCTCAGAAGCTTCAGAATCTCATGTTATGAGAGTGTTGAACTCTACTGTTGACACTGCATTTATTCTCATTCAACACTATTATACCTTGAGTAAAAACATGTAGCTTAAAACATTTAATGAAACTTATCAGATAAACTCATGGTTTTTTTAAATAGCTCACAAACATTTATTGCAATGTCTGTTGGAATCACTTTAGGTGGAAAAACTGAATTATTTTTTCCTCTCATTATAGGAAATTGGGAGCTATACGGAAGCAGTCTCCCAGGCATCCTAGTATTTCTCCAATAGTGATTGAGGAAATCTAAAGAAAAAGGTAAAAGTTTCTCCAAGCTTTTAAATATGTTGTGGACACAAATGGAAGTCAGTTTAGATTCAACTTGCCATTTGTCTACAAAGATAAATGGTGATTTAATGCCAAATAAATATTTCATGTACAGAGCAATCTGTGAATTTGTACCAAATACATTTAAGGGAGAAATGATGTCGTATATATTGTTGGCCATGACTCAAAACTGAAATTAAAAACTTGAAGAAATACAAGAAAATCTATGAGCCAGTGGGGTTCTGCAGACAGGTATATTAAAGAATTACCTTACTGTTATTAAGTGTCCACTTTTTGAAATATTCTTTTGTTCTTATAGCATGGATGCTACACTAGGAAAAGCCTAGAATAGCATGAAATGCATTTAGAGCAGGGGTGTCAAACACAAGGCCCACAGGCCAGATATGGCCTGCAAAGTGGTCGGATCCAGCCCGTGGGACCGTTCTGCAAAATGTAAGGCGCTGCCCCGCATGACTTCGGCCCGGTCTACCCAATGCAAAGAGAAAATATTGGGCCAGCGTTGCTTCAGCCTGGTCTACCCAATGCAAACAGGAAACATGCCAGCAGTTTGGGGAATGGTGTCAAGCTGGCCACGCCCACCCAGTCAGCCACGTCTGCCCAGCCTCCTGAGGTCAACCAAAGCCCTGATGCGGCCCTCAATGAAATTGAGTTTGACACCCCTGATTTAGAGGGACCATAAAGAGTTAGGCATAGAGGCATGATCAATTCCATCTTTTCCTAATGTTTAGAGCCAACAATGAATGGTAGCTTAAATTATAGAAGTATGCATCAATGTCCAAAAGAACTTCATTATGAAAAACAAGTCTTATAAATATAAGTTTTATTTAATTGTTAAGAGTAAAATTCTGTACATGGCTTGTATCTGAGGTTTGGGTTCCTTTAAAATAAGGGTTCTAAACTCTTCAGCTATGTTATTTTTTAAAAAAATATTATATACATCTTTTAGCTAATTTTACATCTGATTTGAGTAACAGTTGAATATAACAGTTTTTAAAGTGCTGAAGTGTTAAACTATCATGAAATTATGCTTATACAGTATTAATGTGATCGAATTGGTATGTAAAGATAAAAGTGAGATGTTTCCTCCAGTTGAATTGTGTATACTTTCCTTTAATGTTACTTGGTAAACTTTTCCATGCATTATATACATTTTGTAATTTGTAAATACAGTACTTGTGTTTCTTTGTCTGTTTGTTTTAAAAAATATTTTAAATAGAACCAAAAAAGGTAGAAATCTTTAAAAAATAGCTAGCTGCTTTATTAAATGCAAAACATAATGGATGCAGTGACTCATCAGTCACTGAAGAGAAAAAGGGATCTTTCATATAAAGAAATCAAATAAATAACTGATCCTAAAAACATTTAAGCACACGCAAGCACACATATACAGGTGTCTGGCTCCCAGTTGGCTTAAGTATCAACGGACATTAACATTTTATGCACTGCAAAGAAAAGTAAGAAAACTATGTAATTCAGCATTCATTCTGTTTATCTGAGTCATTCTTTGTATGTTTAAAGATTGAATACTCATACAAACAGTGTGGGATGGATGAGGCTGTCTACTAAACTATCTTTAAACAGTCTCAACACATCATCCCAGTAATTTAATTTCCTCTTTTATTTGTTCTGAAATGAAAATATTCCAGATAGGCTTTCTGATGCTGTTTACTAGGTGTCTTTCAGAGGACAGATTTTCAGAAAGAGGAGAAAATTGAAAAGAAAGGTGGGAAATTCAAATAACCTCTGTTTTGTTGTGATAGAAGTAATACATGTGTGATAGTTAATCAAACAGAGAGAAAAAGAAAAGAATAAAGGAAAAGAAAGAGAAGTGGTAGTCTACATAGGAGCAGCAAATGTATATAAAGGGATATTGTTTTTTGATAATGACACGGGAACAAAACTGTTGTGATTCATGAACCATAGATTATTCATTTAAAGAGATGCAAGTTTTATTTTTATGATCCCTTGACTCTACCAAATAGTGGGTGGCCCTTACTGAGTAAACAGAACAGAAATAGTCCTTTTATATGTTGTAATCAAATGTCCTGCAATAGATAAAATGGCCTCATAGAAACACGACTGATTTCTAACTATTATATGGATAAATTCCCTGAAAATCCCACCTGTATAATGGATCATAGTTTTCTAAAGAAAAGGGTAGTTCATATTGGATTTCTGGGGGATGAGGGGAAAATTGATCAGGATGAAATGACAAATAAACCTACTATTTTCTGCTTTCTTGCAAACTCCCTCTTGCATTTCATAAAAAGAATTTATTATATGCCTTTATATGCAGTAGTGGGTTTCAAAAGCCATCGCTACTGGTTGGCTCGTGGATGCGCTCACACATGCTCACAACACTTCTGCACATGCGCAGAAGTGTCCAGGCAGGTGGGCAGACCCTTCCGCCACTGCTGCTACTGGTTCGCCCATGTGCACGCTCACGCATGTTCACAATGCTTCTGCACATGCACAGAAGCATCCAGGCAGGTGGGCGGAGCCTTTTGCCACCACCGCTACTGGTTCGCTCGATCTGGGGCGAACCAATAGCAACCCACCACTGTTTGTATGTAACGTGTATGATTATCTTTAATCTATGGTTTTCGATTCATGCATGTTTAATATATACATTTTTACATACTTAACCAAATATTAAGTACAAAATGGTTAACATATTTCATTCAGACACAGCCAATTTTGTATGTGATTATGAAAGTTTCAAGCATAAGCTGCTTCGTATGCACTTTTCTAAGATGAATAATGTTTTTAGCAGCAAACAATGGACACCAGCAGTTTCTCTTTGTTGCTGCTAGGCTTGCATGGGAAGTCCATTGAGATGGATCAAATGCTTTCATTTAAAAAAGAAATTTGTAATAGGTACCTTAACATGGCCTCTTTTGACAGACAGCAACAACCATCACACTGGCTGTCAGTCTGAAGACTTTTGAACAAACCGCCTCTGCATGATATAGCATTATAACAAAGACTGCATCAAATAGGAAAAAGTAGCAGGGGAATAGATTCCATTTTAGTTGTCAGTAAATCAAATATATCCCTAAAATTTTTACTTTCAAAAACAGACCAAAATGTCTTGTTAGTTTTCTTCCTAAAAATGCCCTAATTTTAAATAAAGAGGTACATTTGTATCAACTTTGTATAGCCACTTTTTTTTCAGTTTAAATATCAATGAATGATTATGCCAAAATATTTCATTCATATGACAAAATGGGCTTGCTATTAGTTGTTGCCATTTGTTTGCCAATTAATTTTATTCTATGTAAAATTCGAAGACATTTTGAGGACATGCTTAGGCAGAATATCTATCAGGAGAAGAGACATATCACTCTTTAGATAAATGCCTATGGAGATTCTCATTCATCAAGGCCATAGTTGTCCCAAAGGTGCTTTTTCAAAAGGCAACTGAACTTTGTTTGTTTTTCCTTGAAGATGTTTCGCTTCTTATTCAAGAAGCTTCTTCAGTTCTGACTGAATGGTGGAGGATGGAAAGATTTATATTCCTTGCAGTAATCTGGTTATTGGCACTCTCTCTGAGAATCACTGAGAAAAATTTGAAGGTTTATCTACGGCCTTAGGGCCACCTGAATATGCAAATGGATGTGGGACCTTCTTGGAACTGCTGAAAAGGACTATGTTGTAAACACAGGAGAACAGTAGTGTCATATCCCTCCCCCCTCTGTTGAGAGAAGGTTGTTCAATTTTAATGTAGATGGCCTCATTGACCCATCTTTCAAACCAGCGCGTCTTCACTGTCCAGAATGTGAACAGATGACTGCAAGGAATATAAATCCTTTCCTTATCTACCATTCAGTCAGAACTGAAGAAGCTTCTTGGAGGAAAAGTTAAACTGGATTTTCAAGGAAAATCCAGTTGTCTTTTGAAAAAGCACCTTTGGTACTCTTTAGAGGTTCAGTGCAGTTGGTAACATTTCTGAGTTCTTTGATGAGCATTTTCCTAATCTGTTGACGAATTTTCATAGACCTGAAAGAAAAAGATCAGAATTTTTTTTTAAAAGTTTCTGAAGCATTTCTGTATGCCTCTCTGTACATACCAGCTACTGGCCATTATCGCATAATAATGCCTGAAATTCTCAAGTCTAGGTAGATAGAGAGGCAATAAACATGATATTTCATTTATATATCTGTTGGTAGCTGCAGGCAAATTAGGTCCCTTGAACAGCTTAAGTGGAATGCAGCTCCTATTATTTCTCCTGGAAGTTAAGTTGCCACCGTGAAAGACGACTATCTCTTGTATGTTGGAAGAAGGGCCTCCAGCAAAGTTTTATGGACAAGCTATAAAACCTTAGAAATAGATGCAATTGCAAGACATTAACTCAAGGGAGGCAATTGCTGATGCTGCTACACACAGTCAAAAATTGAAACTTAGATGGGAAGTGGGGGAAAAAAAGCCACTCCAATGGGAAGTAGTAGCATATCCTCCCCCCTCCTTTTCTCTTTTGCAACCTAAAGAAGATTGCATCTTGTTGGAACATACATATTCATGCAGGAAACATCTTATCAGAGTTCTGCAAGATGGAAGAGAAGGCCTTCAGGGAAATGCAATTAGAACAATGTTACTTAATGCAATGATTAATTATTTACCAAATTACATTGACAGAAATCTAGAGGTCTGTCTTTTTGCACATAATGTGTGATTTTTTTGAAAGCGGCATTATTATTATTATTATTGGCGCAGCAATGGCTGGGATGTACAGCAGTTCCACAAAATAAAAGGTGAATAAATAGCCAATTAGTGTCTGGCAGAGCCAGGATAAATGCACAGAGTAATTATCCTACAACAAAAGAGGGAAGCCCTAATATAGAAGACGGCAGCTTTACAACAAGGAGTTGTTGTTTCCCCTTCCCCCCAAAGGTAACAAATGTTAGCATTTGTCAAGGAGCTTTCAGTAAATAATAATTCAACACTATTACATTAGCTCATCAACCTTAATGAACTTGGTGTGCCAAATACCATTTTCATATATCACCAAACTGTTTTCAGATATTTCAAGGGCAAGCGTACACGACAAAAGGATTTGCTATTTTAACACCATAATTATAATCTAGTTATTGATTGCTGACTGACCTATGATTCACACGGTAAACCACAAAGCGGCAGAAAAGAATAACATGCTGCCAGCAGACAAGAAAAGGGCTGGTTGGCTGAACTTTCTCCAAGAGCCGATACAAGATAATGCAACAATTAAGATGCAAACTGCAAATTAAGACTACTTTCAATAACTAAAATGACTTTATGATTATTATCCTGATCCAACTAATATAAAACTGTGTTGCCATACATGCATACATACTTTTTTCAGAAGTTTACCATATTTTTTGGAGTATAAGATGCACCGGATTATAAGACACACCTTAGTTTTTTGGGAGGAAAATAAGAAAAAAGCTGATTGGCAGGTGGATCGGCCTCCCGGAATACCCCGGATCAGCTGTTCCCAGAAGTGAATTTTAGCAACAGGTTTCTTGCCTTGCTTAGCAACAGGTTCTGTGCCTTGCTTTTTTTTTGCTTTTGTTCTGTCTCTGAAACTTCTGAAACTCTGTTTCAGAAAAAAACTTTTTTTCCTGCCTCTGAAAGCCTCCAAAACAGAGCTTCAGAAAAAAAGCCTCTGAAGCTCTGTTTGGGGGCTTCTCTTCTGATGCTTTTTTCAGCCTCTGAAACCTCCGTTTGAGAAACTGGGCAGGACTACATTTGGAGTATAAGATTTTCACCCTCTTTTTGGGGCTAAAGAGGTGCGTCTTATATTCTGAAATATATGGTAGTTGTTTTCGTTTGTGTTGCAGGAAGTGGCATAAAGGTTTGCTTCTGAGATTGATAAAACAACAAACAAAAACCCTAGAAGGGTGAATGTATAAATTGATTTCCAACGACTTCACCATTTGTTTACTTTCTGTCACAAACATTCTTTCCTGAAGTTAAAATAATATTTTCTACCTATTAATGCTTCACATGCATAGGTTTTGAAGAATCTATAGTGATCAGGGCAAAAGCAATTATTTCATTTATTTTCAGTGTAGACACCAAATCTACAAAAGTGTGATTCTGAGAAAATTGTACCAATAAATTACTTTAGTTTTCCTTCCAGGAAAAGAAGAAAGCCAATTCTAATAGATAGGTTTTATTGAAAACTAAGAGCCGTAATGCAATTATTAAAGCCTAAATATTTCTATTCTAGACAGAACATGCAGAAATAAACAGGCTCTAGGTTGGCAAAGGAATGAGACAAGGCTGCATACTCCATCTTATTTATTCAGCCTATGGGCTGAATATATAAGGAAAGCTGAATCGGAAGTAGATGAGCATGAATTTAAAACTGAAGGGAAAAGTATCAAAAATCTTGTCTATGCTGATAATATTACAGATATTAGGGTTATCTGTATATTAGTTAAATGAACCCATTGTTTGCCAAAACCTGGAACTTAATGCCAGTTTTTGGCAAAAACATAAATTATGGTCATGTGACCATGGAATGCTGCAAATAGCCATAAATGTGAGCCAGTTGTCGAGCTCCTGAAATACAGTCATGTGATTGTGTATGTGTGTGTGTGGAGAAGCTGTTGGAACTTTGGAACTGGATCATAAGTACCTTAGTGTGGGGGCTTCCATTGTAACAGTTGCTAAGAGAATGGTCATAAGTTAAGGACTACTTATACTTGATAAGGGAATACTAGCACATAACGGGAATAGCACATATGTGCGAGGGGAACCTTTACCTGAACCTATACCTATACCTGATAGCCAAAAATACGAACAGTCTGCAAAATTGGTTGCAACTTCTGACACCTACCCTCCAGAAGTTGGCTGGATTTGCCATTGTTTTCTTTGTCTGCTTCTTATTTTTTTCTTTTGATGAATTGTGATTGTGTTTTATTTTTCTTGTTACATTATTAGCTGTCTGGAATTGTTTGGAGTCAGGCACCACCTAAATAAGTTACATTATTAAAATTAATTGTTAAATTAAATAAATTAAATTATATCATGGCAGTAAAGCTAGTATAATTTTTTTAAAAAAATGGTGATGATATTGAGAGTGGAAAATTTCATGCTTGAGGATGGGAAAGAAACAAAATATGATAAAAAAATATTTCCCACTATAATTAAAGAAATCCCACAGCAGCAGCCTAATACGAATAAGCGCTTTAAGCTTGCATAATATTGAAAAGACCAAAAGCTCTATTGAATAATTTGTCTTTTCTATTTTCCAGAAGACAGTTATTGTAGTGGTGTATCTAATTCCAAAATTTGGTGCTACAGGAGAAAAACACAACACAGAGAACTCCTTAATCTTAAAGCAATGTGGGATTAGCAGGAGTTTCTCCCTAATTAATCCACTGGATAGGCCAATTCTGATTAGATTGTCTGTCTTCTTACACAGCCTGCTTGCCTCAACAGAAAGGATGAAGCAACATAATCTTTGACAGACATTTAATGATACGTTACAATAATATTTTGATTCTAATCATAATGCAGTGTTATATAGTAAATTTGTTTTGTCTGTTTTTATTTTCTTCTCTTTTTTGTTTCAATTTTTTTTAAATGTCAGGATTGTTTAATTTATTTTAGCTATTCTAATGTACTTTATTATTTTATTTTCCAAAATTATAATTTTTTTAAAAAATTGTAGTAAATAATTATTTAATGTTCAAAAATTCATCAATCTGGAATTATCAAGGAATGAATGTTCAATGGGATTATGTGGCAGATTATTTATTCAAACTACCTAAAACGAACTACCCATAGTCATTCACCTATGATTGTAGTTGAACCTGGAATTATAGTTGTAAGTCCTTGTGGTTGTAAGTCAAGGAATCATGTGTGATCACATTTAAAGTTATGATTATTTTTAATGACATTCGTTAAGTAAACACTATGATTGTTCAATGAATCCATTTTCCTCAGTGGACACTTTTGCTGGAAATCAGAAATAAATTCTGGAATTGAGCACAAAAATTTACAAATCTTGGCCATATGACTGTGGGATGCTGCAAACAGCCATAAAGGGGACCTGACTACCAAGCACCCAAAATGTGATCACATGACCACAAGGAACGAATTTTAAAAATGGGTCTTAAGTAGCCCTGGGGAAGCCTGTCATAACTTTGAACGGCTGCTAAGCAAGGACTGCACGTATAAACCTTTCTGATGATTTAATTGTAAATATCTGTTAACTATAGAAAACTATAAATATATAGCAATCATACCTCCTTGTGAAATTTCCTTTGAGAATGTAATTTCCAATCTGGAGGTATATCAGCATGATTTGAATGCTGCAATTGAAGGGAATTCTGTAAAGTGGATAATAGTTAGAAACATAGTCTGTGTCATCACTGCAGTAGAAAAGGTCATATTAAAGGGGAATCTGGAGTTTACAGTGCTAAGATCCATGTGAAAGAACAAGAGAGATAATGAGATCAAGTAGCCTAAAAGAAAACACAAGTCTTTGCATGGATTGCACAAAGAAATAACATTCTATTAGCAAATACTGTATTTTTCGGAGTATAAGACGCACTTCCCCTCCCCAAAAGCAGCTGAAAATTTGGGTACGTCTTGTACTCTGAATGTAGTTTTTTCAAAGCTTTTTTTCAGCCCTAATGAGGCGCTAGTGAGTGAAGCGAGCTTCTGCATGCTTTGCCTGCTCCCTCCAACTCTCAGCTGTGCTTTAGAAGCTTTTTTTCCAGTCCTAACGAGGCACTAGTGATCTTCCGTGTACTTTGCCTGCTCCCTCCCACTCTCAGATGTGTTTTAGAAGCTTTTTTTCAGCCTTAACAAGGTGCTAGAAAGTGAAGCAATCTCTGTGCTTTGCCTGCTTTTCTCATAGCTGCTCCCTCTCAGCTGTGGTTTAGAAGCTGTTTTTTATCCCCAAGCAGGGGATAAAAAGCACGCATGCGCTCAAAACCAGCAAACTAATGTGCTGAAGCTAACCAAACTAAGGACACTAGCCAGATGAATACCTGGTAGGCAGACTTTTTACCCCTATTTTCCTCCCCAAAAACTAAGCTGAGTCTTATACTCTGGTGCATCTTATACTCCGAAAAATTTAGTAGATGCTTACTTGGAATTAGACTTGATCAGAATTTGAATAAGGAAACAGATTTTTGCTGAATTGTGACACATCAACCCAATACAGGTAGTCCTTACAATGGAACCCAAAATTGATGCTGCTAAGCAACACATTTGTTAAGTGAGCCTTACATTTTACAGCCTTTCTTGTCCCAATTGTTAAGTGAATCAGGGCAGTTGTTAAATTAGTAACACAGCTATTAAGTGAATTTAGCTTCCCAGTTGACTTTGCTTGTCAGAAGGTTGCAGAAAGTGATCATATGACCCCATATGAATCAATTGCCAAGTATCTGAATTTTGATCATGTGACCCTGGGGATGCTATAATGGTTAGGTGTGAAAATTAGTCATAAGTCACTGCAAGTCACTGTAAGTCACATGTACATAAGCCATTGTAACTTTGAATTGTCACTAAGCAAACTGTGGGAAGTCAAGGACTACCTGTATATTGACAAGAAAAGAAGGGCAGAACCTGGGGATAAAGTTAAAAGAGGGATCAGCCTAGAATCCTTATATAGTCACAAGCAGACTAAGTGCTTGTGACTATATAAGGAGCTTTATCTAACTCTAAGCAGATGCTAATTGTTATTGGAGAAGTTTCCTGTGCACAGGCAGTTTAGCAATAACTCAGCTTAATTGGATCTTTTTATGTGGACCTGTCTTTCCTGTCTGACATTATCTCCACAAAGATGTGTTGTTAAGTCTTAATAAATCTTATTAAGGAAAAGTTCACTTAGCAAATGGGGTGTCAATAGATGTGTAAGGAAGCTGACATTTTTGATAAACCATAATGAAAAAAAGGAATATTTCAAGAAGCTTATCACAAACCCAAATTGGATGCAAATTATGTAAATCTATATTATGTTATACAATGTGGCTGTAAAATTGAGCTTAAAATAGTCTTTGAACTGTTACAAAAGAACATCAAATAACGTTGAAAGAAAAGGACAATAATGCTAGTATGCTGGAGCTTATGCTATTTAAAGCAAAAAATAGTACTAGAATCCAAGCATAATAATAATCTATAAAATGTCACAGAAAATTTAGCCACAGAGGTGAACCTGTTAGAGTCCCATGCGAATCAAAACAGGACAAAGGAAAAATAAATAAATAAATAAATAAACTACTTTGGAACATTTATAGATCTGCCATCAAAGTAAACTTATACTTATTTCTTAAACAATAAGGGCAAAATGTTTGAGAAACTCAAACTGTTCCATGCTTTATAACAAACAAGTTCAATCACAACATAAACTACAAAAAAATAAATAAATTAAGATTCAATATTGGAAGGAGAATTAAATTGCTGAATTCAATTTGAAGTAATACTGAGCTATCATCGAAGAACAAAAGATAATCGATTTTGGACTTAACTAGAAAAATAAACACACACAACACTGCTTATTGAACATGGCTGTTCAAATTGCCCAACCTGGACTGATGGGGTTTGGATTATTTTAATATGTTTAATATGTGTTTAATATGTATTTTAACATGTTTTATCTGGTTTGATTTTAATTGTTGTGAGCCGCCCTGAGTCCTATGGAGATAGGGCGGCATACAAATCAAATAAATAAATAATAATAATAATAATATTTTAACAAAGAAGAAACAAGAACCCCAGATAATCTGTTATATTTAGATTTTATAGAAAGCTACTTAGTTTTACCGGCAACACAGGATCAACCGCAAACCTCTATTTTCACAAGCTGAATTGTGTGGCCATTTACTCTGACCCGACTAGAGAAACAGACTAGGAGTGTGCTGGGTGCAAATTCAACTGTAAATTAATTCTCAAACACTGATCATCCTTCCCTAAGAGCAAATATGTATGGCAGAGTTTGGATAGAGCTCTCAGCTGCCTTGGCATGAAAAGTCTTGTGCCAAAGACAAACAGAGAATGCTGGAAATCTTGTTTCCTGTGGTTCCCTTGTGCAGTCTTCCAGCTGTTAATCTTTTGGTAATTACATCTGTTCCTCTAAACCTCTTAAGACTTTTTTTGTGTATTTTCAATTCCAAATTGCATTTTGACCAACTCAGTTTCTTTCAATTTGCTGCAAATGCTATTTGAATCTTGACACTGATTTATAAGATTATGTTTCTGGAGCTCCCTTTAGAAACAAAAAAAGCATCATACCTTATATATTACTCAAAAGTAGGAATTTCAAAACAGGGTATAAAGAAGAATGTCAGTTTTTGTTATTGTGGCCTCTATATAGTATATAAACTTTTTTGTTTAAAAATACTGTTTGCAAATGTTAACTTTCTTGGCTGAAGGATAGCTTTCTGTCTCATTCAATTAAAGCCACAATTAATAACAATTTCGGTCACAATGTTATGTTACTGGGATGCTCAAGTTGCAAAATAGGCAACTTTTTAAGGAGATAGAAAACAGTTTGAAGAATCATTTCTGCTCACAGACCAAAATCTAGTTATGGAATTGAATTTACTAACAGAAATGAAAAGCATTTTACAGAGTAAAAAAGAAAGCTTTTGCTCCTTTAAACTTGCTGCTTGAAAAGCCTTCATTTGATACACCAGTCTCAAAAACCAGAGTAGAGATTTATATGCAAAGGTGGGATTAAATTGATCTGGCACATAGAGAGCAGTAACAACATACGGCATTCAAAGCTTGATACAAAGCTCTTTGACATCAATGGGATTTGTCCCTGACCCTTAGAGAAGATATTGCATGTTATAATGAATTGATAGAACCTCAATAGCTGATAATCGTAATTTGATTAGAGCTAGATTTACCTTCACTGATTGTATCTCACTTCTTTGACCTAAAAGATATCAACATTTAAGTGCATGGCTTTTCTTGCTAACCCGAGGAAGTTATTTGGCTATTTAAAGAATATTTCAAGAATTTAGCAAATATGCTGAAGTTTATTTTTATTGTAATTCTACACCCAAAATTGATGCATGTTATTTGCAGCATAAATACTTTGGTTAAAAAGCAAATATAAATTTCTGTGTTAAGAAATACAAATTACAAATGCGACTTTGAAGACCGTATAAACAATAAAAACTCATAAAGCAATTTCACATATGAAATCCAAATTTGTACAACTAATTTCCGCAATCTGGTTTGTTAAATAAATCAAGGTAAAAGGATCTTTCTTCCTTTATATTGTTTCCCCAGTTAGATTATGTAATATCCAACTTTCTTTTAGAGTACTGTTCACTATGCTGCAGCTTTTTTTGATGGCAATTGTTCCTGCCTGGATTGACACTTCTATGATGTATCTTTAATTCTGTTTTCAAAAATGAAATGAATCAAGCAGAAGGCGCTGTTGGAAAGCATTCCGAAGACAAAAGAAAGTTAGGTGACAGCAATGAAAGCTAGCAGTGTCTCTCTTTGTCAGTGAAATGCTGCAAAAATAAAATTTAAAAGATTTTATTGCTCTGGCTTGCAGATGTAACTTTCACAATGTAAATGGGGACAATCAACCACAGAGACATCTTATCCCAAATATAAATCAATAGAAACATAGGAATGTCAGCCCATGCTGCATAATGGGACTACCCAAGCAATAAAGCATTCAGAACACTAAAATTAAGATGATGCATAACATGTTACTAAAATATGCCTAATATACAATGCTACATTGCAGCTATATGGGGAAAAAAATTGACTGTCATAAAGGAAGCAGAGCAATGGCAAACATTTTCCCATTCACTTGTAGTTTAGTTATAGTATTAAGGGTAACATTTTATTCACAATGCTCCTGTTCCACCTGATTACATAAAAATAGCCTCCTCCAATTTCCTCTAGCTTTCAGCCAATGCTGCAAGTGAAAGACCTAAGGTTAAGAAAGGCTACCTTTTGCTTCATTGCATGCCTTGTGTCTGCAGGACAAGAGATCCTTGTGGATAGTGTCAATTGCTGCTCTACTTCATTCATTTTACAATGATTGAGTTCTGTATCTTTGTAGTTAAACATCACCATCAAAGGATTTCTAATTCCAATAGAAAAATTCCAATTCCAATATAAAACTGCGCCAACAGAAACGCCTGAGCCACCATAATTCAAGACCAGAATGCAGTTCCCCAGTACTCTGAGACCAGACTTACCACAGCATGAAAACAAAATAATAATAATAATAATAATAATAATAATAATAATAATAATAATAATAATAATTGTATTGTAATTGGAGCCCTTGGAGCAATACCCAAAGGGCTACCCCACTATTTAGAAATTCTAAAATTGCCGGACTTGAACATTTTGACTCTACAAAAAACCACCTTACTCAGAACAGCTTACATCCTCCGACGATACCTTAACAGTTCCTAGGTCCTTGGTTAGGACTCGAGCTGCTGAGCTATTAACCAGCCTCAAAGGCTGTGAATCTCACTAAAGATTAACCAATAATAATAATTTCAAGATCTTGTGGGACTTTAGGATTCAGACTGACAGGCACTTGGTCCACAACACACCTGACATAACAATAGTTGAAAAGAAAAAAGTATGGTTCATTGACATTGCAATACCTGGTGATGCACGAATTGAAGATAAGCAGCAAGAAAAAATCACAAAGTACCGGGACTTACAAATTGAAGTTGAGCGACTGTGGAAAAAGAAATCGTGTGTTGTCCCGATTGTAATTGGAGCCCTCGGAGCAATATCCAAAAGGCTACCCCGCTATTTAGAAATTCTAAATTTGCCGGACTTGAACATTTTGACTCTACAAAAAACCACCTTACTCGGAACAGCTTACATCCTCCGACGATACCTCAACAGTTCCTAGGTCCTTGGTTAGGACTCGAGCTGCTGAGCTATTAACCAGCCTCAAAGGCTGTGAATCTCACTAAAGATTAACCAATAAATAATAATTTAATTTCTATACCGCCCTTCTCCCGAAGGACTCAGGGCGGTGTACAGCCTATTTAAAAACACAAGACAAAACAGCGATTAAAATTTAAAATAATTATTAAATAGATTTGGCTCAATGTAAAACCCCAGAAATTTAAATACCTCAATTTAAAACTATTATGTTGATAGCCCAGCCTGGCGGAACAACAGGGTCTTCAGTGCACAGCGAAACACCCGGAGGTCAGAGATCTTACATATTTCCGGGGGCAGTTTGTTCCACAGGGCTGGGGCTCCCACAGAGAAGGCTCTCCCCCTGGGTGTTGCCAGCCGACATAACTTGGCCGATGGCACCCTGAGGAGACCCTCTCTGTGGGAGCGAACTGGTCGGTGGGAGGCTATTGGTGGCAGAAGACGGTCTCGAAGGTACCCGGGTCCTATGCCATGGATCGCTTTAAAGGTGGTAACCAGCACTTTGAATCGCACCCGGAAGACCACTGGGAGCCAGTGCAGCTCACGCAGGAGGGTGTCACGTGGGCACAACATGGTGTGAAATGTTTTATTGTTGTGTATAAAATAAACAATTGGACTGGAAACAATTTGCCATCCATCCATAAAGTCCTCAACCCAATCTGTAGTGTCCTCTCATATCACCAGATGACAATCCATTGTCCTTAAAAGCTGTTGCTCAGCTCTCCCATATAATAGCTGCAAAAACTTTGAGATCATCTTTATATCAAACTTATTTGTAACTACTCATATATACTTGGTAATGTCAATCTGAGAGCATCATGAAAACAGAAAAAGACTTATTTCAGAGGATCAAATTCCATCTAGCTTCTCATGTCACCGTATCCTGCATATGCAGTTTCCCTATCTGATTTCTCCCATTCTGCACAGTTATCCAATTTCAGTCACATGTTCCTGGGCAAAAAACCATATGTCTCTGCTTCACTATAGAACTGAGATTTTGGTGGCATAGTGGTTAAAATGCAGTACTGCAGACTAACTTACTGTTCACTTCAGGAGTTCAATTCTGAGTGGCTCAAGGTTGACTCAGCCTTCCATCCTTCCAAGATGAGTAAAATGAGGGCCCAGATTGTTGGGGGCAATATGCTGACTCTGTAAATCACTTAGAGATAGCTGTAAAGCACTGTGAAATGGTATATAAGTCTAAGTGCTATTGCTATTGGTAAAATTCTTTAGGATAAAGAAATATTTCCAAAATGTTACCTTGCTAGAGTCCATAAGAGAGCAAAGATGCCAGCCCAGCTTCAGAGAACTTCTCTCTCTTCAGAATGTGACACATTCCAAAAGCTTGGAAGAATAAACCTCTGGTCCTGGTGACCAATTCAGATTGGATCCTGCAAAGATTGAACTGTCTCTCAAAATCAAAATATTCCTAGAAGAAAATGAGGGAATTTTGTTCTTGTGGGCATAATACCCTAGAAAGAGTGAATTAAGCTGCTTATAAGTGTGGATCAAACGAAATTGTCCAACATTTCTAGTCAAATACTCTTTCCAACATCTTTTCCTCTTCAGAACTCTACTTTTGTTGATTCTAGTGGAAATAAAAATAAGTGCAGCAGCTTTTGCAGTCATTCTGGGAGTAGAAAAGGTTTTCAATTCTATGCATTTTAGGTTTTTCTTAATCAACATAAAAGCTCTACCATAATTCTGTCCTTTTCCTTGTCAAAACACTGATATTGCATAAACATAATTTTCATACTTCAATTAATCAACTTTTAGAAATGGATATATACATCTGCATTTCATCATCATCCAAACCCAAATGGCGGGGAAGATGCCTATCCTACCAAGGGCCATAAGACTTCAGTCCCAGAGTCATTGGATGGGTGATAAATACATTTCATAATAAAATAAAAAACAAATTAAAAGAAAAAAGTAAGCCATTTATTTCATGCTGAAAGTGTTATATAAATCTTTCCTTTTAATTATTGAATTTCCTCTACAAATTTTTTTTTTTAATTTTGCATTTCTGTGCTTTAAAATATTTACTTCCTTAACTCTTCTATCAAAGATAATTCCACAATAATTGTTTCTGTCTTACATGTCTTAAACTTAGTTCTCAGCAAACTAGGGCCTTTCAGTGTTTAAATTTCAATTTGCAAAATTGGTGACAGATCCTTATAGAAATTGTACTGCAGAAATCTCTATATGGCCAACAGATATGTATGAAACAATGGTGCTGGTGAGATGTATATGAGATAATGCTAACTCTTTTGATCATAGTATGCTTCACAAGTAACAACAGATGTTACTGGAGAATTAAACACAGATGTTCTTGTCAGATTTACCATGACATCCTTTGATGTCTCTAAATGCAAGCTCTAAATCCATTTTCTAGACATTGATCAAGTCAGTATTCACGAAACCTCAGCAATGGTATTGTACAAAGTGTTCCTGAACTATTCCATCAGTGTGTCATGTTTGACATGTAATAGGTATCAGATTAATTACTGTGAAATAGTATCAAAGTGTTCCTGGAACTCTTAAACCAGTGCACAACTGACCAACTATTAGTCTTAATATGTTATTTAAAAATAACTGTAAAATAACCTACTAATATGTGTTTGTGAAAAAAACAGTTTTAACATTAACAAATAATATCACTGAAAAGATTATTTGAAAAGGCACTAATTTAAAATAATTATATGCTTCTGCAATTTAGCAATTCCATCCTTTTTAAAAGTTTCCCTAAAGCTAAAATGTCAAATAAAGACTTTGTTCCATCTGGAGGTGTTGAACTACAATACATAAAAATGCTTCTTCATCATTAAATTGTTAAAAGGAAAAAGTGCTTTGTGCTTCAGAGGTTGAATTTAAATAAACTGATTTACACATTTCAAGCTTTCCAATCACCTGTGCAGCTGCTGATAAGTTTTGCTTTAGATCTATTTATGGAACATCAAATGACTTAAAGTAAAACCCAAAGATAGTAGACCCTTTACTAATACATCTTCACCTATTCTGTGAATTTTATAACATCTTATAGAAATGCTCCATACTTACAGGCTTCTAATACGAATTTTCCAAGTACTTCAGAAGCAATTTTTTCAAGAAAAAAAATCTATTTTTTTAAAAAAAATATAATATGAATATAATTCATCGGCCGATATAAACATTATCAGCTGATGAATTAAGAACTCTAGTATAGGCTAAGTATTTATTTACCATGTTTAAAAAAAGCTAAAGCCCTCTTTGAATCAAGCCCGGCTCCTGGTTACCTCACAGATATGGCTATGTGGATTTATTGACAACAAAACACAAATGGATCACCATTGCATTCTTTCTCAATTTAAACCAGGGGTGTCAAACTCAAGGCCACAGGCTGCAACTGGCCTGCAGGGTGCTTAAATCTGGCCTGCGGGGCTGGCCTGGAAATATCAAAGGACCAGCCCATGGTGACTCCATGGCCTCCTGCAGTACTCTGCTGACCAAAAATGGGCCATGTGAAGGCCCCTCAAGGCCCCCACACGGCCCATTTTTGGCTGGCAGAGTGCTGCTGTAGGCCGGGGAGAATGAAAATGAGGCACGGAGGGTCATGTGAGGCCTCCACACCCCATTTTGGTCAGCAAAGTGTTGCAGGAGGCCGTTCAGGCCAAAAGCGGGGCAGAGGGCACCGGCCAGGTGCTGCAGGAGCTCCGTCTCATCTCTCCCGTCACTTCCCCCCCGCCAGCCCACGAAGAACTACAATGCTGATCCGGCCCTCAAAGAAATCCAGTCTGACACCCCTGATTTAAACTGTTACCTTGAGATTCCCTACATGTCTGTCATTCCAAGTATTAAATCTAATCTTGCATAGTTTTTTCTGGAAGTGAGTGATATTGATAGGCACTACTCAAATAGTTTGTCTGAGGAAAGGAGGAGTAGAGCTCAATACAATTCTCTCATTGAGGAAAAAAGAACGTTAATAGCAGTCAAAAATAAATATTATTAGGCATTGCCAACATGCAATGATAGTTTGAGGTCCTGTATTTTAACATTTGCTGTTCCTTTAAGACAAATCTTAGAGTTGCCGATAATTACAATATCAATGTGCATATCATAGGTTTAAAATGAAACAGCAGATTATAATAGTTACATTGATTTCTCCATCAATCTTCAGGTAAAGAGCACTGGCCATAAATATAAGCAGAGTCATAATGTTATGTCCACATGGAAAGGAGGAAATATAGACAGAATGACAGAGTTTTGCCTACTTTGTAGTGCAGACAAGTCTGCCATACTATAAAATATAATTGGATTTGAGCCACAAATCTTGTGAACAGGGCTAAATAAGATTAGTGATGCTTGTATAAGAGTAGTTAGAAACAGTAGCAAAAATATGCAATACAAAATAGGATTTTGTCTGACTTAAATTGCAAAACTCTTTATTGCATTATAAAGCAATGATTTGTTTATTGCTAAGGTAAACAGGGTTTTTTTTGTTTGTTTTACAGCGAACTGAATCAAACACAATTCTGTTCAATGGGGCAGAACATCAGTTTCTGCTGCTCTGAAAATGATCTCACTTGCCTAGCTGCATTTCCAGATCATGTTTAGTTTCTTCCTTAGGTGTGTGTTGGGGGATATAGTCTAGAAAGCTGCTCATTTGTTCTTCCCGTGCCCCCTCTGTGGTAAAATTAGCCATGTAGTACGGAGTATAGGATTTGGTTGAATAAGAAACCGATGAAGTTTGCTGTTTTTATTCCAGTATTCAGTTTTACTGAGTACAGTTGTTGCAAATGATTTGGATTAATGAACCAAGTGTTGTATTATTTTTGGTTGTAAGAAAAAAGAAGAAGAAGAAGAAGAAAACAAGACACAATAACATTCAGATGGTGGATTCGGATGAATACAAAAAGGGACATGCTGAAATGGCTTTCGTTTCTCCTTGCTTTCCACTAAAGGAAAAGGTCTCCAGACATTTAGTTGACGTAATTAGTGCTGCCATTTATACCTGGTCCCAACTGAACTTGATTACAAGCTTGCGAAAAGTATATCTCATTTGGTTTCATGCATAGGAATTGATCTCAAACATACACAGTAGAACCCACCATCTGAAAAGACATGGAAATGATCATGTTTGCTACTGTATTATATCATTGTATTGGCTGGCCTAATATCATGTGCATTTGTTGGCAAAAGCTCCTTAAAGCTTAGGGCACAAATTTCTCATCAGGTAGAAGAAGAAGATTACTTAATTGTAGATATTAGGAACCAGGCTCTAGACTTCCTGCATGCAAAGTATGTATTCTATCAGCAAGCTGTCAACTCTGACAGGTTAAACTCAAGCATAAAGGCAACAGACAATTTGATCATTATTACTCTACTTTGGATTTTACAAACAAGCTACAAAAGAAACATATTTGCTGTGAATGCAAAAAAAAAGAAAAAGAGGAACAATCTTTTTTACATAGTATAATCCAGTCAGCTAATATTCTGGTATTTGTTAACTACATTTCTTGGGTTCCTAAACTTGAATCTTGACAAATGCTATAGTTAGAAAAGTGTTTAAAAGAGGCAACTGGATATACGCAACATTTTTAAAGTACTTTCTCTACACACCATTTTAAAATATCAAGCTATATTCTGTAATCGTATTGAAGTTATAATATCACATTGTATTGCATTGATGCTGGAGTGAGTGTATTAGGGAATCATGCACTTTTGTAGTCACAATATGGACAGTTATGTCATAGTAGAATGAATATTGCAAGCGGATGACATTTCTGCCAGTTAAGGTGGATAGTGTTTATACTGGACAAGGTGTCTGAACACCACACATGTGAGCTATTTAGAAGAGAATGTTATCATTATTAAGAACCAGTATGAGCTGGCAAAGAACTTTATATATATGGATATGTATGAGTAGAATATGTATAGCTGTATATATTTTATAATGGTAGTTTGGTAGATCAAGGCATGCCCTGGAAATAATGTACCTTCATCTCAGTAAAGTTTCTGATAAAGTGTCTCATAATATCTTGGAGGAAAGCAGTCCTTAAAAGATACATGGTTTAGATTACAGGCTTGGACACATGGCTGAATCCAACTGATTGATGGTCAACGGAATATGTGTAAATACTTGCTACAGAGTACAGAAATGGAGGAGCTTGTTAGTTAGGCAGCACTTGGCTCCGTTCTTAAAAAAAGGAAATGAAAAGTTTGATAAAGTTCAGAGAAAAGATCACATGATTGATTTGAATTATATCATTGTGAACTCTTAGCAATTACATAGATTTTACATATATTTTCTCCATAACCATTTGTCCCTAATCCAGTCTTTCACATCTTCCAGTGATGTACCCTTTATAACTGACTTCATCAACTTTGCTGTTGGTTGTCCTCTTCTCCTGTTTCTTTCTAGCTTTCCCAGCATTAGAGCCCCCCTGTGAGCTAGATTTACACATAATATATCCAAAGTAAGGTAATTTGAGCATAGCCATTTCCACCTTGAGTTTGATGCAAAATGACCATGAGAACATGATCTAAAAGAATAAAATAAAATGTAGTCCTTGATTTACAACCATTTATTTAGTGACTGTTCAAAGTTATAACGGCACTGAAAAAAAGTGAGTTATAAATGGTTTTCACACATACAACTGTTGCAGCATCCCCATCACATCACAGCTGTGGTGGCAGCTATGGCAGAATGCAGTATTGCAGGCTAACTCACTGCTCACTGCCAGCAGTTTGATCCTGACTGCTCAAGGTTGATTCAGCCTTCCAACCTTTTGAGGTCACTAAAATGAGGACCCAGATTGTTGGGGGCAATATGCTGACATTTGTAAACTGCTTAGAAAGGCCTGTAAAGCATTGTGAAGTGGTATATAAGTTGATGTGCTATTGCTATCAAAATTTGGATATGTAACACTGGCATGCATTTATGACAGGTGCAGGGTCCCAGGATCATGTGGTCACCATTTGTAACCTTTCCAGCTGGCATTCAACAAGCAAAGAAAATGGGGTAATTCAGATTCACTTAAGAACTGTATGATTCAGGTAACAACTGCAGCTATTCGTTTAACAGCCGTGGCAAAAAAAAAAAAAAAAAAGCCATGAAATGGAGGACAACTCATTCTACAACTGTCTGGCTCAGAAATGGAAATTTTGGGCTCTACAATGGTCATAAATTGTGGCCTACCTGTACTGAGCAGTCAGGAGATGACCCAAAGTCAAGGCCCAAGATATTCTTATAGCTAGGAATCTATTGAACGAAAAGTCAAGGAGCCCTTCATGATACTGACATGATACTGATTTTAGCTCTGAAATTGCAAATCTATTTTCCATCTTCTTTTGTAAATAAATATTGTTTACAGCATTCCTGGTCTGTTGCAATTATTTTTGCTCTTGTTTCCAAATGTAAATGCCCTTGAGCATATTCATTTTCCTTCTCAAAATTATAATTTTCTTCTTAATTACATTCCTAGCATTTTAATTGCCTTTATTGATACATGTAATGTTCTGCATTTTTATAATTAGATTTGTTTAACTTGCAAGGTTGCAAGCAGAAAGATAGAGGGAGGCACATAATTACCAACTGCCAAAAAGAAATGTTTAACCAATAAGTATAAATATATCATTTGCCTTTAAGAAGTGAAGGAGTGGGTAGAATGTCAGACTACAACAGATGTATTTTAGGACTCTTCGCCGGTAATCATTTTATGTGCAAAAAGAAATACATTCCCTTTCTCCCCCCCCCCACTTTCAATGGTCTGCACCTTCTCTAACCCCTCATCAACAATGGTTATACCTCATTATTGTAAAATTGTTATTCTACCTACCCAAAGACCAAAGTTATTTTATCGCTGCAGAGATCACAAGCTCTTTCACAGAACACTGAAGAAAACAGTCTCATTTCGATTTTAGAAACCCAAAACTATTCACGCTGTCTCAAATTTGTGCAAATCTGTTTGGGTCATAATGACCGGATAAATACAATGGAAGCAATGCAAAATATTGAAAAAAATCTATTTAAATGTATTGAAAAGCCTGTTGATATAGGATTTCATCCATCACAAGATTAATTGACTGTGGACAAATATATTTCCTTTGATGTTTCTGCTTGTCCATCTTTTCTTCAGAGCCTGAGCTTGAGACCTTTTATTTCTCACCAATCTTCACGTCTTTGAAGTGAAAATATGGAATTTTATTTCCAAAGCTATTTCATCACATAGCACATTAAAGAAAGTTGACAAAAGAGTTTTAACTAATGGTAACGTTTCACTGGAGATATTTCCTGTGCAAGACACCATTAGCTTTGTATCAAAATATAATAATAATAACTTTGTCATTGTATGTGTATACTAGGGGGTAGGTTCCACTTACCTTTACTACTGGTTCGCAACAGGGCTGCGCATGTGCAGAAGCATTTTGATGACGTCGGGGTCAGTGGGTGGAGCCTCCCGCCAGTTTTACTACCAGTTCTATAGAACCGGTGCAAACTGGGGGCAACCACCACTGGTTATACACAGTATACCCATACAATGAAATTCACTTAACACCCAAAGACCAAGTCCAACACACGTAACAATTCCCAAACATACTTCCACCCACCACAATTCCCCACCCTAAACCATCCAAACATCCACACAACAGACCAAGTAATACTGTCCAACAGCTCACTGATAGTGGCCCTTTAGTTCATTGTTGAATGCAATTATAGCTTGGAATAAAACTATTCAGAAAATGTGTGGTCTGAGTTTTAATTGTTCTATTATTATTATTATTATTATTATTATTATTATTATTATTATTAAAATATGGAATCCTGATTCATGCCTCCCAGCTTGAAAAAAACTTCCAAAAGGCATACAAGGTCTCAGAATGATTTCTGCCATACAAAGAAGGTGACCAATCTGTTCAACATCAGCTGGATTAGTTGTGGCATCTTGAAAGAACATTGCCTGCATTTCAATTCATTCTGGATCTCTTTAAAAAAAAACATTGAATTCTAGGTTAATTAGTTGGCTGTTCCTTTTCTGTAATAGTTTATAACTTGATTGTTTTTAGGTTATGCAGTGGATTACTGTGAAACTCTTATTTCACACCAATTTCATACACATTATTTGAATGTTAAGATAAGTTTATGTATACTTTAAAAAACATATTGTAACATATCATTTGTCTGTCAGACATTCCAGGATGAACCATATAATTTATGCCAGTATTTGGGAATATTTTGAAATGCTCACCATTCCTATAAATAAGCTAGCAGTGTGAGGCAGCAACCAAAAAAAGCTACTGCAATCCTTGGTTGTATAAAAACAGACATAGAATCAAAATCATGTGAAATATTAGTACTATTTTATAAAACCTTAGACCACAATATTACAAAAAAGATGTGGAGACTTTAGAAAAAGTGCAGAGAAGAGCAACTAGGATGATTAAAGGCCTGGAGACAAAAACATGAAGAATGGTTGCAGGTTTGGGTTTGGCTACTCTAGAGAAAAGAAGGACGGGGGGGGGGTTTGACATGATAGCAATAGCAATATTTTTTGCAAAAAAAATATTTAGAAGCTTCCTCAGGTGTTACATGACTGTTTGACACTCAGTTCTTTAATCATGTGTGCTCTGGGTAGGTTTATGGACTAAGCAGATGGAAAGTGTATAAGAAAAAGAATGATTTATAGTCACAGCCATGACAGCATCATGTGACAATAATAAAAGAGTGTAAATATGTATTTACAGAATGATTGCTGTCTATATTTTTTTCCCTAAATCTTACCAAGCTACTTTGCTATCCAACACAAATTTGTTCAATCTATCTGGCTTTGTTCATAGAGAAAAGACAAGTTGATAACAGTTGCTGGCATCATGAAGTTAATTTTATAACAAACTGACATCTCAAGCAGCAGCAATTTAAAAGAGCAATGCTTTGTCAGTTTTAAGTGGGAAGTGGTTGCTGGTATGATTATAGATGTCTTCTGCATATTTATTTTGTCCCACTTTAAATAAATTTGTATAAGATTTATCTTGTTAGTCCCCAATACAAGTCCCTGTTGGCCAGATTTAGGAAATAAATTAGTCCTCACAAACATTGTAGAGACTAAATCAATACATTAATATTTATGGAGGCATTAGGGAGGTTTATTAGTAGAAAAGGGCAGCACCCGTTACACTGGAAATATTGAACATATTTAATTCAAAAGCATCAATTGCAATGACACACTGAATCCATAAATTGTGTTTACATGTACAGATAAATGAATGCAGATATACAACATAAGAAGGGAGCTACATCCTTGGACAGAATCAAAATAAGTCCAATGTAAGCAGAGAGCCTTTGGTTTTCAGCAAAGGAGTAAGCTTCCTGTGCATAACTATATTATTTGCATTTATGTTGGAGAGTTCATTGCTATTCTTCCTGTTTTGTCTGCCATATTTTCCAGATACTGTGAAGATATCTGGGTATTCAGAACTGGTCTTAATTTACAAAACTGCACAAACACGTAGTATATTGGTTTTATCCTGAAATCTATACCCAAAGATATCAGGATAATAATCTAACCAAGATTCCTATGTGCTTTTCAGTATTGCAAAGGAGATCCTAATTCACTTGAAAATCTGGCTGACTTCTGAAATTTCAAAGATTCAAGAATGTTTATAGCAAAGTTAAGGCTATATTTAAAAAGCTTTCAAAATAACAAAAGCAGTTATTATTTTGTGGAGATGCAAGAAACCTTTTGATGAGTGCTAATCTGATCAGAACCTGTCTACTATTAAACTAAATGCAATGATACTATAGGCTGCTAACTGGGAATGCTGTGAAGCATCCACAAACTGTTAATATTGGACATAAACATTTTAGACTACTGAAAATATATAGAGGAATTTCTAGTAAATGTTGAAAATGTAATCAAAATCCAGGTACCTTTTATCATATGTGGTAGTCTTTCAAGTATGTGAATACACACTGGATAAAGATATTAATGCCAATGCTGAAAATATTGAAGATTCAAATATTAATGAAACCTGAAGCTTTTCTTTTAGGTATTGTTGACAAACCAATCCAAAACAATTTGGGATGCTATTTCTTTATATGGTGACTGCTAAGAGGATTGTACTTGCTAAGCACTGGAAAGGAAAAGAGATGCCAACTGTTGAAATGGATTTTAAAATTGAATTAGCAGAGATGGTGAAACTAACTGCTTTGATTAGAGACAATGGACTAGACAGTTTTATAAGAGACTGGAAGCCATTTGTGGACTTTCTACATACAATACAATAACAATACAATAACAGATGGTAAACAGACGGATTTAAAGAGTAGTGTAATGTTTTGGCTAACCTGTTAACTTTTTTCCCTCTTTTTTCTACATATATATTATGATTAGATGTTGGGTTGATTTGATTGATTATCAGATAGAGATACCCTCATCTGAAACATCCGTTTATTTAATATAGTATTCCTGTTAAATAAGGATGAGAAAGCTGATAACTATTTGTAGACCTGTTATGTAAGGGGAGGAAAATTTATCAGGGTTTTTTTTAAATTTTATTTTCAGCATCCATCTAGATGGATTCTTTATGTTTAATGTTAGATTTATTTGATAGTTGGGTTTTTTTTTTTCATTTTTGTACACATTTTTTCCTTTTTTCTTGTTAGCTGGATGTCCAGTTGCCTCTTGAAAAAGTACCTTTGAGACTACTGAATATTACTTATGTTTACTAGCTGATACATTACAGTACAAGTAGTCCTTGACTTATGACCCCAAAATTTTTGTTGCTAAGTAAAACATTTGTTAAGTGAATTTTGCCCCATGTTATGACCTTTCTTGTCACAGTTGTTAAATGAATCAGTTCAGTGATGAAGTTAGCAACATGGTTGTTAAATGAATCTGACTTTCCCGTTGAGTTTACTGTCAGAAGGCCCCCAAAAGTGATCACATAATTCTGGCACATTGCAACCATCATAAATATTGTTGCCAAATATCCAAATTTTGATCACATGACCATGGGGCTGTTGCAATGGTCATAAGTGTCATAAGTCACTTTTTTCAGTGGCGTTGTGACTTTGAAAAATCACTAAGTAAACTGCTGTTAGTCTAGGACTACTTGTATAAAAGAATGTGTGGAGAAAAAATATTGCAGTTAACAGTATAACTATTTATAATAAAATATTCTTTAGCCTGATGTTTGTGTGAAATAAAAATAGACAAGTTGTATTTAGGAAGAAAGACAGAGTCAGATTAGTCTGTCTACAACTAAAAGCTCAGTGGCTAAGACGCTGAGCTTGTCGATCGAAAAGTCGGCAGTTCAGCAGTTCGAATCCCTAGTGCCGCATAATGGGGTGAGCTCCTGTTACTTGTACCAGGTTCTGCCAACCTAGCAGTTCAAAAGCATGTAAAAAATGCAAGTAGAAAAATAGGGACCACCTTTGGTAGGAAGGTAATAGCGTTCCGTGTGTCTTTGGTGTTTAGTCATGCCGGCCACATGACCACGGAGACATCTTTGGAGAGCGCTAGCTCTTCGGCTTAGAAACGGAGATGAGCATCGCCCCCTGGAGACAGGAACAACTAGCACATATATGCGAGGGGAACCTTTACCTTTACTTTTTATGCTATTCTCCATCATAGAGACAACTCAAGTCAGGCAAGTACCTATACAGGATAGAGTCAGAAGAGATAAAAGACAGAACTAAGGAAGAAAAGGATGAGAATTTTTGCTTAACTACTAGCAGACTTCTTACACAGAGATAACCAAGGAAATGTTTTAGAGAAAGAAGAGAAATAGGGTAAAAATAAAAAGCCACTCTGCTAACTCTCTGCCTATTGCCCCTAGTGGTCAGTTGGATAATAGGCAAAGAAAGCTGGTGCATGCAACATTGCATCCAACAAGATTGCATATCTGTATATTCTATTTCAATTGAGAATGCTGTATGAAAAGACAACAAACATGATTGCTCTTCTCCTTTGATGCATGTTGATTTAGTTTTTGATGAAGACTAAATATTGCGATTTACTTTTTCCACCTTGTGGTGTTCTTCATTCCAGAAAGCCTCACATTTTAAAAAACTACAATAGTAGTTATTTGTAAACTAGTCCAGTCACAAGCGCTGTGGTGGCTCAGTGGTTAGAATGCAGTATTGCAGCCTAATTCTGCCAACTACCAGCAGTTCGATTCTCATTGGCTTAAGGTTGACTCAGCTTTCCATTCTTCCGAGATGGACAAAATTAGGACCCAGATTGTTGGGGGCAATATGCTGACTCTGTAAATTACTTAGAGAGGGCTGTAAACACTTTGAAGCAGTATATAAGTCTAAGTGCTATTATTATTTTAGTTTCAGAAAGAGCCCGAGTGCAGAAGCAAAGGCAGAATCCAATTGATCATTAGGAAACCATTTTTTATTTGTATCCTATATTGGTATTTATCCTTACATTTTTAAACAAGCCGGAATGGGCTAATTATGATTGATATTTCATTTTTATTGTTGGATCCCAAGATAAGCATAGCCAGTGTTCCTGAGATATGTTTAATGTATGCAGCACACAGAAATTCAATCCAGAAGCTTGGGCTCATTGTTAACACAGTGTACTGAATAATAGATAAAATGGAAGGAACGCTAGAGAGTAGTGCTAGTATTGGAGTTAAAAAGGAATAGATATCACAATTATAAATAAATATTTCATTCTGAATTTCTCAGTTAATGTGTGCCTGCATGCAAGGCTTAATTTTGAAAGAGAGGCAATATATTTGGACATTTTTTCCCCATTCTGGCGAGTGAATAAGTGACATTTCCCTCATGTCATGTTAGAGTAACATGTTCTTAGGTCAACAAAGCTCACCTTGTAAGGCAGAAAGAATTTCAAATATTAAAAGAATCTGTCCATTTTTTTCTCATTTTTTTTCTTATTTCATGTTTTGCCTCACTGCCATGCCAATCATCTTCACACTGTCAATGCAGTGGTGGGTTTTTTTTTCTTTCCTTTTGAATATTCTTTTCCTCTCATCAGTATTTCTTTGGTGCTTTCTTCCAATTATATAACTTGCTGTAAATATTTCACATTCAGGCTGTGGTTCTATATCTACTTACCTTGGAGCAAGCTCTATTGAACTCACTGAGTAGATATATATTGGATTGCACTATGCTTGAATTACTCCAGAAGAAAATACAAATGTGGATCGGGTCACAGTTTATCATATTATTTCCTCTAGCAGCCACAGTAACTTAAATGTAGACAATAGTTAGAGAAATGTAAAACGTTAATGTCAAAAAAGAAAAGAAAAGAAAAGATCCCAGTTCTTTTAACAACCAGTTTTATCATCTCAAAATTGGGTTGCCAGAAATATAACTGTTTCATACTTTCTACTGTTTCTTACTGATTTTTTTTCTTTTAGTTTTAAAATAAACATGATTCAGTTTAAGACAATATAAATATGAGTGAAAGCCTAATTTGAGGCTCAGGTTTTGTTGGCAAGTCCACATAAATCAGGACAAAAAATATTCTCTTTAGGTTTTATTACATAAATTATCAAGCACTTCTTTTGATTAACATTCATATCTATGGTATTTGACCACAGACTAGCCAGCAATGTCAGGCATCAGAATAATGTTTCCAAAGTAAGTCACATTCTGTAATATACCATAATATACACCCAGGACACAAAGTTAACATCAATTTATCTTTGTCATTTATGAATGGATGGATGGATGATATGGATGGAGGAAGGGATGGAAGGAAGGTGGGAGGGAGGGAAGGAGGGAAGGAAGGCCTGAAAAATTTGAAACCCCCTCTTTAACAAATAATAGGTTTGGCCTGGTTTAGATGAAACCCTTAAGGCAAAGATATATGTTTGAAAATAGATTCATTACTATTTTGTGAAGAATGTGTGGATTAAGTTCTGTTATTTATCCAGGCTACATTTATATCTCTATGCAAAATAAAGAAATTCATTCCCAGTTTGCACAAGAGATATTGTCATTTATTCTCCAGAGCAGACAATATTACTGTCTTAATTTGACCCATAGGTTTGCAGTGTCTTGTTCTTCTTTTTATTCCTAATATCCCCAATATAAAAATTGAAACATGAGTGACTCAGTAAAAATGGAATGCACAGCTTTTTTTTTGTTCTGAGATATACTCTTGCCCCTTGACTAGAGCCTAGAGCCTACAACATAATAAAAACTAAAGCAAAACCTAAGTTTGCTTCAATGTAATTTAAATGTAAATAAGATGAATATGGCAGAGATCCATCTGAGTTTTTATGATTTCTCCCCACGTATTTCATATTTTCCCCTGTCTATTACATTACAAATTAGAATTCAACCACTATTTATTTTTTCATTCAATTAATAGAGCCACACATCTCAAACATATAACTCTAGATAGCTAATAAAATTTAAAAAATACTTTTTTAAAAATAAATAAATAAATAAATAAATAACAAATATAAGGCAAATAAGATAAAATCAACTAACACAAGATAATTTGAGATACAGGTTCAACCACATAAGCTGGTGTTCTGACCTAGGCTTCCTGAGTCATTAAAACACACTAGTCCCAAAAATCTCTTTTATTGCAACAGCTGTTAATTCTGTTCATTCACAGATGAGTCCCAATTAGTTGTGAAGAGTTCTTTGGGAGAAGTCCTTCAGGATAATCACCCACCTTTATCTACCTTGACACACTGCCAAAGATCTAATTGGCAAAGCCACATGGAGTCCAGAATCAAACAGAGCTTCAGGCTTTAAGCTGAACTGAATGAACAAATGTTGCTTCCTGCAAAGGCCCACATGCCTTTGTTCCTCTTTTAAGTCTTATGAGAGGGGCCAATCATCTCCCAGCTCTACTCCCAAATTGTCCCTTTTGTTTTAACTGTTCTTGCCTTCTGGCAGCCCTGTGCATGTGCCCACTGGGAAGAGGCTCCCCCTGTTTTTCTGCCTCACTGAGATCCGATGCAGAGATCTCATCCGAGCCTTCCCCAGACTCCAGGACTGGCCCATGGTCCTCCCCAGCCTCCTCACTGTCCAACTCTGCTGCTAGCTCTGCAGGCTGCTGGCGGACCACAACACCTGGACCCAAGACTCAGCAACAAAGCCAGGTTTTTAAGGTTCTACAGAAAGCCTGTAGGGTCAGGACAAGTTTACCCTCTGAAGGAATGAGGTTCTAGAAAGTGGGCACCATAGCAGAAAAAGCTGTTCCTTAATAGATGGGACTTGACGCATATCTTTTCTGCTGGATCACATGGGTAAATGAAACTGGGGAGACTGCCCCATGAATACACTGGTCCCAGGCTATGAAGGGCTTTGGATATCACTAGCAGCACTTTAGAATGAGCTCAGAAGTGTACTGGAAGACAACATAGCTTGCAACATAGAACCCAGCCATCATGTGCCAAGCAAAAGGTGTCCATAATAGCTTGTGCCATGGTATTTTATGCTTCCAGAGGCTATTCAAAGGCAGCCCTATTCTGAGAGTTACGGTATGTGAGATCTTGGGGCAACAGACTGTAAATCCATATATTACAGTTTTACTTGTACGAATACATGGAATAAGGTACATCGATTTAGGACAGAATGAAAAGGCTTGGTTACATACTTGCTTCTGAAAAATCATCATGACTCGAGTATTCGCCATTTCAGTAAATAAAAGAAGTCTAATTACCTTTAGGGAACATGAAGAAAAGAACTAATGTAATGTAATTCACCATTTAACCAGAAAAATACCAATCTTAGAGAAAAAGTATTCAAGGCTCCTTGTATATTGTGGAATTTGTAAAGCTGTGATGGTTATAAACTTAAGCCAGTGGTGGGTTGCCCCCTGTTCTACAGAACCGGTAGTAAAACTGGCGGGAGGCTCCTCCCACCGACCCCAACGTCATCAGGAAGCTTCTGCGGCCCCATTGTGAACCGGTAGTAAAGGTAAGTAGAACCCACCCCTGGTTTAAGCATATGCAAAATATTATGGGAAAATATTACCAGAAATACAGTAAATTGGTGGGGGAAAGTATTAAAAAAAAAACTGAACACCTTGAAAAAATGCTTTTAGAACTGCATATATTATATACTAGGATAAATTCTCCCAGTATACTTTTTTTTTTAAAAAAAATAATTGGTTATATTTAAATCTTGGTTCATATGAATGACAGCAGTTAAACAATATCTACCCTGCTGCTAAAACAAAAGACCTGGCATTTATTAGAATCATTCTTTGTTCCATATTTCCATCATATAGCAATATTAATAAAGCAATGATTTTAGTCACTATCTATATCCTTAACCTAAGGACCTTAAGCAAGAGCTCCAAGGATTTTTGTCAGTATTTATCAAACAAACATGCCAATAAACAGTTGTATATTCAGTAATGATAAACACTGTCCTTTTACAAAATGACTACCATATACAGTACTAGTGCATGCAACAGTAGCAAGCTAAGAAGGATTAGCCCTGTCATCTGAAGTACATAAAAAAAATCTTAGTATAAAAACCTTTTGTTGAAAATCTGGAAAGTCATAGTGAGTAAAGTGGACGATATCAAATGAAATAAACCAATGATCCGACTTAGGATAAAGCATCAAATGTATTACTGATAGTTATCCTTGTATGCCCCCAGATTTTATTACAGGATAAATGCCACTAAATAAACAAAGTAATCTTTATTCATTCATTCATTCATCTTTTTATCTTTTGTAAAACACACACACACACACACACACACACACACACACACACACGTAAGGTATTTCTAATCTGATTTTCTTTGTTTGTACTTTATTGGGGCTTAAATACAGAAATCTGAAGTGACAGCATAAAAGGACATTTTAGGAAAAGGGCAGCAATCAGATGGCCAAGCCAGTTTGGCATTGCAACTCATGAGATCAAAGGCTTCTTTAATCTGATTGTTAATTCCTAACCACCTATTCCTTAGAATAGTTAATCAAGATATGCCTAATCTCTGAGAAGGTTATTGAGACAAAATGGTGCTTTGTTATATAAAATGTACAGCAGCTTCAATGGTGATAAGTGTTAGATACTAACAGTGAAGGCTTCACTCTGGTCCTCTGAAAGAGCGGGAAAAATACTTAAACCTGATTGGTTGAGTTGCCTGACAGCTCCCTATATATAGGAATAGCTGTCAGGCAGAGTTTTGCTGGGTGTTACAAGGCTACAATAAAGAACAGTTGTATGAGCCTTCATTTGCCCAATTTAACAATAAGTGTGATAAATGTTTTGGGTCTTTCTAACTATTGAGTTTCATTGTACTTGGTGACCCATCACACAAATTATCAAGTTCAAATGTGCACCTGAACTTGTGTTGCCAGGACAAGGATGAAAGAGTTTTCTGAAAAACAGTGTGTTTTGACAGCATGCTTTTGTGTTTTTGTTTTTGTTTTGCAAATTTCCTGGAAACACTGTTTTCAGTGATATTTATGTTCTTTTCGTCGACCCTGGTTGCAAAAATAATATCTATCCCTCTTGAACTTTATTAATACTTGCAGGAAATGACTTGAATGCTTATTTGTTTCCCTAAAAAGATACAGGAAGAACTTTGATTACCAAAATAAATGCTTTTCTGAGCTGCTGACATCAGCTTGCCATTTTCCCTACAAGACCGTAATTGTTGTTATTTTCTAGTTTCTGAAAGAAAAACATATTCATTTCCTCTGAATCTTATCTACAGTATTTGCAGAATGCCATATCCATTTTTCAGAGAATGTTTTTTTTCCAACAAAGGTACACTATTTTGACACAATTTTCTTTTGTCTATTGCCATCAATAAAAGCATGGGATACTATTCTTGCTTTTTGGCTCACAATTGATGGAATCACATGCCAGACATTTTTAATACTTTGAACATTGCCGGATCCAAAGCATCTTTTTTTAAAGGTTTGGGGCATCGTTCAACCAATTTTGTACCTTTCAGACATACGGACTTCATTTCCCAGAATTCTCAGCATGCCCATTAAGGCTGAAGAATTCTGCGAATCAAAGTGCATGCATTTAGGGGGTGTCTTAGCTAAAATAAATTTCAGAATAACTTTTTTTTTCATCCTCCAATCAGTGGTGAAATCCATTTTTTTTTCCTGGGGGAAAGGATATTGCAAAATCTCTATTCCCACCCACTCTGGGGCCAGCCAGAGGTGGTATTTGGCGGTTCTCCAAACTACTCAAAATTCCCGCTACCAGTTCTCCAAACTACTCAAAATTTATGTTACCGGTTCTCCAGAACCTGTCAGAACCTGCTGGATTTCACCCCTGCCTCCAATATATTCTTAGTGGGGGCTGTATGAATTTTTTTTTAATAGTTTATCAAGACACTGAGGGAATTTCATTTTGGGAGTGGAAAAAGCAGACTTATGCAGAGGTGATGCTACCAGGAGTCACTATTTGAGAAGAGACATTATAAAACAGAGATAAGTTAATGTGCCTGGAAGAACAGCTTCAACAGACCACAAAACAGGATCCAACTAAGCTAAGCATAGATCAAGAGAAAATATGATCTGGTTCATATAGTAAATTTGACTAAATTTGGTTACACTTAGCATGCTGCCTGAATGAAGTGACATTGCCCAAATTTGGCTAAGGTAGAAAACTTTAACAAAATATCAACTCTTCTCTTAACTTAGAATAGCTTTCACTTCAGCTACTCTATAGCACTCTCATTTCAGGGGTTATTTTTTTAAAAAAATAATGCTAGCTGCTGACTAATTCATTGATGGCTGGAATCTGGCTAGGGAAAACAGGGACCAACAAACCACTTCAGGAACAGTTTATATGATAGTCTGTGTTGCAGTTCATGAATAAATACTTAATCCACTGTATTGTTAAGCATATTACTGCTACATGTGAAACATAGCCAATACACAAGTTCCTCTGAATATATAGGCCATCCTTTTTCTTTATCTTCAAACACATGATGTATATGTTTACTACAAACATCCTGACAAAGATTCTATGCTTTGGTTAACTATGAAGCCAGAGTCATATATCAATTATGGTGGAAAACATTAGATCTATTAGATATTTGAAGTATTGGTTAATCAAAAGCGCAGTGTGGCAAATCTAATGCATGGAAACCGTGGGGGGAAAAATACGCTTTTCTTACTTAAGTAATGTTTCTGTATGAAACTAGGAAATATTGTGGTAGTCAACAGAAAACTTCAGCAAATAATCTAATTTACTACATATATCTCTAATGGAGAAAAATGGGATGGCAATGTTGGCTGTAAGGGAGAGACAACAGACTGAAAATAATTTATATTTTTACTTTGTACCTCCACTAAAATAAGGAGATGCTAGACTGAACTGAGAAATTCAGTCTACTTTTGCATTCTTTTGATGAAATAAGAGGTTCATAAGGTAGACAAGGGATGACATCTCAACACTGCAAGTTAAAGTAAGTGCATAAGAAAAAGATGAAACATCAGGGTTGTTTTAGACTGGATGCTGAATTGAACAGCAAGAAAGAATAGGACTCGTTTAATCCAAATTCATAATTTGGAAATCATTATGGATATAAATTATTTTAACGTGTAACTAAAATGTTGAATAAGGTCTGCAATAAACTTTGCTCAAAATAGTTCAATTGAAAAAAAAGTATTAGACTAGAAGGGGATATTTATCTTCAATTCTTTTTCTGGTGCTTGTTTAATAATGGTATGTGGCAAACTAACAGGATTATGTAAAAGGAAACATTTTAACACTGATGCATATTTCGTGCAGGGAACAACAAACAAAATCTTTTTCTTAATGGGAGTTCTGATTAAAATTCTAACTTTTAAAGTTAGAATACATGACATCTCTTAATTTTACCAAATAGCACACATCTTTCTGCAAGCACAAAATCAATCCTCCCATCTCTTTTTCACAAAACATTCATACTCCCACACATTTTGATATGTGTTTGTAAGTGACTACAATTATGCCAACTGTATTTTAAATTCATGGCATCAAAAAAAAAAAAACTATAAATGAGTTAATTATCTCTTACAATCAGATGCCAAATCTATTCTGTTTATAAAAGTTAATTAAAATTTAGAAAATGGAATCACTTATACCTTTTACAGTTAAGTACACCTGCATGGTTCTGGGCGTGTGCTGGGTCTGCACTGAACAAGTATATAGACCATCATCTGACACATCCACATTCTGTATCTGGAGACTGTATTCCCTTTTATTTGCTGTTGCAATTGAAACTCGAGGATCTACTGACCACTTGTCTCCTCCTGCAAAAATAATACTTGATCGATTCAGCCAGGCACCTTTTGAAGCTCCATCTTCCAAGTAACATCTGTATATTAAAAAAAAAAGGATGCAATTAATAGAATGATCTTAATTTCCGAGAAAAGAAGTTTTTTTAATGTTACCCATGACTTACATAGTTATGAAATGATATGTTTCTAGTATACAGAATGGTTACATTAAGATTTGCTACTAATATCTGATTTATGAATATTTTTGGGAATTTTGTGAGTTCCTTCTTAGAATAAATATCCCAAGGATTTTGAAATAAATTTTAAAAAAATCTACATTTCATAGTGCATCCTTGTTTTTTAGTGACAGAGGAATGCAGTTATTTGAAATTTTGACCATAAATTAGAGTGATTTTATGTATTAGGCTTGTGCAAGTCATTTGATGAATATTAAGATCTGAATTGACTATTATTTTGTTCTTCTGAAAAGGACCCCAAAGAAATACAAGCAACTAATCAGCCATGAACAAAGACTTCAAAAGAACTTATCACATTTTCCAAATATATTTTCTTATATTTGATTCCTATTCTCAGAACCAAAATATTATAATAAGCAGTTTTCTGCTTATCTGATCCACTATTGATTACTCACATTTGTTATATTAATATGTGCTAAGAGCATATTCTTAAAAAAAAAACACTTTAAAATTGGCAAGATAGATTTACCAGTACTTCAATGGTAGTGATTTTAGTAATTTCTATAGCAAATGATAACATTTTTGTATATTACTTATTTCATCTAAAATACCATTTGAATAATTAGAATACTGCAATACAAAATTCAATACAATACAGACATTCTATTCATAGTAATGTAGTCAATACATTGTAGGAAGGAAAAATACTTCAGTCAGTGTGTCAGACTTCTGCCTCTCTAAGCTTTTGAAAATGTTCCATCACAGATTGAAGAGTGGTTCTTTTAAATGAGCACACTACATCTCACAAATGAAATACACATCCATTGGAAAAGGTTTGACAGAATATCTACAGTCCCTCAGGGGTTGAAACACCATGCTGAAAATTGCTACAAAATCCCAAGCTGATTTCAACAGGGTAAGTCACTGCCAACAGTACGAAACTAATCAGTTCAAAAATAAGGAACAAGATATCTCACAGAATCTAATTTACAGCCACTTTCATTCTCATGCTGAAACAAAAGCACAAGGAGTTCTCATAGATTTGTATTAAGAATGACCGGATCTTCATATTTATTTAAAGATAAACAGCCAGATTTCTAAAATTTTAAAGTAACTGCATAGTATTATGCATATATGATTAAAGCATGACTGTTATTCAAAAGTTATGAGGCACTTCATTGTCTTTTGAGAAACCTATTCATATATTTAAAATTAAGGCGGTTTCTCACAGCAAATTAAAAATAATTTCTTGTTGGGAAACACCAACTAGACAGGGAAGAGAACTCAAGCAAAGGATTAGCCTGGAATCATTATTCAGCCACAAGAGATTTTGGACTAACCCTCCCTAAACTCCACAAAACATTATCTATCTGTACCCAAGAGAAAGCAAGCAGTCTGGGGATATTCCTGTATTACTGGCAGAATACAATAAATAGGTAGTTTCGACTCTACATACATGGATCTGGTTGTTTGCACCTGACATTTCTAGCATGTTGTAGAAATATATAAAATGGCTTAATGTAAAATACCTATTCTGGATCTACTCAGAAGGAAGACCCTTATGTTTAATTCCCAATAAATTGAATTACCTGCTTCTATCTTGAAAGGCTCTCTCTAGTACCAGCCATTCTGGCTTCAGCAAATATTACAAAGGAGTGTGTCATTAGTGTCCCTGCTTAAGTCCTGCTATGGTGTCTCATGAAAGGGGGTTCCTGGGAGGGACAGGTAAAGTACCCTGGGATTCTATGCCAAGAGGATATATTCCATGCAGAACATGAAACTGTCCAGCAGTGACTATATTGAGCAGCAACAATAAGGGAGGATTGTGAACAATCATCTCAGTGTCAATGGCAAAGGCATCATTTGATACTTTGAGGGAGATGGCAATGGTAAACTACTCCTGTATTGTACCAAATTAATTAGATGAGCAGATAAGATAAAATGAGTGATAATATAGCTCTGGGTGATAGAATCTGCAGGGTAAATAGTCCACAACATACTTCTGAGGAACAGCTGACAATCTTTCAGAGTATTAATGGTGTGTATCAGGGGTATCAAACTCATGGCGTCATGTTGTCGTCATGTGACATATCAGAACTTTCCCCCCCTTTGCTAAACCGGAGGTGGGCATGGTCAGCATATGACGCATTTGGCCTGCGGGCTGCAAATTTGACACCCCAGGTGTATATGATATGACTAGATTAAAACCCTTTGGGATGTATAGATCCCAATGTTGCCATGCAGGAAAAGGAAATTCAAAGCTGTAGAGAAAGAACTACAGTGGGAACATGGGGAATAGGGAGCAGTAGTATGGAAAAAGCTCAACCTAGACAGAAGATCATATGGTTTACTATTAAGGACACCAAAACCAAAGAAGAAATAGCATTGCTTTCAAAATTGTGAAGGATATAACGAAGACATTATTTAGGTACAGTGCAGTTAATGACCAAATAATATCCATTAGATTTCACAGACTACCCTAATTATTATTATATTAGCCAAACTCATGCTCCAACCACTGATGCAGAAAAAGAAGAGTCTGACAAGTTAATAGTCAAATTCAATCTAAAATCAGCAGAACATGCACACAAGATGTGTTGTTGGTGATTAGAGACAGGAAAGCCAAAGTTGGAAACACTAAGGAGGAAAATGTAGTTGGACTTATAGTCTAGGAAACAGAAATGACATAGGGAAAGGGTGTATACATTTCTGCCAGATTTCTTATTGCTTTTATAGATCCTCACTTAATGATCCTAATTGGGACTGGCAACTCTATTCCGAAGTGAAGTAGTCACTAAGTGAGAAATCATATGACTATGATTGTACTTTTTAGCTGGAAAGATATAATACTACTCAATTTCACACTTTTGGCTTTTGTTTGCCTTTTCTCATCCTTTGGAATGTCTGAGTGCCTGTTTATTGTCTTGTACACATCAAAAGAAATGCAACTGTGCTGGCAGCTCTGGAACATGGGCACACTATGCAAGCAGCTTATTCCCCTGAAAATCTTTCTTCTCCAATCTCTTTGATCTGTGGGAGAAGTGTGAGAGAGAGAGAGAAAAAAAAAGCAGGCAACAGGAAATTGTAGGCAATTTTTTGTTTCTTGACTCTTTTCAACTGCCTGTGCAATTGCATTGTTTTTGATATGTGGAAGAGCAAACATCTTACTCTTTTGCAATCCCTTGCTCTGCAATCTCTCTGCTCTGCAAGAGAGGAGAGAAAAACATAGGTGAGGCATAGAACAATGCCTGCCAACAGTAATAGCAACCATGTCCCTGAGGGATGGTGTGAAGATCCTAAATAGGCCAGTTTTCTTTTCAACAGTCATAATTATAATACTATCTGTAGCATTTTCCAAATCAAAGCAACCCCTATATACATGAAGAACACCAGGCAGAATACACTAAAAACAAGCTGCTATATCATTGGTAACAGGATGTGAAAGTGCTCCGTGACAACAATAAAGATGTTGCCAAAGAATAACTGTGGAACAGACCACAAACTGTTCATGTGTAAGAGTTTCCACAATATGGTTTTGACCACATTCCCACCATTTTCAAGGGGAACACAGGAAATGACTTTGGACTCTTAAACTTAAGTGATAGGAAGCCAGAAAAGTTCTAGAATGAAATCAAAGAAATTGTTACAGTAAGTGTAAAAAGAGACTGCCAAACACCAGTAAAAAAAAAAAGCCAACTGGATAGCAAAAACATAATAAAAATCTGAAGATAAGAACAAAAGCCAAGGGCAAGAAAGACAAGAATATCACAAAGGAATTTAATAAAGATTTTCAGAGGGCAGTTGGCAGAGACAAGAAGTATGATTACAATGACATCTGTAAAACATCAAACATGGAAAGAGACGTAGAAAAACAAGGAAAATATTCCAAAATTTCTCTGAACTCAGAAAGAGGCCCTAACTTTGAATTAGCATGCCAAAGGACACAATGAATAGAGACTAATTGGTTCAAAGATCGAACAAAGAAGGAACAAAATGGAAAGAGACTCCTGAACAAAGATGAAAAAAGAGCACTGAACACAGTAAACAGTGAACACCCAAGATACCTTAGAATGTATTCCCTCATTAAAAGGACCTCTAGCATCAAAAGAGAAAGCTAGATAACCACCCTAGTCATTACTAAGCCAGATGGTTATAGGAATTGATGAAGTATCTATCTACAGTAATATTGCTAGCAAAGTAAGGAGAATTTAAGTTTGCCAGCAAAATTGAGAAATTATGCCAGCAAAACTGGGAAAGGTAGTAGCTAACAGACTGGAAGAGTTTGTTACATATCAAAATCAAAGAAATGATATTTAACAGAGTACATAATAGTTTTAATTTCACATGATAACAAAATAATGTAAAAGTAGTATATAGCAAAATATACAAAATCATATAGAGCAACACATGTGCACAAACACACATATACATCAATACTGATGAGCGATGAAGAAATGTTAAGAAAACTGGGAGGAGACATAAAAGGAAAGGGGTAAGCAATTATTTACTACATTTCTTTTTAGGTTGGAGCATTTTTTCTTAAAGTCTAAGCATATCTGGGGGGGGGGAGGCAAAACCCTGATAATGATTTGTCAGACGTTGCAAATATCTGCAAACATTTAAAACAATGTCATTCTTCTCACTACTATTCTTTAAAAATCTATAGTTTTCTTGAAAAATATTCTATGATAATATTGTTATAAAACATTTTTATTTATGTTAATGATGTTATTCTGATGTGATTCAATAAATAAATATTCTATGAACAAATCAATTTAAATGTTTAATATGGTAAATATCAATAAAAATAACCCATACAAACAAAAGCTCTTTTGGAGTCTTCCATTATTTTTAATGAGAAGCAAAACATTCAAGAAACAGAAGATCTATAGGCTGAGTTATAATAACACTATATACCATGATGGTGGTCCTTTGGTACATGTGCCAGAGGTGGCACGCAGCGCACTCTCTGATGGCATGCAAGCCGTCGCCCCAGTTCTCCTCTGCTGTGCATGTGCATGTGCCTTCCACCAGCCAGCTGGTCTACAGGTCTCTGCCATGCATGGGCGTGGGGCATGCGGGGGGGGCACACATGCATGCATGGGGATAGGGCACATGTGGGGGTCTGTGCATGTATGCACAGTGTACATGCGGGGGGTGCACACACGTGTGGTGGGGCAGGGCACGTGTGGGGACGTACATGAGCATTCATGGGGACGGGGTGTATGTGTGGGGGCCTCACGTGCATGCGCAGGGGGCCCTTGACCATGCAGGGGCGCACACACACATGCATGGGGGGAGCATGTGGAGTGGCATGCACACATTGCATTTTGGAGGTTTGGGCATGCACTCAGTCCAGTAAAGGTTGGCCATCACTGCTATATACTGTACATACAGTATTATATAATATATATTATATAATATATATAGTACATTATACCACCAGCAGCAGCAGCAACAAAGCAACAGTATCAGCAACAAAAAGTATCAGCAACAAAGCTGATATTAGTAACAAGAGTACAGATTTTCTTTAGACTGTGTTTTCTTGGTCCAAGATTTTTCCTTACATGAAGATACTCATAGTTGGTATTTTAATGTTACTTTTTTAATGTCATTTTTTTATTTATTTAAATATATTTGTTTGTTTGTTTGTTTTATTTATTTATTATTTATATAGCCACCCATCTTTCAGCCAACTCTAGAATTAAAAGATATATAAAATCATTTTCAAAACTATAAAACACAACCGGTTGAAACATAAAAATAACAATATCCTGGTGCCAGTCCACATAAATGTGCCAATGTTCTCCCAATTCTTTGGGGAAAAATACTAACAGGAGTATACTAATGGTATTATGACTGTGTCTGAGCATTATGTACTGCCATTACCAAAGCTCACTGAGATTTTCTGAGATTTTTTGAGAGCCAATATGGTAATACTGGTTACGGTACTCTAGTTCACCTTCAGCCCAGCTCAAGGTATGAGTCACAGTTTGTGTCCAATTTACATCATCAAAATTGTTGTTTTGGATAAATATGGGATAAGGATATTATATATGCTGCCTTGAGCTCTGGTACAAAATTACAAAGCTGCAATATGGTTTGTAGTTGGTTATACTATCAATTGGAAAGTCTAATTTATTGCCTTTAGCATCTATAGACTACTGCAAGAAGTATGGATTTATATTTTGTACAAACACTATAAAATACTTAGGTTTATGTTTTTCATGAGCTGTATCACAATATGTTGAATTGATTATGTCTAACTTTATAGCTGTGATTTCAGTATGTATAGCGCAATGGCTAAAATGTCCATTAAATTTCTGGAGTAAATTTTATGCAATAAAAATCAATATCACATTGAGACTAGATTTTAAGAAGGAATGCTTTTCAGATAAATAAATAAATTTATAAGGAAATGTCTATGGTAGGCCAAACCTCTCATATTTAGTTATTAATAGGTTACAAGTTATATTTTGATTCAGAATTACACAAGAAATTTACGAAGAATAATTTAAATTTGAAGATAGTTGAAAAGTTGGTCTACTGAAATATCCAGATCAAAGAAAGGCTAAATATCTTAAATTATTTAATAATGGTTGGTTTTTTTTTTTTTAAAAAAATTGTGTTTTGAGTATGGGTTACTATAACTTCTACTGAATAATAATATATAGTTGAAATATGTTACTGACAAAACAGCATAGGCCAGATGTTTAATTGCCTCAGAACTAACTAGTGCTTGAAGTGAAAGCAACAATTAAATTTTATATCAGAATGAAGGTTAATATTAGTTATATACCAATATAATTACATTATAGTATTCAGAAGAATCTTGAAAACCAATCCAATTTTGTAAAAATCAATGGTTCCCGCTTTTACAAAATGTAAGACATACTTTTTATCATTTAAGAATGAAATTAATTCATCAGAAAATATTACTGCATGTCTATTGAATCCCTATTTTTTTTAAAAAAAGAGTAGACATCAAATATTTTTTGAGATAAAAGATGTGATTCAAACTTGTGCTGCCTTTGCTATGTTTTCAAATCATACAATATAGTAACACAATTTATTAAATAATTATAATAGTCGAATATGTAACCATAATGTAAAATTATGTACCTAAAATATGGAATTTGTCATTTTATGAAGACCTTTATCACTAGTCAGACAGAGATTCAGCAAAGATTTTCACATAAATTGTAAGAAATCTATAACACTTCCTGGTTCTAAGGAATAGATTCAGAATATAAGTCTGTTATCTATGTTTAAAGGGTTTGTACTGTATTTTTCAGAGTATAAAATGCACCGGAGTATAAGACGCACGGGGAGGGCAATAGGAAAAAAAAATCTGCCTACCAGGTATTCATCTGGCTAGCGTCCTTAGTCTGGTCAGCTTCAACACATTATTTCGCTGGTTTTGAGCATGCATGCGTGCACTCTGATTGTCAGAGAGAAAAGCAAATAGAAAAGCAGGCGAAGCATGGAAGATCACTTCACTCACTAGTGCCTTGTTAGGGCTGAAAAACAGTTTCTAAAGCACAGCTGATCATCGGAGGGAGCAGCAATGAGAAAAGCAGGTGAAGTGCGGAAGATTGCTTCACTTGCTAGAGCCTTGTTAGGGCTGAAAAAAAGCATCGAAAAAGCTACATTCGGAGTATAAGACGCACCCAAATTTTCAGCCTTTTTAGGTGGGGGGGGGAGTGCATTTTATACTCCGAAAAATATTGTAATCTAAAAATGAGAAGATGAGGCAATGTTCTTCTATGGCCTCTGTTTAATGACAACCTTAAGAACTAAATTAGTTTCATATTGATATTGAATGGATATTATATGACTCTTTGTTGTTTTCTCATTATGTTTTCTTTTATTTTTGTTGCTTACAAGCAACTATGGGACTGGAATTTCCTTTGTAATTCAGTCTGGTTGTAAAGTAGTCATATGTCCATAACCCATTTTATGATCAATTTTATATATAAATCACTGTGGTTGTTAAGTGAATCATATCATCCATTAAGTGAATTTGGCTTCCTTAATTGACTTTTCTTGTAAGAAGCTGGCTGGGTGGGAAGGTACAAATTGCAATCACATGACTACAAGACACTGCAAGTAACCATTGTAAATGTAAGCTGCTTGCAAAGCAGCTGAATTGTTGGTGCAACATTCATCACATATCAGCAAATTGAAGTACAACAATTCGTTGCTTAGGAACCACAATTGGGACTGGTAACTCCTTCTCTAAATGCTGTGGCACTAAGAAAGATATTATCTGACGACAATTCACAGTTTTACTCTGTCTTCACTATTAACTCTGATGGTTGCAAGTCCGTTGTGAAGCCCCCAAATTGTGATTGTGTGACCATGGAACACTGTGACATTCATAAATGTATTCCAGTAGCAAAGCAACCAAATAGCAATCATGTGACTATGGGATGCTGGAAGAGTTGTAAATATGACGTTGGTTTGCAAAGCTATTGTGTTTACACCACTGTAATTTCAAACAGTTGTTAAACGAGGCAGGCGGTAAACAAGTACTACTTGTATTAACTTACAAATGAAACCTGAATGATATTTTAGATTTATGTCTTAATACTTACTATACATGCAAACCCTGAGATTTCTTCCCTCCTTTCCATTCCTATAAAAACACATTAATCAATGTGATACATTACCTTTTAAGACCTTAATGCCTATGGTCATAATGAAATAACCTATCCTCTTGAATGTATAAGTCTTATGAAAACTACATTCAAATTTAGTTAGCCATGCATTTTTACAGCTGTCTCTATAGTGTAATGGACAGTTCTGAAAGCTTTTTGTTCACAGCCTTTTAAAGACTATAAAATAATCATATGCCATTTTCAACATTACAGTGTTTTCTATCTGCTCCTCATATAAAAAACTCAACTCTTTGGACATCAAGGGCTTAATGCTGAAATGGATGAGATGTAATACAGTTGTGAAAGAGATGCATCGGTGTTATAGCAAGCTGTTTTATTTTTGCAGTGTCTGCCCCATCAGACCCATTAGTTAGAATAACTGACAAATATACAAATATTGCTGTTTATTTGGCAGACTCTGCACATCTTTGAAATGAACAGCTTCTCAGTAGAGGATGACTCTTGTCAAGATAAAGTCATATATTAATAAATAAATGTAGCGTGTTAATAAAGTTAATTAAAACTAATTAATAAAGTTATGGTAAAATAACTTTAGTAGTGGTTAACATTTTTATATATTGTATTCCCTTATGTTAAGATTTGAAACTTGGAGGTTTAGCCTAATTTGAATAGTGAATTGGGAGTTGGACAGAACAGAACTAAATCCAGTTCGTGTGACTTTGCATGTATTTTCATAAGTTATGCATGAAGGAGCCATGTGGGTGCATTGATATGAGTACAATATGCCAGAAAGGAAAACAAGTCCTCTTTTACAGTGTATCATATTCTGAATTCCTGTGTGGTACTACTCACAACAACAGAAGGGTTTCTAGCTGCTTAAAGCAACAAGGCAAAGATGTGTTAAAATATGTCTGCCAGATCATCATGAAGGTTGTAATCTAGCCATCATTCAAAGCGATGTGCAATCCAGAAGAAAAGTACAATGTTTTACACTGATGTAGGAAATTGGATATCAATCTTTATTTCATATCAAAATTAGGTCCACATGAGGTTTTTTTTTTAAAGAATCAGACTTCCTAGGGAGGTCAGGAAACAGGTAGCATAAGAACTACTGGAATTCTACTTTATATTAAAATGTATAGTAACAGAATGTTAAAAACCTGACACAGACCTCTCCCCTCTTTCTACAAAAGAAAATCAAAGCAGGGCAATCTTTCATTTCTTTCCCTCATGCCTTCCTTCCAGGCTAAGCTGCTATTGGATTCCTTCTTCAAGGTCATCTCTGTATTCTGCATTAAGGACACGTCATCTAGTCTGAATGTAACCAAACACTTTTTATACAAATGTGTTTCCTGATTTTGCAGTATCTCAAAACTTTGAGAAAGTTCATAAGCAGCCTCAAGCCATATCCATGAAGAACATTTAAGATGACTGTTTCATCCATAACCCATTTCAATAAGGAAAACGTTATCATGGATGAAGGAAAGACTTGAATATTCTCATGCTTTTATTACCCAAGTGGGCAACATCATCAGCACTGATAATGTTACCTAATGGCTAATAAAATCAAGAAAACAACCAAGCTCACAGAGCACCAAAGACCCCACTGTTCTTTACATAGCAATAACATCCCTGTATTTGTTCTTAAAGTTATTTTTATGCTATCATTATTATATGATGTTTTACAAAATATTCCAGAAGGTATTCAGGCTTATACAAGGGACAAATACAACATGTATACTGGTGCCCTGTTTGAAGGAATTAACATAATTCTGTTAACGTCAACATATTTGATCACAATCAGTGGTGGGTTGCCCCGGTTTCAGACTGGTTCTATAGAACTAGTAGTAAAACTGGCGGGAGACTCTGCCCACTGACCCTGACGTCATGAGAAGCAATCTCGCTTCGCTCGCACACACGCGCGATCCCATTGCAAACCGGTAGTAAAGGTAAATAGAACCCACCCCTGATCACAATGAAGGATGTTATTATGGAAAACAATCTTGGACCATTATCTTCAGCTCCCTGGTCTGCTAACAAGGCAATTTCAAAGTATGATCTTTTTTGTCTTCTGATACGAATCTATATGCCTATGGATATGTGTAGAAAGCACATTATTCCTCACTGAAATGTAGTTTATCCTCATCTTGGGAATGAATCATCTGAAGTATTGCATTTGAATATTAGTCGTAATTAATTAAAAAAGGAGAAAGATCTCTACTTATACAATTATTTTATTACATTTAAGTAAAAAATTATATGATACATTCATTAATGCTGAGAATTTATTAGGGACTTCATCTTTTTCCCCCCTTCAGTTATTTTCTACTGTTCAGCTACTTGCTGGTCATCATAAGATTATACTTAATGCAATTTATTAATAAAAATCTCTATGAAACACCAATTATTCCTTATGAATAAAGAATGATTGTACAGAAAAATTAATTAAACTTAGTGCCACACTTATTAGACAGAAATGACATTAATGCTGATTTTTCATGACTCTTGAAAAACTTGTTAGAGATGATTTTCTGCTTAGAAAAAGACTACTATATCAAAGCAGTGGAAAGAACTAGTATTCATTTTCATTATTATTTAAACTATAGTATTTTGAAGTTTATGAGATTTGAATGAGAAGTAATGCGCCCAGTGTTGTAAGTCACCAACAAATGGCAATATTGATGTACCCTAACTATGAAGTGTTTGTTACCATCTGCTTGAGTTGGTGGGAAGTTGCTGTGAGAAAAGGTTGTATGCTGGGTGTGAGTGTGTGTGTGTATATGAAATGAATATCTGCAGTGTCTTCTCATCAGTGAACTTGCATTGTGCCAGGTTTGAATGTTATACTGCTGAAGGAATCTCTCCGAATTGAAATTCAACATGATGATGATTGTGATGACATGAATACTGTGCATTTATGGATCCCAAAATGCAAACTGCTAGTGGATGTTATTTATTTATTTATTTAAAACATTTATATAGTCTCCCATCTTATGTCAAATTCTGGGCAACTTCCAATCAAATGTATATGAAGATTGACAGCAACCAATCCACTTCACACAAGAAAGGTTGATGAAATTATTAATGAAAGGAAATTACTGTCAAGCTTGGCATTTTACAATAATGTATGGGACACATAATTGATGTTCTTCAGACTGTGAAGTTTCGTGCAAGATGGGTTCCTAACACACTGACTGCAGAGATGAAAGTCTCAATTTGCAGCAAGTGTTATCACACCACATAAATGAAGGGGAGTAATTTCTTCAACATGTGATACATGTGACAGCTGATTAAATATCATGGTCTAGAAATGGAGTGTTCCTCCATGGGACATCATTACAAAGTTTGATCTGTGGAAAGAGAAATCAACACTCAGTCTTTGGCACAAAAACTCATGGATTTAGGTTTTTGCAGTAGAGATGGAGTTATTCACATGATTTCTTTGAACTTGGCATAAATATCAACTCGGAGTGCTACACTGCAACACTACAAACTTTGAAACAACAAATGAGAAGAGTTCTTAAGGCAAGAAGGAAATTTTACTAAAATATAGCAAGGTTAGGCATCATTCCTCATGAGCCATTCAAGACAAAAATGAGATGCTGAATATCCTATCTTACCCCCTACCCATCATACAGTTCAGGCTTGATACATGTGGACTTTTACTTTAGCCCAAATTGAAAGAATGTGTTGTAGCGATCAATTTACCTCAAATGAAGAAGTGGAAAGAATCTGGTCAAAAAAACAAGTGTGAAGTTCTGTTGTGATGGCTTTAAAAAAATCTATTGTCAGAAATGTATACCAAATGATGATTTTTATGTTTTGAGATAAACAAAAAAGGTAACCAAACAGTTTATTTCTAAATTATTTCCCTAATTAATTAAAATATTCCTATTTAAATTAATGATGAAGATAAGCATGTAACTCTTTTAGAAATGAAGCCAAACACATCAGATGACAAGACTTACCATTTGATCATTCCAGTTCTATCTTCTCATTTCTCCTCAATGCTAGAGTTGTTTTTCTGTTATCACCTTTTACTGCAAAATAGCATAATTGATTTCTGTCTAAAAGAATGTTGATGGATTACAGAGCCAGCAACAGACACACCTGCCATCCTTACTTCTCTAAGGGCCCCTAGGGAAAGGAAGATAAGGAAGGATGGAGAAAGTATAAAATTGTATGGAATGAAGTTAATGAGGAACTAGTCGTATCTAAGCTAGTGAAAACCTTTATGTGACTGTAGATCAGATGTCTGGCAAAGCCATCAAGAGAATGGGTAAGATATTTGCTACTCAAGAAAGTGGGAGGAAAAGGCCTAGAATTTACACCAGGCATAGACACTAGGCTATGCAATGGGCTAATATTCTGGATATATGGTTTCATTATTGTAAAGAGATAAAATTTTCTGCCAAATACAGTTACAGAATTTACTATCTGGAGAAGTTTAATATTTGAAAAACCAGTATTTACAATTAATTATAATGTGAAGCTTGACAGCTAGATTTGCTAATTCTTATACCAACCAGTATAGGAATAGAGCTTTCAGATAGAGATGAAGGATTAAATTATGGCTACAGACCCTTTCACAGTCCTGCTATTCAGCTAAATTCCCAATGCCTTTGTCCAGTACCAGACTGAAGTGATAATGCAAATGGACCAGTTAACCCAGACAGTTAACCAGCTATTCTAACAAGGGAGATAGAATCTACTATAATTGCTTGCCTTGGTAGCAGTTCCAGTGCAAGATCATGTCATTGTTGGAAGAGCTATGGCAACCACAGATCCATGCCATTAAATATCCTGCTCTTCACTTTACAAACATGGTAAAAACACAATGTACTGCTTTCTTTACTCAATGTGAACAGTACTCTTCCATCAGATCTGATGGTTTCTTCAACAAATTGAAGTAGGATTTATAATTAGCCTAGTGACCCTGGGAATTGGACAGTGGAGAAGCTCCCCTTTAAATTCAGAAGAAACTTGGCTTGGATAACAGCATTAATTTTGTGAAAGCTAAATTTGAGGATACAGCAAAGAACCTAGCCATTCTAAAATCTGACATATCGACCGTTTAGAACAACCAGACATTCCTTGTTTATCAGGAAAAAAAAGTTAGTTAACTCCCTACTGTATCAAGAGGTAGTTTGCAACAGACTGATTAAAAGCTGACTTTGCAATGTCAAGTTAAATGCTAGTATCTATATACAAGTGTCTATATTACTTGTGGACTACAATATTTTATACCTTTAAGGAAGAAACTGCACATACATGCAAACACACACATACACAATATGTATGTATGTATGTATGTATGTATGTATGTATGTATGTATGTTATATTCTTCCTTAAAAGGAATAAATATTGCAGTTCTATCAAAGCACTTGAGCATATTTACAATGACCTACTTTCTTCTCTTTTTATGAATTTCATTGATTTTTTTCATTACAATAGTAAAAGCCAATACAAACTAGAGAAAGAAAGGGTAAACAGTGCAAAGAAAGTTAGGAGGGTTAGGTGTGGGAATGAGAAGAGAAGCATACAACTGGGAACAGTGGGTAAGCCTCAGCTTACAACAACAACAAACCTGAAAGGAAAGCACAATGCCTTCAAGTTATGCAGGACCGGAAGGAAGAATGTTGGTGTTAACATATTGTAGATGGGTCGGTTATCTTGCCTTTGTACTAACCAGGTGAACAAACATTTCTTGCTACATTTTGTAAGTTTTCATTTCTTGTACACCTTGTCTATTTCTGAATCCATGTCTTTGCTCTCCCATTCTAAATCCTTTTTGAGACTTTAATAACTCTCTCCTTCTGTTTATCTATCTTCTATTTATCTATCTATCCTTGCCAAGTTTTTCTGCAACTATTCTCAATCTCAAACAAAATTCTTTCTTTTAAATCCAGTAATGTCACTTTGTCTAAATCATTTTTCATCACTTGGTTTAATGTTTTCTGCCTCACTTGTTTGTATTGCAGATTCTTTAAGCTTTTTTATTCATCTTTTCAAATCTTCCATTCTCTCTTCAAAAAGTAATCTGTATTTCTCACCAGATAAATTATCCATTTTATTTTGTGTTTGTTTTATCTTCTCACTCATCTGCAGTATAGATTCTTCAAATTATTTATTCCTTTTTTCTTCCGTATGTTCATTTCCCACCCATCCACCCATTCTTCATCCTTTCTTCCAACAAAGCCTGATTCGGTCATATTTTTCCTAAAGTCCTTGAACATTCTTGAAATATCTCTGGTGCAATTCCTTTTTTTGTCATTTGTCCTGTCAAAGATCCTGTCTTCCCTGCTGCAAATTTCACTGCTTTCCTAGTAGCAGCTACTTCTTTTATTTGATTTATAATTCAGAAAGGAGAAGTAAAAATTAAAGAGAGGCTTCTCCCTATCCTTTCTCTGTACCCTTAATTCTTTGACAAAACTAACCAATTATTTTCTTTGGCAAAACTAAACAATCCTGTTTCACACAAATGTTCATATTATTTATTTAATTATTTCAAAATTACTTTAAAGTAATAATTCCAAATGGAACTATCCCTTTAAATATTTGAAACATTTAAATTCAGATTCTTAAAAAGCATTTTCCAGTTAATTAATTTTAAGTCCTTATATTTCTTTATATGCTTTTGGTTTTAATCTTTAGTCCTGGTTGAAGGATCACTCACCAGGTAATATGGTTGCCATGCTACTTAGAAGACTTCTGTAGCTTTTAAATTTTTATATTCCAAATGTGCCTTAGAAAGTAGATATTTGGGCAAACTCAGTGCCTTTGAATAAACTCTGCTAAGGTTGTGAGCATAATATTTCTTCTATGGCTTCTGGTGCTCTTATTCATGAGTCACTGCAGAGCTCTGTAGCTCTCATAAGCAGTTGCTCCAGTGGTGAAATGTAAAATTTGTTACTACGGGTTCTGTGGGCGTGGCTTGGTGGTGGTGGGGTAATGTAACTGGGTGGGCATGGCCAACTTTTCTTTTTTTACTTTTAAAACCATTCTTTCTACAACTTCTTTGGCTGAAGCGGTTGTAGAAAAAATGCTTTTAAACGCCTCTGACGATCCCAGCTGAGCTGCGTGATCATCAGAAGCTTTTTTTTTTTACTTTTAAAAGCATTTTTCGGCAGAAGAGGTTATACAAAAAATGCTTTTAAAAATTAAAAAAAAGCCTCTGATGATTGTGCTGCTCAGCTGGACATGGGGAGGGGCAGGGATTTTTGCTACCGGTTCTCCGAACCGCTCGCCGCATGGTCCAGTCTGAACTGGGAGTATATCATCCCTGAGTTGCCCCAGAATACATGTAGGCAATATCCTGGCTTTTCTTATCTGGAGAGGTTTCACTGTCCCAGGCTTGCAGCCTGGTCACTAGACTCTGTCTGAGTTTTGTCTCCACTGTTTGGAGATACAATGTTCATTTTACCCCATTTGGAAGTTCAATCTAGCCTGATTTAACAATAAACTCATTTGATTAATAATATGCATAGTTGCCAAACATTTATAGATATTGTGACATAATTATCACTAATACTTCAAGAAGTGCCAAAATTTCCATTCAGAGCAGATTGTTTGACAACAAAAGGAGAAAATATTAAAAAGAATACGTCATTTGATTTTTTTTTTAAGTTGACAAAATTGTGAAGTACCCAAATTTAAGCTTTAAGCTTGATCATGTGGCTTTTGCTCCCTCAGAAATGTGCACTGATTAGCCAGTTTAGACTACCCTTTGTGAAGAATTTATGAAGTTTTACATATTGTCAGTAGTTTCATGTAAATAATATTAGCTACAGAAACCATGCTACCCAAGGAGTTTAAGAGCTGCTGATAAGGCTTTAACCAGAATCATACAAGTTTTGTGTATGTATTGTTCATGTATTCAACCACATTTTAAATATATTCAAAAATGTTATGATGACACTTGGGCTAGTGGTTAAAGCTGTCGCCTAGCAACCAGGAGACTATGACTTGTAGTTCCACTTTCGGCATGAAAACCAGCTATGTGTCTTTCGGCTAATCAGTCTCTCTCATCTCACCTCACCTCACAGGGTCAATGTTGTGGGGAAAATAGGAGGAGAAAGAAGTAATGTGTGTGTTTACAGTTTTGAGTTATTTAAAAAAACAACAAAAGGTGAAAATAAATAAATAAAATTAAGAAGAGCTCCATTGGTTAGATGCCTTATAGTTCTTTCTGAGTCTCCATAAAATCAGTTCCTGGCTAGAAGTATCTGTCCTTTCCTTGGCAGCCTGCTGGATGAGAACTTGGCAGAATTAAAGAAAATGAATGAGTACTGCCAATTTCTGGCTTCAGCCTTCCTCCTCTCATTGGTTCTGCTCCCAAACTGATTATGTCTTCAGATTCTCCATGTCTACTCCATTTAGATCAACACATAGAATAAATTTCAGGTTAGAACTTAATTGGCTATGTTTATTTTCAGTTCTTCTAATGTTTAGATAGCACTTTGCGTGTATATAAATAGATATAGTTAACAATATAACCTTGTTATCTTAGTGGGTTAGCTCAGTAAAGCAATTTTTATGTACATTAACGCTTTCAAATATGTATGTAGTGTATGTGGCATTCTCTACCCAATCTTTTTCCTTTTAGATTTGGTGAAAAGTCAAGCCACAAGAGGGAGACTGAGATATTATGTGAAATGGACCAGTTACAAACAAAAAGCCTGAAGTACAATTACATAGACATTTAAATATTTGCAATCAATTTCTATCTTCTTTTTTTGTCTACTTTTTCAGAATTAGTACTTGATCTTGTATATAATAAATCTCCTTTCTGGCATTTTGACTTGGGTTTTTGAAGACCATACACACACACACACACACACACCCCGAGAGAGAGAGAGAGAGAGAGAGAGAGAGAGAGAGAGAGAGAGAGGGAGGGAGGGAGGGAGGGAGGGAGGGAGGGAGGGAGGGAGGGAGGGAGAGAGAGAGAGAGAGAGAGAGAGAGAGAGAGAGAGAGAGAGAGAGAGAGAGAGAGAGAGAGAGAGAGAACACAGGTCAGACTGTGCACAGGGATTAATGGATGCAAGTGTAAGAGCAGCCCTGTTTTAATTTGTTCTGATTTTGGCTGCATAATCTGAAACTGTTCATTCTAGTTCCAAATGATTGGAACACACTCTGAACAGGTTGAAAGAGTGTAGCCTACTTTATCTTCCCTGGCACCTTCATCACAACATATGCTACACCTTGGAAACCTAATTTCAGTTCTAGTTGATTTTACAGCTCTTTGCTGTGCATCAGAGTGACCTGCTGACTTCCTCAAAACTGCTATTTTTAAATTTATTGGTTTAACCAAATACAGCTCCAACATATTTCCCTCCTTCCTCCCTCAAGAAAAGAAATGTTGTGGCATCTTTCCTGCAACAACTACTTTCAAGAATAACAGAATTTTAGATATTAAAATGGAAATATAACTACATATTTCTTATCAGCTCAGCTTCATAATAAAGCATATGCCAATGAATCACAGTTAATGAGGAAAAAGGATTTGACTTTTTGTGTGTGCTGCTTCCAAGAAAATTAGACTCTCTGTGATATTTCATTCAGAGATTAACACACACCATATGGTTAGAATGGGTGAGGACATTTTCAAATGACCTTAGTATCATCCTTCTTCCAAAAATATTAAAAATGTTTTACTCAGTTTTACATGCACAGATATAATGCTGATTTTGAAACACTGTTAGCATATTGTATCATCAATTACTTTCACTAAATTGACCCAAACTATCCAATGCTTACTTTCTAACTTGTTTACTAATTTTGTTTACTGCTATAGTACACAGTAGAGGGATGCAGTGGCTCAGTGGCTAAGACGGTGAGCTTGTCAATCGAAAGGTCAGCAGTTCAGCGGTTCGAATCCCTAGTGCCGCGTAATGGGGTGAGCTCCTGTTACTTGTACCAGCTTCTGCCAACCTAGCAGTTCAAAAGCATGTAAAAAATTCAAGTAGAAAAATAGGAACCACCTTTGGTGGGAAGGTAACAGCGTTCCATGTGCCTTTGGTGTTTAATCATGCCAGCCACATGACCACGGAGACGTCTTTGGACAGAGCTGGCTCTTCGGCTTAGAAATGGAGATGAGCACCACCCCCTAGAGTTGGGAATGACTAGCACATATGTGTGAGGGGAACCTTTACCTTTACCTTTTTATAGTACACAGTGCTTCTGATTTAGATCTTCGCAGTGCAAACGAAAAGAACAAAAGAATAAATATGGATGACAAGCACGTTCCTTTTTAAGATCAGCTTTGGAGATTCAATAACATTGTTCAATGCTGGAGCCCAATAGGAAATTGTCAGAGAGATTTCTTTGGTCTGAGATCCTCCTCACTGCAAGAGATATACTAATGTATGTGCTTTAAAAGTTCATTTTCCTCTTGGTATTTTTTATAAAAATAATATTTGCTACTGCTGAACACTTTGAACAAGTTTTATTTAATAACATGGCTTATGAGCTGTGGTGGAGTAGTGGTTAGAATGTAGTACTGCAGGCTACTTTTGCTGATTGCTGGTTGCAGCAGTTTGGCAGTTTGATTCTCACCAGCTCAAGGTTTACTCAGCTTTCCATCCTTCTGTGATCAGTAAAATGAGGAGTCAGATTGTTGGGACAATATGCTGACTCTGTAAACCACTTAGAGAGGCCTATACAGCACTGTGAAGTGGTATATAAGACTAAGTGCTCTTGCTATTGCTGTTCTTTTTGTGCCAGTTTTAGCTCAATACAGTTCAGCACAACTGACAATGAGAATTGGGGCCAGAATTTCCATTGCTAAGCAATGGAAATTGCTAAGTAAATCACAACTGATTTTACAAGCTTTTTGGCCATGATTGTCAATCATTATGATTGTTAAGTGAATCATTAAGTGGTCATTAAGCAAATTTGGCTTCCTCCATTGAGTTTGCTTGTTGGAAACTGGCTGGGAAGGTCATCAACGGAGATGATATCATCCCAGGACCCTGCAACCATCATAATTTGGCATAATTGCCCAAAATTGCCAAGAACCCAAATTCTGATTGCATGACTTCAATGCTTCTAAGTGTGAGAAGAGAATGGTCACTAAATGAATGGTTGCAAATCAAGAACTATCCACAGATGCTTTTGGAGCTCTATCGTAAATTGGCTTAAAAATTGATAAAATAAAAAGAAATACACCTTGCAAATATGAGAGATTATGAATTACTTTCCCCTAAATAAAAAAAACAATGAAACTATTACATGTGCTGGCTTTGGGATTGAATTGTGATAATGGTCAAGAATTGGCAATAAGAATTGGCCATTAGAAATACATAAGAGATGCATGCAAAAATAGCTGAGCAAGAGATGAATTTGAAGGTTCTTCTAAAAAGAAGAAAAGGAGTGGGAATATGTCTTCTCAAAGTGGAAAATCTTGGGAATTGGAGGGAAAAAGCCATAAAATCAAAAATTCCTCCTCACATGTTTAACTATTCAGACAAGGAAAGGCGTAAAACAGTGATGAACTGATTTTAAATTGTAACCAGCATAGAATAAGAAGTTTATAAGAAGTTTAAACAGGAAAAAATAATAAACTTTTCTCTGAAATTCAGGAGTTTGCACTAATAGGTGGTTCATAGGACTGTGCACACTTCAAAAATAATTGGAAGAAGTGCTTTGGTCTTTGTTCACATGTGCCTGAAGAAAACAGTGGCTGCTCTTTAAGATTCCCATTAAATTGAATGTGCACATTACACACTTATCTGTAAATGTATATGTACTGGCTGAAGCACAAAAAAGAAATAGCAACAAATGTATGATTTTTATTTACAATTTTCTCAGGGGCATTGGTTTTACTAACTAAAAGAGAGGGGGGAGAGAGGGAGAGGGAAAGGGGGAGAGAGACATACAGAGTAAAGCAAACTGTTGCACTACTTCATGAACAGACAACTATGAATTAAAGATGTGCAAATGTTTAAGGAGAAAGTAAGAGCTCTCCCTGGGGTACCTGCTGAATCATAGATTTTTCAAGAGACATAGCTTTTAGCATGTGCTTCTTAATTGGCAAACTGCTGGAAATAAATGGATCAAATGCTTACTTGCTACCTGAATTTTTATGTGTAATTAGCATAATTACCATTCATGAATTTTTCATATGTCACCTCTAGTACTTTTGAGATTTTGCATATGGATTATTAAATGTAAGGGCTGTACAAACCACATTATTATTATTCTTAATGGCAGGTCTGAGAAATTAGTCTGCCACCTACAAAGTAGATGCTATTACAACAGAAGGAAAGCAAGGGAAAGGTCAAATGCAGACGTTCCAGTGTAATTTTCTCCCTGCTCCTGATTATGGAGCTTTGCCCAATAGCCTGAGAAGAAACTTGACAAGATACACTGTGGTGTGTGAGGTTATGAATGGAAACTGACAAGTGTCATGTTACTTCTACTTTGCTGTTGTAACAAATACAAAGAGCTTGTTTGGTGGCAAGTGTAAGAAGACAGTTTTGCAGTGGTTAGGAGAACTGTTCAAATCCCAATGCCTCAGAGAAATCCGCAGTATTCAATGCCCTTTGGCAATACTTATACATATGCATTTATTTCCTTTCCTTTCACACAAATCACATAGTCTTTAAATGTTTCAAATACATCTGGGATGTGAAAGCTTTTTGCTGCTCATCATTGAGTCTCAGAGTCGCAAACAAAAGATCCTAAACTCATTTACTTGATAGGGGAGGAAATATCTTCAGTCTGAAATGCTATGAAGCTGAAAAAAAGTTACTGTTAGTCAAGGAATCAAGTTCTGACTTCTTGTAGCAGTTAAAGATGGATTAAGTGTCTCAAAGGAGCGAAGAAGGATTGTGGGCAAGTACACTAGCTGGAGGGTGAATGTTGGCTGGCAAAATCTCTCCAGATCAAGAATCATTTGTGGACAATACTCTGCACAGTGGTTTCTCAGAAGTTTTTGCAAACAGATTCTGAGATGAGCTATTAGGAAGTCATATCTTCACTTGCAAACACAAATCCACTCATCCTAATTTCTTAGCCATTTTTGGATTTTATTAGTCTATAGATAAAGAAAGATTTCCTTTGCACCATGATAAAACTTCCTTTTTATCACAGTGCAAAGAAATGGTGAACTTTTTTTCTGCCCTACAAAACTAAAAAAGATACTCTAAGATTTAAAGACTCAAGAAGATTAGGCCAAAAGCTAAACCAACAGATGATTTAAGAAAGTTTAAAATAGACAAAAGAAACAGGGTTTTTTTTTTATTTTTACTATTTTTATTTTTTATGCATATGCTTTTGCATAAACTTGAATTAAATTAGAAAAACAGATCGGATCTTTATAGTAATGCTTTCTGTTTACATCTAAAATGTACAAGTAATTGGACGATTTTACAAAACAAAAGATAAGGTAATATGAGGCAGGTTTTCATACTTTGTTGCTATGGAGATGTGGAATGTGATGCTTGAAACTACAAAATGTGTCATCAGAGACAAAAGTGTTAAAGGCATAGAAAAATAAAAGTGAAAAGCAAAAAATATGTGTGTGTGTGTGTTGTGCCTCTTCCTGAATTACTTTTACCTTTGGATTATAATATTAAAATAGAATAACAATAAGAAAAGCCACAAAATGGAAGGGAGGAGAGGACTGTTAGAGCAATCTGCAAGATTTGCTTCAGAAAATATGTGGTAAGTTAGAATCTTAGGACAACAAGTTGACAGCTTTTGACAAATGAATGGATGAAAATTTGTAAAGATGAGTCAAAAAGTGGAAAAAGAAGCTAGAAAAGTGTAAAGTTCTATAAAACTTATGTCTGGAGAGGTAAAAGATTGATTTTAAAGTGGAAATTTTAAATAGTATGGATGAAAAGCTAGAAACAATTTTGATAACTTAGCTCAATTTTAATTAAGTGAGAAAGAATTCTGCTTGAGAAAATTTAAAGAAATTCTGGAAAGCTCAAAGGAATATATTATAGAAAGGATTATTAAAGCGTTAGCAAACTTCTTAGATCAGGGGTGTCCAACTTAAGGCCTGCAGGGCAGATTTGGGTTGCTCAGATCTCACCTGCGGGGCTGCCCTGAAACAGCAAAAGACCAGCCTGCAGTGCCTCTGCTAGCAAAAATGGAACTCAAAGTGGCCCTGCACAGCTCCCCTGAGCACTGTTTTCACTGACAGAGGGTTGCAGGAGGTTGTCACGGCTGAAAACGGAGTTTGGGAGCCTGTTTTCGCTGGCAAGTGATGTCAAGCTGGCCATGCCCACCTGGCCCCCAAGGTCAAACACAACCCTGATGCGGCCCTCAATGAAACCAAGTTTGACACCCCTTTCTTAGATTGTGAAGAGGAGGATCCTGAAACAGATTAATAAGAATAAATTTGTAAGAGTAAGTGGTAAGTTTGCATTTGTAATTGTATTTGCCGTAAAATTGGAGACAATTTCTATTTCTTGCTTTCTATTTTTTTCCTTTTTGCAGTTTTGTTCTTTTTTTTCTATTTTTCTCTTTTTTTTTACTTTATATACAGTATACTTCTTGATAATTTTTATCTTCTGTTTAAAATCTGTAATAAAAATTATTACATCTATATCATATCTATATAGTATAGAGTTCACAAAGTGCCATTTACATTATATTGTATTATATTTGCAAATACTGACTCCTCAACATCCCTAACTATATTAAATGATCAATCAGATGAGTTGGTAGAAAGCTGTTTCCTGTGTTTCCACAATTAGCATTTCATATTAGTTAATCTGTGACAAAATCATTCTTGCTGTTTCTCAGTTTCTTACCCTGTGAACATAAATTCTACTTTTCTACTATAATTTTATTCTGACCTTTTCTGATTCTTTACCATCTAGATTAGTTAACTCTTAATTTCCTAATGCTACTAGATCTCTCAAAGTTTTTGGTAGACCAAACCTCTTATTCCTTATCCATTCTACATAACTTATACATGGAACATAACCTTTTAAGATAAATTTAACAGATACTCTGAACAGCTGAAGTCAAATATACCACTTGCCTTTCTAGAATCACACATGGGATTATATTATATTGAAAATAACCTATTAGAAAAAAAAAAAGAATATAATTTAGGATGTCATAGGACCCAATGACAAAAAAGGTATATATGATACTTCATCTATTGATTAAACTAATTAAAGACTGCAGTCTTAATATTCCTATAACTTCTTCCAATATATATCTTTATAGATCAGACTATGATAGCAAATCTTTCTAATCTTTCTATATTGGTAGCAATATTTAATCAATAATTCTGTATTTCTAAACAAGATTCATTTTAAGTTGCTCAAATAATATGAAACAGTATTGAAAAGCTTTCAATTCCTAAAGCATTTAGTATGCTCATACTTCCATTGGCATCTAGTGAAAACAACAACAGCAATCCAGATGTTCATACCAGATACCAGAAGCTCTTTGCAATATAAGTAACTACCTTGCTTTTAAACCATTCGTGGCAGCTTCAGTGAAAATAGAAAACCTGCAAGCATTTCTATATTGTACAGTCAAACATTTTTCCTGGTGATCCCAGCCAATCCAGATGGTACCAATCCCCCCTCCCCCCGATTTTCTGCCATGTGACACTGAAATATAAAATTAAAGGAATAAAAAGCAACAGAAGCTTTGAGACCACCACAGAGCAGTAGATTATGCCTAGAGGACAAAAAATAACAGGATTTTGAAAACGTTGATCATATCCAAAACACTCAATATCACGGGTTTTGGCTAAGGGTTTGCACTGTAGTCAACTTGGTGTTTGTTTTTTTTTAAAGCAAATTAGGAAAAAAGAATGCATAACTCCAGAAGCAAGTCACTAAATTGCAAATCCTAATTGTTAATAACTACCAGGCAATTGCTATTGGCTTCAGTTTTTAAAACTTTATCCCAAGCCCACACTCACCCAAATTCTTTTGTGATCTCATATATTCCGGAAAAATCAACAAAATAATAGTTAAATGCTGTCAATGGAAAGTATTACTATATGATGCACTCATAATAAATGTAAAGATCCAGGATTATCAATATGTTTATAAAATTGAAGTCTCTCGGTGTTGTTATGTATTTAATGGAAATGAGAACCTTCCATGAAGTTTTTCAGAATCGAATAATCAAAAGTCAAACTTTTCAGACGTATGCATCATAGGACAAATGATGAATCAGAATACGTACCATTGTGTGTATTTATTTATTTTTTAAAAATCATATTGGACTTTCTAAGGCAAATAAAAAGGAACATTCAGGAGTTTAATCTGAATGAAAGAAAACAAGAACAACACAAACCACTATCTCTGTGCATAATGTTTGGAATGTAATTGCTGGACCTGACTATAAAATGCTGAAGCAAATGAATGAAGAATCATGCTTTGGAGGAATTAGAAATAATGTTACAGTCTCTAATTTAATTTTTATTTTATTTTTTTTACCAACCTCATTAAGATTTCTAATGGTTTCAGAAATATCACGATTGTGATTTAAAATACGTTCTACCTGAGCGTATGACTCAATCTTTGATATTGTAATGAGCATTTCATTGCTTTCCTTATTATTATTGTATGTATTCATTATTTATAATGCAACTGGTGTACTTGGCATGTTGAATTTTAGAGGAGATAACTTGATCTCTCTCTCTCTCTCTTTCTCTGTATCTCTCCAACTGCAAATATTATAATAAAAGTTAGCAATAGGAAAGTACCAGGAATGAATGTAGGCACATGAATACTGGTACATGAATTGAATAGATGCCTGATTAATTGAAATGTTTCATAGATGGCTAGAAAGAATTGCACTATGCATGTAATAAATTTTAGGTGGATTGCTAGATAAGAAGAGAAATTTGGGTGACTGGGTGGTAGAGATGGAGGAAAGAGACACAAAAGTACAGGTAGACTTCAGTGAATGACCAAAATTTCTGTTACTAAGCAAGACAGATGTTAAGTAAGTTTTACTCCATTTTACGACCCTTCTTGCCACAGTTGTTAAATGACCCACTGTAAGTATTAAGTTAGTAACACCGTTATTAAGTGAATCTGGCTTGCCCATTGACTTTGCTTTCCAGAAGGTTGCAAAAGGTGATTACATGACTCTGGGACACTGCAACCATCACGAATACACACCAGTTGCATGTGTTTTGATCCAAATTTTGATCAAATAACCATGGGGATGCTTCAATAGTCTTAAGCATGACAAACTGTCATAAGACATTTTTATCAGTGCCCTTGTAAATTCGACCGGACACTAAATGAATGATTGTAAGTTCAGGACTACCTGTATAAAATTGCCCTAATAATATTTCCCTCAAATCAGCACATGATTTTTTTTTCTTTTCCCATACTAGGGAATTGTCCCACACTCAAGAAATGTCTCAAGCAATCCAATATTTCATATGGTTTTTCATCTTCCCAGTCAATTTAAATTCTGAGGGGCCCTTAGTGCTCCCTGAGCTTGGTTGTTTTCTTGCAAACAGCCCTGATAATGATTACCTAGTTGGGGTAATAAAATGTCTGCAAGAAAATTTCAAGTTTAAAGAGTACCAACTCCCCCACCACCATTTGAATCCTGAGTTACAAACATTCTCCTTTATTAATTCAAACTCTTCCCAAAGAAGGACTGGTCCCACATGCTTTTTAAGTATGACCCTTGCAAGTAAAATTAGGTATGCAAAGTCCTTGGGATGAAAACCTCTTTTCTGTAGGCTTTCAATATTTTGATTTCATAATCAATATCAAACATTTTATTATATATTTTTATTGCTGATGTTGTATATCTATAGCAGACTCAAGGCCCAGGGGCTGGATCCAGCACACGGGGTGCTTAGATCTGGCCCACGGGAACGCCCTGGAAACAGTGAAAGACTGGACTGTGGTGCCTCTGCCAGTGAAAAAGGAGTATACGGCCCTCCCAAGCTCTATTTTTGCTGGCAGAGGGTTGCAGGAGGCCATTGCAGCTGAAAATGGAGCTCACGAGGGCCAGAGGCAGCCCTCCCAAGCTCCATTTTCACTGGCAGAGGGTTGCAGGAGGCTGTCACAGCCAAAATCAAAGCTCCGGAGCCCGTTTTCTCTGGCAGAACACTTGGGCTACCACAGGTGCCCCCGATATAAGTGACATTGAGCTGGCCATGCCTACCATGGCCACGCCCACCCCAGCCCCCCAGGGTCAAACATAGCATGCATATGCTTGTTTTGTTGCATATGACATCTCTCCTATGGTCCAGATTTGATTTGTGGTCCAGGAATAAAAGATATTGGAACCTCTGACTTTCTTCACTGTGCTAAAACAAGCAAGCAAGAAAAAAGAGTTCATTGCAAAAATGTCTGGAAGTGTCAGAATAGACAAGAGGGTGAAGGCTCCAATCTGCATCTCCAAAGACTTGATTCTTTTTAAATTAAAAGAGTTGGATGTCATACTTGAACTGCCAGTTTATACAAATACTGCCACAGTTATAGAACAAGCCAATTAATCTTGATAAAGTCAGTGAAGGATGTGAGGGAAACTGGTATATCAAAGAAATGGGAGTCATTTCTTTTATTTTTAAGGTAAGATTTATAAAAAGAAGCCTATGGATAGTCACTACCTCAAGGACATTGAAGGAAAGGCAGATACAAAGCTAACATGGTTGATATCAGGGGGGCTGAAGAAAGAAACTGAACGCCTCATTTTGGCTGCTCAAGAACAAGCCTTTCAGGCTAATTCTATGAAAGCAAAAATTCAAAAATGACAGTAACAGTAGCAAAGTCACTTATGCAATGAGAAAGATGAAACAGTGTATCATCTTATGCAGCAAAATTTCACAGATTAATTATCTACAACATCATGATCGAGTTGCCAAAATTATACATTGGAAGTTTTGACAGAAGTTCTAATACAGCAAAAATTACTGGAAACACCAAGTTGACAAAATTCTTGAAAATGAACAGGTCAGGATCTTCTGGAACTTTCGAATCCAAACAGACAGACATCTGGCCCACAACATGCCTGACATCACTATTATAGAAAAGAAAAAATCTGGTTCATTGATATTGCAATACCAGGTAATGCACGAATTGAAGAGAAACAGCTATAAAAATAATGAAATATGGCGATTTGCAAATTGAAGTTGAGTGATTGTGGAGGAAGAAATCAATGGTTGTAGCAATAGTAATAGGAGTTCTTGGAGCAATACCCAAAGGGTTGACTAGATTCATGGAAATTTTGAAGTTATTAAATCTGAATATTCTGACTTTGCAAAAAAAACAAAAAAAAACAAACCACACCTTATTCGGAACTGCCTATATACTCAGATGTTACCTTAACAGCTCTTAGGTTCTTGATTAGAACTTGAACTATTACATTTTTACCACTTCCAGACTGTGAATTGAATTGAAGATTAAATCTTAAATAATAATAATAATACAATAGGAGTTGCCTAAAATGGGTTCTCTCAAACTCAGAATAAGAGTTGTAGTTTGGTTTAGGAGACAGTTGTTTCTTGAAGGGTTGAAGCCTGAAGAAAAAGAAAAGAAACTGTAATTATACCATATATGTCTTCTGTATATCAGTGAATTGATATAAGAAGAGAGACGGTCCTGAAATAATTTGTGTTGTTGGGAATTTAAAGCCAAAACATCTTAGAATCTGGAATGGCCAGAACAAACTCCCCTAAGTTAGAAACACAAATACAGAAACTTTCCATCTTGAGAATTAGTATTTTTTTGCCTTCTTCATTCTAAATCTAGACACTCACTCCTTATATTCATCTTTTACCATCCCCCTTTAATCATACACTCTATTCCATGGAATACTTTATTTGTTACAAATTATGTAATGCAATCAGAATGTACATTTGAAGGGCAGGGGAGGGAATAATAGTCATATTTCATTCTGTTTAATGCTTTTTGGGAAATATATATTACTGAATGGAAAGTATATTCATCCCTTTCCTTGGCAGCACAGAAAGATAGCACTCCTATAATACATAGTGTCACGTCTCCCAACCCAGCAAGTTTCTAATAGAGAGAAGAATGGAAGCCGCTTGAATTGAATTAACCATGAAATTGAATTTTGAACTCAACAGAATACTTTGCATTGAGGACAGCAACCATTAAAGCTGAACATGCATGACAAATAAACTGAAAATCTTAACTGAGGTGTAGCTAGAACAATAACAGTGAATACCAATTATGGAAAACCTGGGTAAATTTAATTTGGGGAAACACCTGTCTTCTCACAGTATCTAAATATTGATTATGTTTGCAAAACTGCACAGTTCACGCTGCTATTCCAACAGCCCAAAGCTAGCCATATTTATTCAAGGCAAGTCTCACAGATTTGAGTGGTTACTTCTGAGTTGGGATGCAAAGCATTGCTGGTTACGATTTAACAGAGCTATACAAATAAAGCATTTTCTTCCTTTAACAAACAAGTGCAGTTCAAGAGATGAGATTGACAAGGCCAAGATTTTCAGCTCATGTTTGTTTATCCCTTAAGCGGTCAGGGATTGTAAATCACCCAGAATCATTGATTGAGGTAGGCAGTTACAAAGAAGGAAGGAAGGAAGGAAGGAAGGAAGGAAGGAAGGAAGGAAGGAAGGAAGGAAGGAAGGAAGGAAGGAAGGAAGGAAGGAATGCAAGCTTCCAACTGAGAAATATTGGCAGGGATGGAGTTGTTAAACTGTGAAATAACTGTCTTAAACCTTTGTGGATCTGCTTTGGGACAAGATGGAGACGGTATGCAGTCCAAATTTGCTTATCTCTGATTTAAAGGCTTCCAAAGTGACTGCTGATGGTAGATAGCTGAAGCACTGTAAGGCAAAAAGCAACACTATTTCCCCTTGATGAACATCAGTTAAATGCTGACAAAAACCAGTGACTCCCAAAGCACAGTGGGGAAATAGCTAAGGAACTTGCATTAATTAATACTGTTAACAATTAGCAACTATAAATATTCAGATAGACAGACCTGCAAACTCTTTTTGTACATATTTTCTAGGGTAATTTTTCACACCCTGGTACTCACTCTGCTGTGTTGAACAGGTCACAATACTGTCAGCCCATATGGGAGAAATGTGGGCCAAGATCCATTTGGGAGAAATTTTCAAATGTGGATGCCTTATGAAACTACAAAGCTTTAGATTCCTATTTTGTTCCTTAAATCTCTTATTAATGCGGAAAAGGCTAAAATGTTGGTTCCACCCATTCTTGAGGGGATAATTTTCAAGGGGTACATGGATACTCCCAGACTGCATGTTTCTCAAATAATCTGCCAACTTCATGAGTTATAGTGAATAGAAATAGAAATAGAAAGGCTGATAACATTTTAAAAACTGAGTTCGCTCTTTTTTAAACAAATTACATACACATTTATTTATTAAGTGCAATCTCTTAATGCCAAGACAAGATTCACCTGCTCTATTTCTTAACAACACTGAAGCTTGTCACAAAGAGAAAGTTGGCAACCCTACTTAGGGATTTAATCCTTATTTAGAAACAAGCTTTCCATTGACATAGCTGGAGTGTTTTCATTCAGCTGAAATATTCAGGACCAGGTTTATAATCTCTTTAGATGGAAAGATTCCTGCTGTGATAGCAAGACTATTCTTTACAACAGAAATCTGGTTCATATTAAAAGGGCTAATGTCATTACCTCAAGTACACACACACACACGAACACACACACACACACACACACACACACAGAGTAACATGTGGATTAGAAATCTAGTTATTTTTCAGAAGAATCGTGAAAAGTGCTGTTTAATGTAATTTACCTTTTATTTTCACTCTCCCTTGCATAATTCAGTATCCAACGCCTGACTTAAGTCAAGAAGATTTGAGTCTTCCACTCATTCAAGACTAGATTTCTATTCAGGATCTTTGTTTAGTGGAACAAAAATTGAAGTGGAACTTCTGATTCAATTACTAAAGAAACAATAGTTGTAGGGCCACAGCATGGCTCAAGCTAGGGATATAACTATATATAGCAATGATGCATCCATGGCAGAAAGGGAAGCTAGGAGGGAAAATATAGGGAATTTATTGCCTCTCTGGATCATTGCACCTGGTAGGCATAATCATCTCAGAAGCTAACAATATACAGTACAACAATTGCAGAGGTTTTTTGAATCACAGCTTGAATATAGTTGTCCATATGGTAAAATTTTCAGTTCCAGCACAATACGTAGAGAAACATAATCACTAATCAACACAATTTTTCCAAATAAAGAGGACTAAGAACTTATTTAAATCTTTTACTAAAAGTTGTTCTGTAGCTCCTTGATTTCAGAAAGATTTTTCAGTGTGGAAAAGTGAAGTAGATGGCAAAAATCATACACATACACTCATGTTTGCCTCCATACTTATTCCAGTTTACATTGCTCTTAATCTTCTATTTTATAACCTAAAATGTTTGACTTTCCTCTGCTGGTTTCCATCTATTTTGTCATTCAGTCATTAGTCATACTTTGATCTTCCCTTCTGCTGTCCATCTTTGCATATAATCATCTGCACCTCTATAACTGTCTGGTTTGGTTATGCAACCCAACAAGACAGACACAGATTTCAATGGATAATTAGAACTGCAGAAAAAACAATTGCTACTAACCTGCCTTCCATTGAGGACCTGTATACAGCACAAGTCAAAAACCGGGCTGTGAAAATATTTACAGACCCCTCGCATCCTGGACATAAACTGTTTCAACTCCTACCCTCCAAACAACGCTATAGAGCACTGCACACCAGAACAACTAGACACAAGAACAGTTTTCCTCAAATGCCATCACTCTGCTAAACAAATAATTCCCTCAACACTGTCAAACTATTCACTAAGTCTGCATTCCTATCACCCATCTCCTCCCACTTATGACTGTATGACTGTAACATTGTTGCTGGTATCCTTACGATTTATATTGACTGTTTTCTAATATGATTTGATTGCTTATTTGTTCCCTATGACTATCATTAAGTGTTGTACCTTATGATTCTTGATCAATATATCTTTTCTTTTATGTACACTGAGTGTGTATGCACCAAGATAAATTCCTTGTGTGTCCAATCACACTTGGCCAAGAAAGAATTCTATTCTATTCTATTCTATTCTATTCTATTCTATTCTATTCTATTCTATTCTATTCTATTCTATTCTATTCTCATTGTGTTAATCTGCCCTATCATGCTATTGCCTTTTCATGCAACTATGCAATCAGAGGAACTTATGTGCTTGATTAGATTGAGTGTTCATTTTATAGTTTATTAAGTTTATTATTCATAACAATCACTAAAAGAAGTCATTTGCTGGACAATCCAGTAAAGAGTTTCTGTTCTATATGTCCAAAAGTATGCTTCCAATGGTAATAATCATAGTACTTTCTTGAAAAATATGAAAAGATTCATTTCCTTTTATGAAAGTTTAGCATGCTGCACCATTTGTCCATGATGATAGCAAAGCTGAAACATTAGAGATACCAAAATTATTCCATTGATTTTGTTTTTTTTTTAAAAATCAAAATATAGTTTTTGACAAGCATTCAAATCACCATGTCCTAAAATCAACCCTAGATGGAAATAACTATCAAATTAATGTGGAATTATTTCCTCCATGTTGACCATTACAAAAAAGCCTGGATTTTTCCACAATGTCAGTCTTAACTTATTTTGCAGTATCATTGATCCAACCTACCCAGTAGTACTTGATTATTATTATTATTTTTATTATTTTTATTTTATTTTATTTTTTTGCTTTAATTTATATGCCGCCCTTCTCCGGAGACTCAGGGCGTCTTACAACGCGTTAAGCAATAGCCTTCATACTTTTGTATATTTATACAAAGTCAGTTTATTGCCCCCACAATCTGGGTCCTCATTTTACCTACCTTTGAAAGGATGGAATGAGTCAACCTTGAGCCTGGTGAGATTAGCAAAGACTTAATTAAAATAAATTAACATTCTTAATTAAAATGAATATCAGTTAAGTATTTGTAAGGCTTGTGGCAACTATATTGACTTCCACCATGCTTTCATTTTTCAAGCTCAGAATTTTCTTCATTACCCAGAACCTCGTTTAAAACCTTGTCTAAAATCTTCAATTATGGAAAAACAGCAGGATGGCATGGAGCTATGCAAAGCAAAAGAAATACCAAAAAATTGGGCAAATATTGCTTCAAATGACTGATCTACAATGCCTAAAGGTTTATTTATTTTCCACAAAGTTGAAAGTCATAATTGCCTGCTTAGAGGTTCCTATACAGGCAATATTGTTTCTCCTCTTCTTCTTCTTCTTCTTCTTCTTCTTCTTCTTCTTCTTCTTCTTCTTCTTCTTCTTCTTCTTCTTCTTCTTCTTCTTCTTCTTCTTCTTCTTCTTCTCCTTCTCCTTCCTCTTCCTCTTCCTCTTCTTCTTCTCCCCCTCCTCCTCCTCCTCCTCCTCCTCCTCCTCCTCCTCCTCCTCTTTTTAAAACCATCAGTGCCCATAAAATCAACTGAACTAATTTGGTGAACAATTCATTAAGGGTTTTTTAAAATTAGGAATTAGGAATGGAAATTTATAAGAGTTAGACCCAAGACATAATGAAATGTTTATACTATGATTATTCCGAATGGGAAAATTAAATTAAAGAGATATTAAATTAAATCAGACTATTTAGTGGCCTAAACAAATCCCACACTTATTAATTCAGAACCATTTATTTTTTACCATATCTTTAAAATAATTTAAATAACTCCTCTTATAGCCAGCATAGACTACATGCTTCAGTTCATTTTATGTCTAAATTAATAGAAAGTGGAGATGATGCAATATTATGACAAATAATACATTCTGCCCCATAAAACTCTGAGCTTTCATGTGACCCATAAAATGCTTCCATTAGCATTCTGCAGCAATGTGAAAAATAGATACAAACTTCATTTGTTCCTCCTTAATTCTTCCTGCTATTGGCTAGAGTTCTTTGAGGGAGGACAACTATTAGTACTAAAGATTTGTATTGTTTATTTGTATTGTTTATTTTTTCTTTCTTCTTTTTTTTTTGTTTTTGTAGTGGTACACTAGCCAGAATCCTCTGGAGAGTGTGTTAAATTATAAATATGTAAATATATTAATAAATACTTGAGTTTTTCAATTGCCTTGTGAAACCCTCAAATTTCTCCTCTATGAAATGTGTAAAGGAGGCTTGGGCAACCTTTTTAAAGTAAGCATCATAGCCCTTTAGTGGCTATCTGTGGGGACTAAAGAAGCAGGGAATGGTGCCAAAGCCAAAAATGGCTGTGAATGAGGCATTTATTCACTTTCTCCCATAAAAGGAGCAGAGTACTCCTGCCAGAGGTTTAAAATAGATAGCTTTTGGAGACGCTTTTAAATTAGTCTGATGGCTGCATGAAATGAAGTTTAAGGACTCTGTGTTTTTATATTCCCTGCAACAAAACATTGAACCTTATTTTGTACCCCTATCCAAATGAAAAACCTTTTGCTTCTTCATCGTTCCTGTCTAGAAGACCCTCATTTAAAAACCATTGATGGTTTTACTCTTTTCCTTTTACCAAGTTCAGTATCTATTTTCTGAACATAGGGATTTTAATGATGCATAAAGAGCATCATTTTAATATAAATGCAATTCCACCCCTGGTATAATTATAATTCATAGAGGGCTACATATAATACATGTACGTATGTATCTGTATCTATCTATCTTACCCACGAAACAATTGTTCTGCACAGACCTTAAACTAGGTAAACTGTGTAAGCCTGCAACAAGCAGACGGCTATTGAAATTTATGTGTGGATATACATATTAAATGCCACATCCTGTCCTCTGTTTGATCAACACTGACCTTAGACTCTTACTTCAGAAAGGTACTAACCCTGCAACATAATTCTCCCCATGATGGTTTTAAGAAAATAACAGAGCTAATGACAGAAGCAAGCAACCCACAGAGGTATAATTCATCATGGAGTGTTGCATGCCATTATCTCAAAAACATACAGTGTAATAATCACTTGAAATAGTGATAACACATAATTGTATGCTTCTCATAAATTATAGGTGAATGGCAGTTTCAGCTAATGAGTGCGAAATAGCAGCTTAGGAACTGCAGTGATTACCGAAGATATGGTTATGAAAGCATTTTATTACTGAAGCATTACAAAGCTTTTCATATTAGAGATGGCAGGCATATACATAAATAACCAACCTGCTGCAGACACTGTAGATACAGCTTAGTAACAAAAATACTAATCAGACACCAAACCTGCCTGTTACATAGCAACCTTCATGAATAATAGCTTTTGAACTATTGCTATTATAGGATTGCACATATGGGCTTGCTCAGCGCTGACACAATATTAATGCATGCAATGTTGGTGTTATATTTAATGCCATGAAATGTGATCAAATTATAAAGTACCTGGCACAGAAGTCCCTGAAACTGGGGGGAAAAAAAGAAGCTCCTACCAGGTTGCCATTGGCTCAAACTATAAACTTGCAGTAGGAAATGTACAAATTGAAAATGAAATAGTTTTTTTTTTTAAAAAAACAACATCTCTTTATTCATTCAATCAATTCTTATGGCTTCACTTCAAAACTATTTAATACAAATGATGGTCATTAAAATGGTGGAATAATCCAGTTTTTTGGTTTGTTTTACAAGTAATAAAAGAAGATTCAATACATTTTAAGATAGTTACATCTGTGTATCTCCTTTACCAGGGAGATAGCTTGATTTAATTTACTCTATAGTGTTATGTTTTTAAATTCTGAATTCCATTAGTAATGGTTCCTAATCAGTGCTGGGTTTCAAATTTTTTTTACTACCAGTTCTGTGGGTGTGGCTTGATGGGTGTGACATGGCTTGGTGGGTGTGGCTTGGTGGGCGTGGCAGGGCAATGATACTGTAAAATCTCCATTCCTTCCCCAATCCAGGGGAAGGATACTGCAAAATTTCCATTCCCTCCCCAATCCAGGGGAAGAATACTGTAAAATCCCCATTCCTACCCCAAACCAGGGGAAGGTTACTGCAAAATCCCCATTTCCTCCCGATCAGCTGGGGCTCGGGAGGCAGAGAGCAGATGGGGGCGGGACCAGTCAGAATTTTTACTACCCGTTCTTTGAACTACTCAAAATTTCTGCTACCGGTTCTCCAGAATTGGTCAGAACCTGTTGAAACCCACTTCTGTTCCTAATAGTGAATGATTATATAGACGGGTTTCTATACTACTATGCTATACATTGTGGGGGGAAAAATTCAACTGTGTCAAAAGCCTACCCAGCAAAAAATAGCTTTCCAGATGGATTTTGTGACAAACTCATATGATATGAATCTTGGTTACTTAAACTTTAGAGTTACATTCATGAGAATTTCAACTAGGTGAACATAATTCCATTATTATCATTTTTTCCCTTTATTAATACATATTCAGAGCTGCGGTGGTGCAGTAGTTAAAGTGCAGTACTGCAGTCTACTTCTGCTGATCACTGGCTGCCAGCAGTTTGGCAGATTGAATCTCACCAGGCTCAAGGTTGACTCAGACTTCCATCCTTCCGAGGTCAGTAAAATGAGGACCCAGATTATTGGGGGCAATATGCTGACTCTGTAAACCACTTAGAGAGGGCTGTAAAGCACTATGAAGTGGTATATAAGTCTAAGTGCTATTGCTATTTATTAATTTATTGCTTATTGAGGGAGGGAGGGAAGGAGGGAAGGAAGAAAAAAGGGAGGAAAAGAGGGAAGAATGGAGAGAAGCAAGGAAAAAAAGAGGAAAGGGTTGTGGGGGAGGGAGGAAAGAAGATGTCTGATGTTCTCTGCCAGCTTCCCACAAGGAAACTTAATGGAGAAGCTGACAGGAAGTTGGAAGCTACTTCTCCCACTCATTTTTTGTATGCTATGGTTATTCTGTATCTCTGTTTAGGTAAGGAAATATCTCTGAAATGATGAGCCAACAGGTCACAAATAGAAAAAAACCTGAGGTGTTCCTCGGTAGTATGAAGTATAAAAATTTAATAAAATAAATAAAATAAATAAATATAGCTTTCAGATCAAACATTTCACAAGGCTACATTCAGAGTGGTATATCAGAGAGATACTGGCTGAGCCAAAGGGGATGTCAAGCAGGGAATTAGTTTCGAATCTTTATGTAGCCACAAGGAGGCAAAGTCCAAAGTCCATTCCCCCTTGGGTGCTGTTGAACCTTATCTAGTCTGGCCCAGGTGCAAACCATCCATTTAGGAAGATTCCTGTGAAATATGCATGAGCAATAAAGCATCTAATAGAACTCTTCACATGTGAATCTGATTATTTGCACCTGACAAGGCAACACAGTTGAGTAAATGTCTACATGATCAATTGATTTCAATTGGAAGAACATTTTTAATATATAAAAATGAAAAGGTGACCACTGTCAAGGTGGATTAGCTCAATTACAATGGTATAAGAAATGCACTATTGGAAGGCCTGAAGGGCAAGGTTAGGACAGATCATGGAGAATATCCATGCGGTCGCTAAAATCAATAATGACTTGATGGCACATAATCAACTTAACACTTAACCACAGACGTACTATTTCAGCTACGCTATTACAGACATGAGGTCATAATGACCTCAGTAGCAAAAAGACATTCAATGTTTTCATGGTTGGATCTAAAAATTGATCTATAAAGCAGTAAACCAAAAAATGTATTGATCTCTATCAAATCCACATCGCACAGGTCACTTTTTGTTTCTCCATCCTTGAACTTCAATCTTTCTTCTCTAATTTTTACATTGGTCCACTGAATAATGGTGCTAATACTTTCTTTAGAAAATAATAATTTCCAAATTTCTAGGGGAGTGGGTGAATTTCCGAGATTTCTAGCTGCTGGCTGTAGTCCAGGTAATTGCACAACAATATTGTGACTAGCGGTTCTGGATCTATTACTTCCAAAAGGTACAGAAGACCATTTTAATTTGAATTATTGCACAACATAGATTGTATCTGGTCATCAATTTCATTTGGCAGCTTCATCAACACTGATGTTAGAAATGGTGGTGGCGGTGTAATCGTCCATTACAAAATTTTTGTCACAATCCGATTTGACTTCACCCAGATCACTCTCTGCTTCTCCATACCATTTTAGAACAGTTTCTTCGAAGTTTGGATCACCAAATCGCACTCTTTTTGGAAGAAAACGTGGCCGTGACATTATAAAAAAAATACATTAACAAAGATCTGTGGTCAAAATGACTGAAACTCACATTCAAATGCCACTACAGAAAACACCAAATACCTGATGCATACACTCTTATTGGTGGGAAAATAAAAGCTATTCGCAACCAGAATGGTCCATTTCTAAAAATAGGGGTGTTCCGAACATTTTGGAAAACTGTTGCGGTCACTATAACTGCAGATCTGTGGTTATGGGTTAACACTTATCCCTGAATCTATGCAATAGTCATTAAACTGATGCTATATTGTACTATATTTATACTGTTTATGTCTGAACCTATTTTTTCACCACACTCCTAAATGGTCCTATAGCAATAGTACTTAGATTTATATACCTCTTCACAGTGCTTTACACAGTGCCATCTCTAAGCAGTTTACAGAGTCAGCATAATGCCCCTAACAATCTGGGTCCTCATTTTACCAAACCTCGGAAGGATGGAAGGCTGAGTAAACCTTCAGCCTGGTGGCAAATTGCAAGCAGCCGGCAGTCAGAAGAAATACCCTGCAGTACTGCATTCTAACCACTGCGCCACCATGGCAGAGAGGACAATTCTCTGTTCCTTTTTTGCCTGAATTCATAACAACATCTTCAGCAACTCTTTAACTACCTTCAAACTAGCTAGTTAGTTTTTGTTGTTACCAGCATTCCAAACTTCTTCTGAAGCACTGGTTTTGCAGTTTCTCAATGTTGCTGGGGTGCGGGTAGGGACAGAAGGTGCTTCATCAGCTGTTGGCTGACTGTAGGCTGTCAGCATCTCTAGTGACATAGTGAGGCTGCTGTTAACTTCCCTTTACATCTTGTCTGCTGTAAGAAGTTCAAGCCTGCTGCTCCACTGCCTCCACTGCCAATTTTTCTTCTGTGTGCTCCTACATGACACAAATCTTCCTCCAACACATACCTACACACTGACACACAAGGGCTATCAGCATTTTCCTTCTATAATTGGAACCCAGGTGTAGTCCAGTGCTGTTCAAGCTGCCTTAATGTCTCAGGGGATAAAACAATGGGAAGTAAGAGTTCCTGCTGGCAGCTGCAAGGCTTTCTTTCCCCAGTTAGCAGAGAAAGTAAATGTTCTAAAAAAAGCAAGGCCACTGTCTTTTGCTTTATACATTAGCTGTATTTGTTTGTGCTTTGCTTTTCCTGTTTAGCATTCAATTATTTGTATTTGGCCTTGCTGATACATTTAGCTGGCAAACAAGGATAAGCTAAACTATGTTTTCAGCAGGAATTGATCAAAACTTCATTTGGCCCATTTTTATAAGAGATTATGAAGTTTCATGGAATTCTTAAAATATTTTTAAACAAGGTAGCAAAAGTCAGATGTGTGGCAGCATAAGTTAAGTGAATTTATGAACGCATGAAAAAGCTCTGTACGTTAAGTATCAGATTGAAGTCCAGTTCTTCCAAGGTATCAAAATTCTACCTATACCATGTGCAGGGCCAACTGGGCACACAGACCATAGTAGCCTTAATGCATAGATGAGATTGTTGTACTGGGGAAAGGTTTAGATTTGTTAGGCACTAGGACAAGCTGAACCTGTTCAATACAGGTAAGTTCCACTCGATACAAACATTAAAAATGTGCCAGACCAGCTTTTAAATTGATCCAAGGAGATAAGTCAATGGGATAACTGGCAGAATCCAATTTACAAGAGTGTAAATATTACAGGAGGAAGTGTAAGCGGTAGGAACAAAGTGAGTTAAAGTAGTTTAAAGCAAACATGTGTTAAAGTGGTGGTAATACGACTTAGGAGAAGAAAGAGAGGCAAGCAGACTCTGAAAAAGAGTCCTGCCAAAATATGAAGGTCATAATGTGAGATTCAGCCATCCCCAAATATAAAGTTTATGGAAAGGACAGAGAAGGACATTCTGTCGGAGAGGTTACACTTTTATATATAAAACATGAACATATTGAAAAATAATGAAATATTGCTTTCTTGAACAGAACATTACAAGTGGCAATAATTAGCCAGACATGAAATGAAATCTTGGGATATGCCATTGGCAGAACAATAAAATACAAGTATTCTTTGACTTATGACACAATTGGGACTCGAATTTGCATTGCAAAGCCATGTGGCCATTAAGTGAGTTGCACTGAATTTTACTGCCTTTTTTTTTTTTTTTTGGCCATGGTTGTTAAGCAACTCATGTGGTTGTTGCTCAAATTTGACTTCCCCCAGTGATTTTACTTATCAAAAGCCTCCGTCTGGCAGTATCACAAATGGCAATCTTGTCAAGTTGTAAGTACACTATCACAATTTGACAATCTCTTGTCAAGTTGTAAGTACACACCAGTTGCCAAGCTACAAAATTTTGATCATGTGACCATTATTCTTTTCTATAATGAAAAAAATGTATATTATTACTTCAATTATTTCCGGTCCTTAAAAAAATTCAGAAATCTACCTTCAACCTCATTCAATACATGTAATATGTAGCATGTACAGGGATATGTTCTATGAGTCATGTAGCCCCTGAAACCGAAAAGGTTGTCAAAAATAAGAGATGACTATCCTAGTTCTAAACTGCAAACATAATAATACATACATTTCAAGCCTGGGCTTGTTTTTATTTTAGCCTCTTTTCTCTAGATTCACGTTAAAGAAGTTGGGCAGAAGTGCAGATTAGAAAATAATGTTGGTGAAAGCAAAACCATTTTTTTATCTTCCATTCTTTTATATTTGATTAACAAGTCAAAGGAATTATGTGTGCTTTCTTCTTCCAGTAAGTTTCATCCAACTTAAATGAAATAGATCACACAAGGTTACTTAGGCTATAGAAACCACTGGATGTCAAGAAAGAGACAGACAATACTAAAACCTTTTACTACTATTTAAAGGTTGTCCAGATTTTTTTGGGTGAGATCTGGTAATATAAGAAAACATAATATAGTAATTAAAGAGATGCATAATAGGATGAAACTAATAATATAATTAACCACACTCACTCTGGAACAAATAGTAACTTCCCAATCATATTGGTTATAAAGTTCAATATGCTATCAAGATGTTTTGTTTCTAAAACTTTCTGGAAAATTTGGGTTTTGAATAAAAAAGTGATGAAAAGATGCTGCTGCTGCATAGAAATTCTGGGGAAAAGCAAAAGATGTGAAGACACTTGAGAAGACTTGAAGTTCCCTCTCCCCAATTATTAGAACAGAGACATAAAAAGAACTAAAAAATCATTCATGAAAAATTATTGGATAAAAGTTTGGTAGCTCTTTTAGTTAAGCGGAGACTAAATTACTTTGTGCTGCAAGAAGAAGAAGCCATTGAGTGGCTTGGGCGTGGCAGGGGAAGGATACTGCCAAATCTCCATTCCCTCCCCACTCCTGGGGGAAGGATACTGCAAAATCCCCATTCCCTCCCCACTCCTGGGGGAAGAATATTGCAAAGTCTCCATTCCCACCCCACTCTGGGGCCAGCCAGAGGTGGTATTTGCTGGTTCTCCAAATTATTCAAAATTTCCACTACTGGTTCTCCAAACTGCTCAAAATTTCCACTGATTCTCCAGAACCTGTCAGAACCTGCTGGATTTCACCCCTGCTGTTGTTGTAATAAAACTCATCATTTGTATAACTGATACTTTTTGGGTTCTGATACTCAAATATGGTTGGGGAATAAAAAACCCATCTGAAGGAATGATTGGAGTAGGCACCTGTGTAGAAGATGGAACTTTAAGGAAGCATTATGTCTTGCATACATGAATCTGGAATAAATTAATAATACGCATCTCTATTATCTAATTGGTAAAGCTGAATTTGATTGAATATATGCCTGAATAACTTCTTCTTTCAGCCCCAGAAAAAGCTGAAAGACCAAGATAAACTGTGGGAACACAAAGCCTAATTTGCAAATCTATCATAATATGCAAAAATTTACCAAGGTTTTTACAGGTTGGTAGCACAGAAAAGGCTATTTTAAACATCCGTTTTGGAGCACAAATGGAAATTGCATCCATTTTACACTGAAGGTTTTGATTCCTAGATAAGCCAAGATTAAGGTGACCAGATTTTAAGATTGGTAAAGAGGGACACCATTGTGGGCGTGGTTTATTTTATGGGCATGGCTAGCTGGTCATGTGACTGGGTGGCCATGGCTACCTGGTCATGTGACCGGATGGCCATGGCTATGTGTATAGGGACTACTCAGAGGGCTGAAAAAAGTCATTTCTGACAGGTCCTCGCACTTTTGACTGGTCCTCACACTTATGACCATCCTCACATTTATGCCCATGCAGCATTCTTAACAACCATGTCACTCATTTCACAACTGCTTCTCTTCACCATGGTGATAAGACTGGGCAAAAAACGTAAAATGTGAGGACAGTCGTAAGTTTGAGGACTGGACAAAAGTGCGAGGACCAATCAAAAATAACTTTTTCAGCCCTCTGAGTAGTCCATATGCACAAAAGGATTAACCAGAGGGCTGAAAAAAGTCATTTCTGACAGGTCCTCGCACTTTTGACTGGTCCTCACACTTATGACCATCCTCACATTTATGCCCATACAGCATCCTTAACAACCATGTCACTCATTTCACAACTGCTTCTCTTCACCATGGTGATAAGATAGGGCAAAAAACGTAAAATGTGAAGACAGTCGTAAGTTCGAGGACTGGTCAAAAGTGCGAGGACCAGTCAAAAATAACTTTTTCAGCCCTCTGAGTAGTCCATATGCATAAAAGGATACAGCAATAGAGAGGAATGAAGGAAGGGAAGGGAAATTAGAGTAGGAGTGAGGGTAAGAGGGGGAGGAAGAGAGGAGGAGAAGGAGAAAGGAAGAGGAAGTAGGGAGGAGGAGAAGAAGGAGGGAAGAGAAAGTAAGAAGGAAAGAAAAGAGAGAAGTGGTAGGTTTGAGGAGAAAGATTGCTGTACAATAAAAAAGATGAAAAGGAAGAAAGCCAACCCCAAACAAATATAAAGATATTAAGATAAAGAATGAATTGTTAAAGTTTAAAGAATAAAAGAGAACAAATATGAATAAATAGCAGTAATTAGAAACACACATACAAACATACAATTTATTTTCTTTGAACAGAATATTTGGCCGGTTCACAAATTTAAACAGTGTTGGGTCACTTCAATTAAATTTACAATTTCTATATTTCCTTTTTGCCATATTTATTCCTCATCTATTTTTTTAAAAAAACCAATATTACCCTTCATCCTCATCTCTAATCTTAATCAAATTCAATTTTTCCCTTCTATTCTATATTATACCCCTTCCCATTGTCATCTATTTTTATATCCATCCCCACATTGTTTAATTATGTAATTATGTAATATAGTTGTTTAATACAAATTCAACATTTTAATATAAATCAATTAGTTATAAAACTATCTTTTTTGTATATTAATCAATACGAACATGAATATTCCAATTATTTCCATGCAATCCAATTTCTTACAAATCAATTAATTATATTTACCAATAATAATAAACCAAATAATTTCCCCCATATATTCCTCTGAACCACAACTTAACCATTTCTGCTTTCAACACAATATACAATTAATAGTATCTCAATTATTACAATTCCCTAGTTAAATACAGCTTTTTTTTCTTTTGTGTTTTAAAATCTTGAACTCTCCTCCTAAATTTCCCATTGTTTGCAGTTTTTCACTTACCTTTTTTTGGGAGGAAAAATAAAAATAAAAATAAATCTCTCTCTGCCTCATTTTGTCACGTTGCACCAAAGATCCTGGTTTCGGTTTCGTTTCTGCAGCTTAGCTAGGGGGAAAAAAACTGCTTCAGGAACTCTTTACACTGATTGCCTGTAGGGCGGCCCTTTGAAGCCCCGGGCAAGAGTTTAAACAGTTTTTTTTTTCTTCTAGCCATCAGCTGGGGCTCAAGAGGCAGCGGGACTCAGGAGGCAGAATGAAAAATCGGGACTTTTTTGAAGTCGCGGGACGCGGGACAAATTGCTAAAAATTGGGACTGTCCCGCCAAAAGCGGGACGTCTGGTCACCTTAGCCAAGATGAAGATTGCAATTAGTGGCTCCCTATAACCAAGGTCTATAGAAAAATGACATATAGACAGTCCTTTCTTTGTTTTGAGGCAGAGCTAGATGATCAATGAAATAATAAATAGTGGTCTCCATTTAACTGGCCTAGTCAAAGTAACATTTCCTGCAACTTTTAGCTTGTTGTAGCATGTGCTAAAAATGTATCTGTACCAAACACCCAACCTAGCACAGCTAGCCCGAGAAGCTTCATGCAATGGGCAATTTTCTGAACTGTTGTTATCATCACAATAAAACAATAGGACATAATGAACTCTCTGGCTTCATGAGAGTGTGACACAAGGTTTAAGATATAAATGATGCATTAAAGGCAAAAGTTGCATCAGAGATTTTAATAATAGCTTTGATTGTTAGTTCCTAGCCTTATAATTTCATGTGCCTTCACTGTTAATAGGAGAAGCTTAAAAAAAAAAACACCTCAGGAGCCTATTCTCATTTTTCATGCTGTATTTCCATTTGATTCATTCATTGTAAAAAGAAATTTTACTAAAGGAATTTAGCTTTTTACAGAATGCAGTCAAGGAAGTAGATTACTTAGCAAACCGTCACCTCTACTCAACTGGTGCTCTTTATCTTCTCGCAGCAGATACTCACTTGGTTGCCTCAGTAATCCAGTCTAAAGAACATGGCCCATGAACATTAAACATAGTTACTGCAAGAAAATCACAGCTATTGATTCTGACATACTGATTTTCTATAAGGAAAAAAAAAATCTCCACTACCTTCCATCACATTTAGGTGCATTGGCTTGTATCTCAAAGGCATAGTAATGAATGTCATTTGGCAGGTCTTAAAAATACAAATAAGGCTTGCTTTTCCAAGAGAAAGAAAGCAGATAACTGCTTTAGATAAATGGCAGGGGTGGGGGAGACACATAGGGATAGTAAATGTGTGTGTGTGTGTGTGTGTGTTTTAGAGTTTAGAAACCATCTTTAAAAAGATATATTTTATGCATAAAGAGGAATGTGAATATTTGTGAAAATATTACTAGACAACGAACAAAGTTAAATATTGATTTAAATATATTATGTTATATATGCTATATAATGTATGTATACTGTATAACATATATTATAGTGTAATATATATTATATATATTCAAACTAAATCTTGCATGTCTACTCGAGAGCTCTTATCTCCAGTGTCCTATATCTTCTGGGTCTTAAATTAATGATAAATTGAAATGTTGGCTAGGAGTTTCAGAAATGAAGACTTCATTTGAACCATGTCACCTGATGGGGCCTGGGAAGCATGCCTTGTCTGTCACTGCACGTGCCTTATGGAATAACAATAGCAACAGCAATAGTAATAGCACTTAGATTTATACACCGCTTCATAGTGCTTTACAGCCCTCTCTGCGTGGTTTACAGAGTCAGCACATACCCCCAACAATCTGGGTCCTCATTTTACTGACCTCAGAAAGATGGAAGACTGAGTCTACCTTGAGCTGGTCTGGATCAAACTCCTGGCAGATGGCAGAATTAGTCTGCACTACATTCTAACCACTGCACCACCACAGCTCTTAATGGCATATCCCCCTCACCCCAAGACTGAAATGATACCCTTCAATAAGGAGAACTGTTATGTATTGATACTTTTAAGCGGGAGTTTCAAACCTGCCTACGTTTCTGATTGGCTGACAGTCTCTCCAGGATTGTATATAAGGAGGACTGCAGCCTCTGAGTTTTTGCTGAAGTCTCACCATATATTAAAGAGCTGTTGTCACTTGCTTGCTTGTGCCTCTCGTCATTCCCGAACCACTTCATTGGCGACGAAGGTGGGATAGAGGCTACAAGAAGCCAACCAGTGAGACCACGAGCTTCAGCTAGGCGACGAGGCGAACCACAGGAGACATACCGGACATGTCTGCCTACGTTCCGCCCAAGCCTTTTGATCCGACCCGCGAAAAATGGGTCTCGTACCTAACAAGGTTTGAATGCTCGCTAGAAGCCAGCGACATGCAGGGCCTCTCGGCTAATCGAAAGAGAGCCCTATTCCTAAGCCACTGCGGACCGGACGTGTTCGAGATGGCCGAGTCACTGTGTGAGCCAACGCCGGTTCAAACAGTCTCATGGGACACCTTGATGGCAACTCTCCGGGCTCACTACGCTCCCGTCCCCTCCAAGTTCGTGCAGCGATACCAACTAAGGCAGCGCGTCCAACGAGAGGGAGAGCCGGTCAGCGCGTACATGGCCAGCCTGAGAAAAGCCGCAACTCATTGCGACTACAGAGACTTGGATGATGCGTTGCTTGAGCAACTGATCTGTGGTGTTCGGGACATTAGGCTGCAACGGCGTCTGCTCGCCAAGCCTGATCTGACGCTTGCCGGAGCCCTTGATGAGGCCAGGGCTCACGAAGCCTCCACAAAGGCCGCTGAAACGCTACAGCGTCCGCCGACCAGCAAAGACAGCCCCAAGTCTGCCCCGGTGCACAGAGAAGACGCCGGATCCAGCTCGGAGTCCGAGTCGGATGAGGACGTCTTCCGAACAGAGCACCGGAGAAAAGACACTGGCAGCCCCCGGCGAAGCTGTCCCAGCTGTGGCGGGCACCATGATAGACTGTCCTGCAAATACAGAGAGGCTATTTGCAGGCGTTGCGAGAAGAAAGGGCACTTGGCGCGAGTCTGCAGAGCCACTCTGCCCAGAAGACTCAAACCACGTGAGCGCCGCAGCCAACCGGAATCAGCGCGCCAGAAGCAGCCAACGAGAGAAGGCGGCGCGAAAAAACGGCGCGAATTTGAACCGCGAGATGGCCGCAGCATACACATCGACCAGGCCAGCACAACGGTCGAGGACAAAGTCAGCACGGTGGTCGAGATCAACGGAAGACCGTGTTCGATGGAGATCGACACCGGATCAGCTCTCTCCATCATGTCGTGGACAACCCTAAAGACCCTCCTGCCGTCGTTCCGGAAGGATCAACTCTCCAGACAGAGACTGCGCATCCTAGACTACCAGGGGAACCGAGTCCCCCTCGAAGGCGTGGGCACGTTCCGGGTCACCTACGGAGACTACGAAAGAGACCTGCCGCTGACCATCGTCACGAAGCAGCTGCCGAGCCTCCTGGGCATGGGGTGGTTCCGAGCCCTTGGCATGGGCTTCACCGGCGTCCACCTGATGTCCAAGTCAACCCTGAAAGACAGCCTCCTGTCCGAGTTCCAGGACGTTTTCGGGGACACATTGGGCAAGTATGTGGGGACCCCTATTTCACTAAACTTAGACCCCAACGTAGGCCAAGTAAGACTAAAGGCCAGAAGAGTGCCGTTCGCATTGAAACCAAAGATCGATGCAGAACTGGACAAACTGATTAAGCAAGGGGTGTTGGTTCCCGTTGACCATGCCAAGTGGGAGACCCCCATAGTCACCCCAGTTAAGTCCGACGGCTCAATCAGAATTTGCGCCGACTACAAGTGCACGATCAACAAGGCCTTGCAGCCGAGCGCCTATCCGGTGCCGATCGTGCACCATCTACTACACTCCCTGGGCCCCGGAAAAATTTTTGCCAAATTAGACCTGGCCCAAGCCTATCAACAGTTACCGGTCGACGACGCCACGGCAGAGGCGCAAACGATCGTGACTCATAGGGGTGCATTTAAATGCACCAGGCTCCAATTTGGGGTGAGCGTCGCACCCGGCTTATTTCAAAGCACCATGGAGCGCCTGTTGCAAGGACTTCCGGGAGTAGTCCCCTATTTCGATGACGTCTTAGTCAGCGCCCAAGACGAACACCAGCTAGGGGACAGGGTACGGAACGTCCTGTCCAGATTCAGAGAAGCGGGACTAAGACTTAAAAAGAACAAGTGCAGGATAGCGGTCCCCTCGGTAGAATTTCTGGGGTACAGGGTGGACGGCACAGGCATCCACCCTACCGAAAGCAAGGTGAGGGCCATCAAAAGCGCACCAGCCCCCAAATCCAAAGCTGAGCTCCAAGCCTTCCTTGGACTACTAAATTTCTACTCAATGTTCCTAAGAGATAAGGCCACGGTCGCTGATCCCCTTCACAAACTCTTAGGGAAGAATGTACCATGGGTCTGGGGGAAACCGCAAGCGGCCGCGTTTGAGGCAGTAAAAAAACTCCTATCTGAGGACAGTTTCCTGATCCAATACAATGCAGAGCTGCCGCTCGTCTTGGTTTGCGACGCCTCCCCCGTAGGAGTTGGTGCCGTCCTAGGCCATAGACTGCCGAACGGCCTAGAGGCACCCATTGCCTTCTACTCCCGAACTCTGTCCAGCACAGAACGAAACTATAGCCAATTGGACAGAGAGGCTCTGGCTGCGATTGCGGGGGTTAAAAAGTTCCACGAATACCTCTATGGCCGAAAATTCGAACTTGTGACTGACCATAGACCGTTGCTAGGACTGCTAGCAGGCGACAGGCCAACCCCCGCTGCCCTCTCCCCCCGTTTAACTAGATGGGCGATTTTCTTATCGGCCTACTCGTACCAGCTCGTCCATCGGCCTGGGCGGACCCTGGGTCATGCGGATGCCCTTAGCCGTTGCCCCCTTCCCGACCTGCTGGACAACCCAACACCGGAAACCTCCGTCCTGTTGTTGGACACGTTAACCTTGGGGCCCATCTCCTCCGGCGAGGTGGCGAAGGCATCAAATAGAGACCCTGTTATCCGGACTGTTATGGGTTGGGTTTTGAAAGGGTGGCCGGACAAGGTGGTCGGGGAGGAGTACCAAGGTTTTGCCAACAAACGAAATGAACTGTTTACGCAAGGGGGGTGCTTACTGTGGGGTGACAGAGTGGTAATTCCAGCAAAACTACGAGATAGAGTTTTAGAATTATTGCACGAAGGGCATCCTGGCATCGTTAGGATGAAGTGCTTAGCCCGCAGCTATGTCTGGTGGCCCAACATGGACCAGGTCATTTCCGAGTGGGTGGGGAAGTGCAGACCCTGCCAGGAGTCTCGCCCCGATCCCCCAGTAGCGCCCATCCGAGAGTGGGAGAAACCAAAAGGCCCATGGGGGAGGATCCACATTGATTTTGCCGGCCCGTTCCATGGCCAAACGTTTTTAATAGTAGTGGATGCCTTTTCAAAATGGCTCGAAATTGTATTAATGCCATCCACAACGGCCGAAGCGGTTATCAAGGCCCTAAGAAAGTTGTTTGCCACCCACGGCCTGCCGGATACCTTGGTATCGGACAATGGTCCCCAATTTACAGCAACCCTTTTCGAAGGCTACTTGGCCGGCCTGGGGATCCGCCATGCCCTATCAGCCCCATTTCACCCGGCTTCCAACGGATTGGCTGAACGATTTGTCAGGACAGCCAAGGAAGCACTGTCCAGATTAGACAATGGGGACTGGCAGGCCAGGATAGATCAATTCCTTGCGGTTCAGCATGCATCACCATGCACAGCAACTGGGAGAAGCCCAGCAGAGCTCCTCATGGGGAGAAAGCTCCGGTGCGTGTTGGACAGGCTTCACCCTAACTATTCGCACGAAAACTTTAAGGGAGAGACCTGTGGCTTAAGGCAGTTTCAGGTCGGGTCCCCGGTGTTCGCTCGCAATTATGCCAGCGGTCCTCTGTGGGTTGCAGGAACCATAGTGGGGATAACAGGCCCAAAATCATACACGGTGGATGTGGGGGTAGATAGACTCTGGAAGCGCCACATAGACCAACTGAGGAAACGGGTGGTTGGCGAGGCAAACATCAACGCAGACATGTCCGAGCCTAACTATGACCACTTCTCCAAAACAGCTAACTCAAGCCCGGGGCCGCGAGAATACTTAGCTGACAAGCCCTGGTTCCAGCGCCGCCCCAGCGAGTCGCCACTCCCAGCCGGGAATAACCACGCCCCGGACAAAATCCAGGAGGTTCCATTGGCGGAGCCGGGAGAGACAAAGAGTCCCTCCGACCAGCTCGACGCCTCACCAAACACTGAACTGCGCAGGTCAACTAGGGCGAGAACTCAGCCTAAGCACCTGCGAGACTTTGTTTGTACATATGTTAATTTTTGAGTGTTAGTGTCTTCTGGGAAGGGAGGGGTGTTATGTATTGATACTTTTAAGCGGGAGTTTCAAACCTGCCTACGTTTCTGATTGGCTGACAGTCTCTCCAGGATTGTATATAAGGAGGACTGCAGCCTCTGAGTTTTTGCTGAAGTCTCACCATATATTAAAGAGCTGTTGTCACTTGCTTGCTTGTGCCTCTCGTCATTCCCGAACCACTTCAAGAACTTTCCTAACAATAAGAACAATTAATCTGCTTGCCTTCAGAAGTTGTGGATGTTCCATCACTGAAGGTTTTTAAGAAGAGACTGGAAAGCTGTATGTCCGGAATGGTATAGGGCAGTGATGGCTAACCTTTTTGCCATCGCGTGCCAAAAGCAGAGGGAGCGTGGGGGGGGGGTCGTGTGTGTGTGTGCCCACACCCATAATTCTATGCGCTCCGCCCTCTGCGCATTCACGCATAACCCCCCGCTCCCCCCGCTTTTGGCATGCGATGGATCGGTGGACCCAGTAGGCCCGTTTTATGCTCTCCCAGACTCCTAGAGAGGGCAAAAACGGCCTTCGCTACCCCCCCACAGAGGCCCTCCAGAGGCTGGAAACAGCCCATTTGCCAACTTCCGGTGGGACCTCACGTGCCCACCGATATGGCTCTGCGTGCCACCTGCGGCACGCGTGCCATAGGTTCACCATCATGGGTATAGGGTCTCTTGCCTGACCAGGGGGTTGGACTAGAAGACCTCCAAGATCCCTTCCAACTCTATTATTCTATGTTCTACAATGTGTTAAGAATTTGACACTGGGTCTTCAACTTGTTTTGAGTGTATTTATGTGTGTTTCCCCAGGCAGTTGTTGATGCTATTTTTACTTGCTGCTCATTGCTCATTGTTGTTGATTGAGAAGCAGAGGAAGGGAGGGAGGGAAGGAGGGGGGGAGGGAGGGAGGGAGGGAGGGAGGGAGGGAGGGAAGGAAGGAAGGAAGGAAGGAAGGAAGGAAGGAAGGAAGGAAGGAAGGAAGGAAGGAAGGAAGGAAGGAAGGTCTGTAAGAGGAGTTGCCTCACAGTAACTTCTCCTAGCCTTTAACTGAAGCAGGAGAAATTGCAGAGGCTGAAAACTGCCATAACAATGATTACAAATTTACATCTACTCTTCAGCAATCTAGTAATAAGACAAGTACAGGAAAATTACACACTCTTCTTGTGGAAGTTTCAATGATATTATTTTCTGAATATCTTACTCAAAACCAAGTTATTTCTGTAGGCTTGATTAAAATGGTTAAAAGTGGAAACAGAAATTTTAAATCAGGATTTCATAGGTTCCAGCTAAAAAACTCCAATGATGCTATATTCATTTAAAATGTAACCCAAACTTTTGTACCTGTTTTATATTATTTTAAAACACGGAGATGTGGAAAATTCGTGGTAGGTTTTTTTTCATGCTGTAATTTCTCTTCATTTTCCCAGAACAATGTTATGAAGAAACATATTTAACGTACCTGGCATAAAGACATTGTAGAGAAGGAAGCTGATTTATTTATTTATTTTTATTCCTCCTTTATTATTTTTTATAAATAACTCATGATGATGAGCAAATCTAATACTCCTTCCTCCTGTCTTCCTCACAACAACAACTCTACGAGGTAGGTTGGACTGAGCAATTGGCCCAAAATCACCCATTTGGTTTCATGCCTAAAGCAGGACTAGAACTCACAGTCTCCTAGCTTCCAGCCTGGTGTCTTAGCCACTTACAGCCAACTGGCTATATGATGTATAATGGTGAAATTTTGCAGTGGTGTTCGAGATCTGCTAAAAATAACAATTCAGTTTATGCCAATTATTTGTATACCATTTTGCAAACAGAACAATATGAATTCTCCAGAATTCTGGAATTTTATCCAATTTTAATATTTTCTGCGATTGAAGAGTGTATAAAAGATACTTTTCAAGTCCCTAATAAATATAATTCCAACCCATATATAACTTAAGCAATTTATATAGAGTGCATATATAAATCAATAGCCAGGTTGTATTCAAATTTTGTACCTAGCCATAGTATGGCTTAGTCTTAGCTTACCATTTTATATGATTCTATCCAGTGTAGGATGTAAACATTGATTAAAGTTAAGCATATTCTGGGGATTCAGCTGATTGTAATGTGCTCAGTAAGCTCTATTTAAAAAATGGTTTCGGTAATATGAGAAAGTGACAGTCTTTTTGTTTTCCTTTAAAACAGCAGCTAAAGAAACACTGTGTTAGATTATTATTTCAATTTGCTAGTAAAATAATTCTTTGAAAAGTGCCTTGGGATTAAGTTTTCGATGGTTAGAAGCTTATAAATATCAGCACTGGACTCTGAAGTTACTCTTGCATTGGTCTATAATCTATCAGCCATGTTCTAGCTGAATTCTTTAAATACTTGTGTAGAACAAGAAACATAAATAGTATGTCAGGCCTCCCAGGTAAACCAGATAGAAAACATGACTAGATGAGGTAATTCTACTTTACTACAAAGTTACCTTAACAGAATCTTGCAAGTCTGAAGGTAAAAATCTCCTACCACCACTTGCAACTGCCCAATCAATTAGGGTGGATCCTTCCTAAGTGTCTTCCTCTGACTGTTAAGTAGGGGTGAAATCCAGCAGGTTCTGGAGAACCGGTAGCGGAAATTTTGAGTAGTTTGGAGAACCAGCAAATACCACCTCTGGCTGGTCCCAGAGGGGGGTGGGAATGGAGATTTTGCAATATCCCCTGCCATGCCCACCAAACCATGCCCACAGATCCGGTAGTAAAAAAAATTGAATTTCAGCACTGCTGTTAGGCCACTCTCTCTTCTCTCTTTCTTATCTGATTATTTCTAGGCAGTATCTCTTTCCCTGGTCCCTCAAGGTCATTTTCACATACCATTACATAGTAACATATAATACTATATTGGAGAAAGAACTAAAACCCACAATAAAAATTTGCTGAAAAAGTCTTTTTTGCTGGCTATATCTATGAAACCAAACAGTTTAAATGGGATTCAAAGGTTCTGTTCTGATACAATTTCAGAAATTAGTTCAGTTATACATGCAATTATGCCAAAACATTTTATTATGCCCAATTACACTTAGCCAGCAATGCCACAGATCAGTGTTGAGTCGATCCATTTTCTAGTTAAAAAATGCTAGCAATGAAAACGAACATACCTCCTTTATAAACACTGCACTAATCAAGGACTAATCAAACAGAACATAATTTTCAGGATTAAAAGGCATACTGCGCATTTAGTTTTTTCATTATCCTCTTGTCTTGACATGAGAATAATAATAATATTTCATTTTGTTTCTTATTTTCTAACTAAAGCTGAGAACAGAGTTGTATTTTGGTTCTAAAAGAATTGTTTCTCTACCACCTTATGGCGACCTAGCTATGCCTCTCTTCAGCAAAATAAAATATGTTCTAAGAAACATGTATCATACTTACACTCTGACCAGGGAACAAGGCTACTGTCTTCATTTATCTTCTTTAACTGAGTAGTACAAAAGAGATCTGTTTTTTCTGATCTGTTTCCCAACTGTGCCTATAGTTCTTGGTTTGTTTTTCCTATTTTTTAATTTCAAATCTTTATTGTTAGTGTACAACATATGTACAATGAGATTGGTTGAGCTCCCTCACTGCACCCCCCCAACTCACCCCACTGCACCCCCCAACAATACAACTCACAGTGAAGACAGAAAATCCCTAACCCAATAAATCGTATTAACAAAACACCCAGTCCTATTGCACCAGTGTGAACATGTTACATGTTGCGCTAGCCCTGCAAGTCTATCGTACTACGTAGTTATTTGGCAATCAGGAGTCTGACAGCCCACAGATAAAAACTGTTCTGTGCTCACAAATTTTAATTATGACATGGAAGAAAACTGAAATAACTCTCTCCTTGATTTGTAACAGTTTCAATGGTCTAGAAGTGTGGAGAGGGAAGAGTAGTAAAAGACACAATAAAGCAAAATATGGAGGAAGTAAATTTTTTCATTGCAATATTAGATTCTACCTGATGGAAGCAAGCAACCTTCATCCTAACCCTTGGTCACAAGCCTTTTTGGATTAAGACTAAGCTTTGCAGAATTCAATAAGACTTCGTCCCCGGCAAAGTATGCATGTATTTGCAGTCCAAATTGAAAGTTTATTTTTCTTTTGAAAATCCACATGTTTTTGTTCAGGGTTTATAGCATAATTCAATTTATCATAACCTTGGATTGATAAAACTATGCAGCTGTGCAATACATTATGATTGCTTTCGTATATCCAGGGCTAACAATACTCTCATACATAGACACAAACAGATTTTACATTCTTGTATTGATTGTAATATTTTCAACTATTTATAAACAGAAGCTTAAAAGACTCCATAAGGAATCCCTGAAATCAGTTTTAAGAGCTTTGCCAAAAATGTGCACCTACCCCAAAAAAATATTACTCAAAGCAGTGGTGCAATGCAGTACTTACACCTTATACATGAAAACAAGAAAGATAAATAGGCTACAATTCACAGAAGTTTTGAACATATTTATTTATTTATATGCAAGAGTTATTGCATGAGCTTTGGAATATTTTATTTACTATTCTTTACTTTGGAATATTTTATTTACTATTCAATTTACTATTCATATATAAGATGTTCTTATATATGTAAATTTCCAGAGGGGAAACTTCTTAAGAAAGCTTCCTGAAAGGGGGCGATTATATCTCTGTGTTGTTTTTATAATACCATCATATGTAATATGAATTATATATATATAGAGTCCAAAGTGATAATCCCCAGCCTTAGATGCTTACCATCTAAAGTTCAGCAAAGAAAAAAAATAGCAGAAGAATAAAAGGGAAAAGTAAACAGAGAATATATGAGAGTTTTAGCTTAACTGTGGTAAGATGTGGGAAGTAGAGGCTGAGCCAAATACATAAGGATAAAGATACAGATAATGATAATGATAAAAAAAAATTGCATAATGTGTATTAGTAGTATGTTACTAGAGATATTTTTTCATAACTGCTGTATCATGTATATATTTTATCTCAGGATCAGATGCAGATTCTAATCATCAGCAGATGACCTTTGCTAGTATGTATTTCTTGTGGATTATTTTAAATGAAAATGAGACTAAGATTAAATATGAAGAAGACCAAATTAGTGATAAAATGTAGTTTTAGAATTGATATTGAAGTGGTAAATATCTTCTGTCTTTTAGGATCAGCCATCAACAATAAAGAAAAAAAAACATCAGGAAATATGCCATAGACTATGGTAGGATTTAACAGAGTAGCCAAAAATGTTGTGGAAGTGCTATTCAGATAATGTGATGTGTTTATACCCATAAGGATCACAAGAATGCAAGCCTTGGATACACCATGGAAGTAAACGTTGGACTTTGAAGAAGCAGAATAGAAAGAGTATTCATGCTTTTGAAATTTCATATAGAAGAAAACTTCTGAGAATGCAGTGAACAGTCAAGAAAACAAATAAATGGATCATTGAACAAATCAACTCAAAGTTCTCACTTGAGGTGTACGTGACTAGGCTCAAATAATATACTTTGGATACATTATGGAAAGAGCTGGTACTCTGGAGAAGGCTATGATAGGAAAAGATGGAAAGAAAGAGAAGAAGAAGAAAAGCAGTAGTAAGGTGCAAGGACTCAGTTACAGAAGGAATTGGTGCAATGTTGGAAGACTGGAAGAATCAGATAAGAGGCAGGTCATCACGGAGAAAATCTATCTGTGTTGCTAATAAGAGTCAACACTAACTTGATAATACATAATACCAAAGGCTCAGAGACATTAAGCTATAGTAATATTTTATGAAATAAAATAGAATGCCACTTGAGTTTTCAGATGTCTTTCAAATTCAGGTTGATAATACCAAGATAGTATATAAAATCTATTTAATGTCGTATATCAATACTTGTATTTAAAATAATGAAACAATAATCAAACTAAATCAAATAGTTGTGTTTTTCATTTAGTAGAATCCATATGAGATAGCCAAATGTTCCAACTACACTTAGAACCTAAAATATTTTCATTAATATTTTGTCTCATATTCAAAAGAAACTATGGATCTATGATCTAAAGAATTTACTGCAATAAAGACTGAAATTTCAATCAGTTTTAACCTATAACCATAAATATTAATTAGCAAATAGTAATCTGATGCCCAGCATGAACAGTTTTCAAAAAAAATGAAATATTTTGAATGAAGACTATGTGTAATCTAAATATAAATTTCTGTTGCTGAAAGAAATGAAGCAAAGCACATACCAATTTAATTTTTAGTGGACATCCACCATAGTAATCTTAACTTGGAATGCAAAATATTTGAATTAGAAATCTACAAGTGAATGCAGTATCTAAATGGAGTATAGAAAATATTATCGTTAAATGGTTCTGCAGTTGAAGTTAAATGCCATTTTCATTCTGAATTTATAATCAACCATAGAAAAACACGATCAAAAGCATGATACCTTTCCAGTCTACAGTTTTGTGCCATTCATTCATTCCCCATTTTAGTTTTCTTTTTTCACAAAAAGCTAAAAGCATCCAGTGTCTTTTGCCACTAGTACTGCCCATTTTGAATTTTTTTCTGAATTTCTGTAGAAGGAGCGGCAGAACCTGGGTGCGGAGTCAAAAGAGGAAACAGCCTAGAGTCTCTACATTGCCACAAATAGACTAAATCCAATCCCTCTTGAATTGCATGAACCCTTATTTACCATCAAAATAGTGCTAACCGTTAGTTGACTAGGTCCTGTGCATAGGCATGAGCAATAAATCAGTTTAATTGGAAGTTCACATGTGACCCTGGTCTTTTGTGCCTGACAATTTCAATTATTTCTGCAGCCAAGATTTCATAGTAAGCACTATTGTGTTTTCTTTTGCCTATTGACTTGAAAATAAATTCCAGGGATTCTATACAGATCCAGAAAATTATTTGAACAGCACTATTACTCTCAATTCCTGGCAAATAGATGGGGAAGAGAAGGAGATAGTTACAGATTTTATTTTCCTGAGCTCCAAGATCACCACAGATGGGGACTGCAATCAAGGTATTAAAAAACGCTTGCTCCTGGGGAAGAAAGCTATGGCAAATCTAGACAGCATACTAAAAAGCAGAGACATCACCCTGCCAACAAAAGTGCGTATAGTCAAGGCTATGGTTTTCCCAGTTGCAATGTATGGCTGTGAAAGTTGGACCATAAGAAAGGCTGAGCACCAAAGAATTGAGGCCTTGGAACTATGGTGCTGGAGAAGACTCCTGCGAATCCCTTGGACTGCAAGGTGATCAAGCCGGTCAGTCCTAGAGGAGATCAACACTGACTGCTCTTTAGAAGGCCAGATCCTGAAGATGAAACTGGAATACTTTGGCCACTTAATAAGAAGGAAGGACTCACTGGAGAAAAGCCTAATGCTGGGAAAGATTGAGGGCAAAAAAGAAGGGGACGACAGAGAACGAGATGGCTGGATGGAGTCACTGAAGCAGTAGGCATGAGCTTAAATGGACTCCAGAGAATGGTAGAGTACAGGAAGGCCTGGAGGAACGTTGTCCATGGGGTCGCGATGGGTTGGACATGACTTTGTAACTAACTAACTAACTAACAACAACAACAACAACAACAACATTACTGGCTAGATTACTCATCTCCCTACCCACTAACTAACTAACTAACTAAAACCATTTACTAGCTTTTTACTAATTAACTAACAATCATCTGAAAGAAGAAAAAACAACTTTTAAATAAAATGCCTTGTGTTTTTGAACTAAAATGTAGAGAAAAAAACAAAACATATATGATTGTATAATGCCACTGAGCAATAACTACTGCATTTGTTATTATATGGAGATTTGCAAAACGTATTATTTTTGTACAAATCACATTTGTATTTTATTTTTCCCATTTTCTACATTTCAGAAGTGCTGGCAGTGAAACAATTATCTTGTTTATGTAATAAAATATTCAACAGGATTTGTAACCTGAACCAATAAACTTGGTAGATTCTATAGATTAAATTGGTTAATGTATCAGTGGATTCATGGCTGATAATATGATGCCATAACTCTTGATAACAGCACACCAAATAAGACTTTCATTTAAGCAAATCTGAGGCAGAAAATCTGATAAAAAGAAAGCCAGTAACCAAAGCACAAGTTCAAGCACTGAAAAATTAATATATGTATATATGTTGATATCTCTATGCAAAAATCCCAGTGGAAGAAAAATTGATTATTTGCCAGATTTCACAATTTATGATGTAACAATATTGCCACAGTAGGATGAGCATTTGCATAATATCTTAATTTAGTTAATACTCCTGATGAAGAAGGCCTTCGGGGAAAAAACCATGAAAGGATTAATATAGATTTTCAACAGGATAGTCATTATCACTAAATACCATGTGGCAAAATTGGCTAGCAGAGAGCATAATGAATCAGAATTAAGGTAGGCTAGGATTTAGTCCATTGTTTATCTCATTATGGGACTCTAAGCATTTCAAGTAAGTTTTCTGCATCTGATCAACCCACTGACAAATAGGGGGAAAGGATATGATAACTCTTATTTAAATGATTAATGTAATCATTTCAGCTAACAGATCTTTGGCTCAACGGATTGTTCTATGATTAGGAGAAAACTAAAAGGCAGAAGCAGAGTCCAGAATTTAAACAATTTCTTTTGTCCCAATGGTTTTCTATATTAGGCAAAAATACATAACCTCTTCTACTTTCACTGTAATGTTACAGAGATATAATAAAATAATTTATGAAAAATAGAATCTTGAGTGAAAAAATGTCACTGGGGCATTTAGAACTTTTGTTCTTAGTACATTTTGACACTGTTGATCCCCTGTCCTTAGAGTGAATTTTTCTTTACCTTTTTTTTTTAAAAAAATAAATACCGGCGCAGTAAAGTTAAACATTACAGATTGCATATATCTAGTACATATCCAGAGTGGCATCTGTGCAGTGGGGTCAAGAGTATCAAAATAGTGGATGCCATCAGGGACATCAAAGTCCTGTGAGTTCTTAGGAGTATATGATGTAAGTGACACATTCAAAAGGACAGGTTTTGATTGCTCAGTTAAGCATGACATTTTATTTTATTGACTTCTTCCATGGTCACCCTTGGACATATATTTTTAAGGGGGAGGGCATGGGGTTATAGTGCTGCAGTCACTTTTATGGGAAGTCTTTTAACATGATTTTTCTCCAGGTGACAGGGACACTTGTGATCATGTTATTCCAAGGGAGCAGCTGACTTAGTCAACCATGTCAAGAGAATATCAACAATGTGATGAGACTATCATCTATTATTCTATATTACGGTTGACTTTGAGTGATACCTTCTATTTATAATGCCTGACACTACTACAACCATTTTCTACTTTGCTGTACGTTTATTTATTATGTATTCTATTACTGTTTTAAATTTGCTAAAAGTACAGCCATAAATAGTATAAAAACAGTATAACAAGAACTTAGAAAATAAAACACATTTAACATTGTACAAATGCAGGAAAGCAAACATTTAAACCATTCAGTTTTATAATTTAAATCACATTGTCACCTTCAGAATATCAGATCTTTTTGAGGAAAGACCACTATATTTCAAAGTCATTAAGAGTCAATGATTATACAAATTTAATATAATATTTTAATAAAATATATCTTAAATGCTGTGGTTACTTTAAGTGATAAAGATGACCCCCCCCCTAATTTTTGAGCCATTTTATTCATATTTCCTCTCACAGTGTCTTGGAATAAGACTACATTAATTTTTTAATGCTATTTTATTTATTATTCCTCTACATGCTTTAGCTTTATTCTGTTTTTCAAACAATTGTCTCCCAACGCTTATTACATTTTTGGAAACACCAACACACACACATACACATAGATAAAACTGCACTCAATCTTAAAAAACTATATAGAATGGAAAGTGGAAGAAAATAAGTCAGTTCTTTAAGGTCAGAACAATAGAATGTTTTATAATATTGCTTACCAATACTATGTAATTTATACAGAAAGTTAGTACTATTCATCACACCTACATTTCAAACTGTCACAGTTGCCCAGTTTTTAGTTCCTATAGAAAGAAATCACCAGAGGATTATGTTTGCATTTATTTACACATCCCCAAGTACAGTGAAGGCAGCAGACATTTAATCTCACATCAGGAAACAATCAACTCAACAGTTTGTGCCTCTTGCAATTTCCTATCAGCTTCCATTAAAAAAAGCTCTCTTCACCCATGTTCCTAATTTGCAACATCTTTAGCTAAGAGCAGGGAAAGCTGGCCTTATGCCCACATTCTTAAATATTAAAAACCTTTAGAAATGTGATATACAATTTGTTCCCATCAGGCTATTAACATTAATTTATTAAATCAGATGCTCTGCTGAGGTCTGGAGCCTCAGGGCATCCATATAAACAGTCTTCACTTAATGCCATTCATTCAGCAACAGTTCTAAGTTACAGAGGCTCTGAACAAATGGTAGTTACAAACAGTCCTTGACATTTCAGCTGTTGCAGTGTTGTGTGATAAAAATGTGAGTGTTTAGCATCCTGACTATATTTATGATTTTGGAATGGCCGTCAACTCCCCCACCTGCCATTCTCCCCACCATCTTTCACCTCTGGGGTACCCTGCACTCTGCTGCCTACATCCTGCTACCTGTCTCCACTGAGTGTGCCTCAGTGGTGGTTGCTACTGGTTCGCACTGGTTCGCGCAAACCGTTGGTGGAAATTTGGCCAAGGTCGCCAAACCGGTAGTGATGGCCAGCTAGCCATGCCCCCAAACTGGTCGCCGCTCGCTCCCCCTGGCCACTATCTTCATTGCCGCCATATTCTTTGCACATGCGCATCCCATTGCCTTGCAACTCCAGTTGGATGCACATGCACAAAGAACATGGCGAAAACGGCAGCAGCTTTTTGGCAGCCTGCGGAGAAAGCAGCTGCCAAAGAAGCTTTTTCGGAGGCTTCTTTGCCAGCCACTTTCTAGCAGTGGCTGGGGGCCACCAAAAACTCCAGTAAGCTTGCCTTCCGGACTGTGGACCAGTCACCGGGGAAGATAAGCAGCCCGAACAAGGAGGCGGTGGTGGGGGAGAAAGGCAGGCAAGCAGGGTTACTTAGCAGATCTGTCAGGTAAAGAAATTCTTGAATTACCCATTGTTAATTTGGATGTATGGGACTGTGTGCATGTACACCCATATGTACTTATGTTATATGCTTGAAATGTTTTTTTGTGAGATGAAAAATCCTGCATAAAGAAAAATAATCAATAATATGTCAAGTTCAATGCTAGATGAGAACATCATACACTAATTTTCTATGTTTTAAGCTGGAAAAGTTCTAGAAATGCTGGAGACGGCATTAGCCACATATTTTTTTTTCATGGCTTTAAAATATTGTCAAGATCTGAGTAATTTCACTGTATTGTCTGCGTTGAGAGTTGTCAAATTCTATTCTGTTTTATGGGAAACTATAACAAAACTCAATTCCCCTTGAATTTCTGCAGACTTTCTGGGCAGGCAGCTGAAACTCTTGCCATTTTCTACGGTTGGCATACATCCCATAAAGATGCAGTTCACATAATTTCTCTCTTCATAGATAGAACTCATCTCCTTCTTTCTTCCACTCTTTCACAATTGCTACCACAGCAATAGGAAACAACCATGGTCACATTTGACAAAAATGCCTAATGATAAAACTATCAACATGCTATGATTTCCTAATTCACAAGAGCTTTTGAATGCAAGAGAGGAATGTTAGCAAGGCAGTTGGGAAACCTTTAATTGCTTTTAAAACAAAAAAACAAAGCAAACAACTGGCTTGTTCTTGCAATAGCTTTTTATCATAGCAGCCTCTTAGAATTTTAGGCAAATCACCAGATAATTACACATAGAATAGTGTGTATATTAATTCATTATGGTTTCTGGGGGTGAAGGAATATTTGCTACTGATTTTCTCTTCTGCTATTGGTCACTTACTGATTGGTTCATGGATGTCCCTGGTGAATTCAAGGTCAGAAGAAATGACGACAAAGTTTGCTTTCCAGCTGGGGATTGTGGGGGATTGGTGGGTGGAAATTCAGATTGTATGGATATGCCCTATCTTTAGTGTTTTGTAAAAGTGTTTTCTGGGGAAGAATTATGCAACGCTCCGTGTTTATCATGAAAGTAGCTTTATAAAATGAAATAATGCTTGTGTTATGCTGGTTTTGAGACTTTTTCTCAACTGTACTGGAATAGTCATTTCTGAATCTGTACCAAGATTGACTATAGATTTTAGAGTGTATTGGTGAGTTACAAAATCAAGTTTGTGCTGGATATTTACTAACTATTAGCAACTGAAGGTATACTCATATCTCTGAAATCACACAGAGCTGTTTTGGTTAATTAGTATATGGAATAACAAGAGTCAGCTTCCCATGAAAAGCATACCTGAAAACACCCAGCACGCCCACCCAGTCACATGACCAACCAGCCATACGCACCTAGTCACATGACCAACCAGCTATGCCCACCCAGTCACATGACTACCAAGCCACTCCCACCCAGTCACATGACTACCAAGCCATGCCCACCAAACAAGTCACGCCCACAGAATTGGTAGTAAAAATTTTTGAAACCCACCACTGGTGTGCCTCATCAACAGTGGGAGGAAGAAGATGGTAAAGGTCAGCTAAAGCAGTGGGGTGCAGCTGAAATAGGTGGTGGCAGAATGCAAGGCAGTCAAAAGGTCAGAGATGGGGAGATAGCAATAACACTTAAACTTATATACCGCTACATAGTTCTTTACAGCCCTCTCTAAGCAGTTTACAGAGTCAGCATATTACCTCAAACAATCTGAGTCCTCATTTTACCAACCTAGGAAGAATGGAAGGCTGAGTCAATTCCTGGCAATCGGCAGAGTTAGCCTGCAATTCTGCACTCTAACCAGTGGTGGGTTGCCCCCGGTTCACACCGGTTCTATAGAACCTGTAGTAAAACCGGCAGGAGGCTCCGCCCATTGACCCCAACGTCATCAGAATGCTTCTGCGCATGCACAGAAGAGGGTGTGCACAGCCCCATTGTGAACTGGTAGTTAAGGTAAGTAGAACCCATCCCTGACTCTAACCCATGTACCACCACGGCTAATATCAGAGAGATAAGAAGGTGGTGAGAGTTTTAAACAGAGGCAAGTGTGGTAGTTGAGCCTTGTCTATCAAAGGTCTGGGAAACAGGACAGTGGTTTCTGGAGGGCAGGAGAACAACAGTGTGATCCTCCCCAATGACCTCAACTGAGACTACTAGAAGTAGTATAATCAACTTGCCGTCACATGATGTTTCACTTAATAATCACTTTATTTAGCAATGGAATTCTGGTCCCAATTAGGATTGTTAAGTGAGGACTACAGGAGTCTTATTCACAGAAATTTTCAACAATGTATTTGCTGAAACTCTGTATAACTATAAGAGTAGAGGTGCTATGCAATTTGATTATATTGTCTTTGCTTCAGAAAATACATCCTTTATCTTTATAAATAATGTTTTGAATACTTTAACTTCACAGTAAATAGCATGAGCCACAAACAAATTATTAATCTTTGAGGATTTTGTATAATTGAGATTAATTAGCTTGACACTCATAGATAATATTAACAGCTGAAAAACTTAAAAGAATATCATTGATGTATAAATAGTATACCTAGTAAACATCTTTATTCCAGATCTTGGAACAAAGCACATTTTAGGATTAAGTTAAAAAATTGATACTCTGTCAGGATATCTTGACACAGCACTAATTTAGCCTGATTTATTAGTCATAAGGGAACCAGCATTTGAATTTTTATATGTATAAAGAAAGTATGCAAAAGAACTTGAGAAATTTCATTATGACTCAGTAGGGAAGGATTTTGAAATAAAATGGCATAGCTGCACTCAGAATACATAAAATAAATATGTAGAACAATAACAACATTGTGGAAAATCACTCACAAAATAATGATTGTTTCAGTACTAAAACCAATGCTACTGAGTTTATCATCTAATGCTTAGTCACCCGAATGCATTTGGTGGGATTTACTTCTTAATCAGAATGATTAGAATATAGTTTGGGATGAAATGGGAGAGAATGTAATAATGTCTTAAATTCCATAAGAAATCTAGTTAGCTGGACACTACTAACTTTTATTTGTTCCAATGGGATCTAGTTGAAACTAGATGAGGATCTATGGCTGTAATTATACATACAGACATCTGGGAATATGCCCCATTTAACTCAGTGCTATTTACTTCTAAATACACATTTATCATCACAACATGAACAGCACTTAGCTGATTTTGGCTAATCTCAAAAAAGCTAATCAAAATTGGACATAATCAGTACTTGAATGAGAGACCATAACGAAGTAATAGCCTATAGGCTAAATTGAGGAGCTGAAAAACAAAACAGACATTATGATCAATGGCAAACCACATTGGTATTGCCAGTAAATTGAAAATAAAATATTAAATTCCATGTATTTACAACCTGTAGAACCTGACTTTAAGGTGACCTAGCTGGCATTTGCAGTATAAAATTGGACAATCAGGTGCCAAATTAAGTTTTAATAAGGGAAATATCGTGCTATAGAATTGCGGTGAATCAAATCTTAACATGGTATATCTATGCATCTATTCTTCTCTTCATGTATCCAATTATCTTCCTTCATTCCTTAATTATTTGTAGCACAAATGTCAGTGCACCTAGACAAAATAGCCAAGCATACTTCTCAAATGATTCTGAATAAAAAAAAAGAATAAAAACAATGGGAAAATGTGATGGGAAAAAATATCAACCACTAATATTTGAACTGACAAACATCTGACATTTGTCAGATTAGATATTGTTGCATTGGGGAAAAATCAATAAAATAAAAATACATTATGTCAGATTTGATTAGGGTGTATTGTTTCATTTTTTAAAAAATTAGATGGATCCTTTTTGAATTTGTGACCTATAGTAAGTAAGAGATAAGCTAGACATAAAATACACTTTACTTTATCTTCCTATATAGAAGACCCCTTCCTGCTTCCTAGATAATGCATATTGTGAAGCAGCTCTTATGTATAATATGCACAATCCTAATACGGAGTTATAACAATGCAGAACTCTTTGTGCAGAATTAGTGCATAATTAAAACATAATTAATGCAGAGTCTTATGACTTTTTGAGAGATACACATACTGGTGGACAGTTTGCTTTCAGTCTGAGAAAATTGGATTAAGTCATTATTCACAGCAAGGGTTGACAACTTTTTGGGGGTGGGGTGGGGGTTCCAGTTCCTTCTTCCCCATGATAACTTGGTCCAGGTCAGCAAGATCATAGGGAATTGGAAGAATCTCGAGAGACCAATAATATTATAAGAGTATTATATGAATTTTTCATGTTACCATGATATTAGGTAGTATTAGATAATATTTCAGTTATCGGTTAGAAATGGCTACATGAAGAAATATGTGGAGAAACCTGGAAAAATTGTTGAAGAAAAAGATTACAAAAAAAGTACCTTATTCATGGCAATATGTGTTGCAAAGCAGCTTCATCAAAGAAAGAGAGAAAAATAATACACACCTTAAAAGACTTTAAAATGAACATTGATAATTCTTTCAAAAGAATTTTATTTGAATTTCAGATGAATGTAAAAATGTAGTAGAATGGAATTAAAGTTACGAACAATAGAAAGCATTGTTCATTCTTACTTCCAAAGCGCATTGCTTCAGTCTTTATGACTAGGTGGGCTAGGAATGATACAGAATCAAGAGATTCTGTCCATTTAGTCTCATTTATCACAATCCCGAATGTAAATTATTGGAATAAAAGGGAAAAATACATTTTCCCACACAAAAGATAAACATCTCCTTTCTTTTTTTAAAAAAAATTGATTTACATGCCTTTCTTTAAAGGCATCCAGTCTTTAACCAATGACCATTTATTTGTATTTATTCCTTCCTTTTTTCCATTCAAGGAGAGTATACTAAATACAATGTTACATACAACAAGAACAAAATTAAAAGATATTTAAAAAACAATAAAAAGCCTGATAAAAGAGAAGCTTTTAAAGGCAAAGATAACAGAGGCCACCACAAATCTTCTGAACGATGCACTTCCTCCCACTTTTTAAAAGATGCCAGATATTGAGTAGGATGTCAGTTGCACATAACAATGGTTCAACTGCATATTCATACTGGGGGAAAAATCCTGCAGATAGTTAGCCCTTAACTCATTTCAGACTTTAAAGGGTTAGGATTCATATTTACCAACAGCAGCAACAGAACACTTTTCAACCTATTAAGTATTAATTGGAGTACCATCCACCTAATACTAGTTAATACACTTAGAATTTTGATATAAGCAAAATATTTTATATTTATTGCATTATTTAACATAATTGATTTAACTTAATCTTGATGCCGCAGCCTGTCAGGAAAGGTAAGTTAATGAGAATTAAAACATTTCTAACTGTGCATGGTCCCAATCTTCAATCTCTGGATTCTGTGGTAAAGATAATGACAGAGACTGGCAAAGTGGGTCATTTCCAACATTTCTACATTTCAGAAGATTATGTCAAAGAGTAATTAAAACAGGTTCAGGACAACCCCAGACATACTGTGGAAGTTGCTGGTATGAAACAAAGAATATTCCTACGATTATAATATCAGTGTATTATTCTAATACTTTGGATCCTATGGGAAATCTACATGCCTCAATTTTTTTACATAACATAACCCCAAAACTAAAATAATAAAACAAATAAGAAATGATGTAACTGATTCCTGAGGATAACTTCTAGAGAAAAAAAATTAAAAGAAAATATGTAATATCTTAGTTCAAGTTTGGCTTTAATAGTTTCAGCTGGAACTGTTTCAAAGAAAACAAGCTGAATCTGATCAGAACAGAGAGGCATAAAATTATCATAGATCTATTTCAAAAACCAGTTTTTACTTTCATATTGGATCTGGAAATATTTTTCTAAAATGCGGCATCACAATAATTGAAAATTACCAAATTCCAAAGTGAAGCTGATGAGTGTGCTTTTAAAACTGGAGAAAGAAGCATCAATAACCTATGCTACTATATGTTGAGGATACTACTCTAACAGCTGAAAATACAAAGGATTTGGCAAGCCTAGCAGTAAAAGTCAAAGAGCACAGTGGAAAAAATGGGACTAAAATTAAATATAAAGAAGAATAATGACAATCAGCCTTACAATGAACAATAAATATATTGAAGTGGTGATTAGCTTCTACCTTTTGGGACCAACCGTCTACATCATGGCTGTCAAAGTCGCGGCCCACAGGCCGGATGCGTCACACACTGGCCATGCCCACGCCCAGTTTAACAAAGGGGGAAAAAGTCATGATACGTCACATGATGATGCCATGAAGACACGAATTTGACACCCCTGATCTACATTAAGAAACAAGTAATCAAGAAATACTTTGCAAACTAGCATTTGGTAGAGCAGCCATTAAGGCTCTGAAAAAGATATTCAAATGCTGTGATGCGTCTATATCTACAAATATCAGAATCCTGCATAAACCACGTTCCTCAGTGTAACACTATACTGAAGCTATACTGAAATTAGACTTTAAAAAAGCAGGAAGACAATTTAATGTCATAATGTGGATAACCAAGAAAACAAACTGATGGATTATTGAACAAATCAATTCAGAGCACTCTCTTGAGGCACAAATGACCATTATTCTATTTTAGACACCTTATGCTCTTTAATCCTAGGAAAGGAGGAAAGAAAGAGAAGAGGAGGATGCCCAGTGGGATGGTAAATGGACTCAGTTGCAGTGGCAACTATGTCAGTGTGGTCTTTAGGAGTCAAAAATGACTTGATCACACAATATAAATTGATCAATCAACAAAATCACTATCAAAGATGCCCAGACAGCATTTGAAACTATTTCATAATTTGGGAAACTAATACTGGCAGGCTATTTTTCTCCAATTGTGCATATACCTTTCTAGTTCCAAGATTCTTATTTCTCAGATAAATGTAATTTAAACAACAAGTATTCATAGGTAAAATGAGTGAACTTTATTTTGGTACAAAAAGCTATGAATTGTCAGGGAATTGTGCAGCACGTGTCCAAATGAAGTCAGAGACGCTGACACAAACTTGTAGTTTTATATAAATAAATATATTTTACATCTACATTTACAGCAAACAAGATAGTCAGACAAATAGGAGCATTATGAGGTAAATCATAGAGCACACAGGGCACACAGAAGAAAAAGGTAGGAAAAAAGGGACCCCCCCTCCACACCCATATCAACCAATCACAGCACAGATTACATCACACAGGAGCCAGCACTCTCCAATCAATCAGCTATAAACTATGTGTTCTGACTTATTATACTGTTCCATCTGCTAAATTTAAATATCTTAATATGAGTTAAATAGAATAATGGTTTGAGTTCAGTCCTATTTTAGTGCTTTACTGATTCGGCACGTGCAACATATATTCACAAACTTTGTGAAATACAGGAGGTAGTTGAAATGGAAGAACAGCACAAATGATAATGTAAGGCATACTTTGTCTTTCTAATGCCTACATATACATATATGAAAGTGGCCTTAATTTTTTTTAAAAAAATGTAAACTTGCAATTTAAAGGATCTGTACACATCTAGTAAGGTTTTTAAAGGCTTTTCTTGGCTTTGAATATTAGGGTCACATGTAAAATCATAAAAAATCCACCTTAATTTAAAAATGGGTTGGCTCTATAGAAGCAGAAAATTTGGGGTTTGGCAAACACATGTTCAAAACCATAATTAATTAAACTATTTGGCTAGTTATTCTGTCAATGCTATCAGGAAATGAACTTGATGGCCTTTGCTCTGAAATATGAAAGGCAAGGACAACAAATTTTGAAGAAATGAGCAAAAAGGTTGTAAAACTTTTTTGATATGCAAAAAGAGTCAAACTCTGGTTATGTGGTGATCAGATGAAGGTGACTGCAGTAAACTATGAAGAAAGTAAATTATGTCGCTTTGCTTAGAGAAAAAAACCCAAACTTAGAGAAAAACTTAGAGAAAAATTCCCCAAACCCCCAAAACTTTAACCTTAGATTGTCTATTGTTGACCTTACCCTATTCCTAAGAGGTCTGTAAGGGGTGTGCATAAGTGCACCAATATGCCTACTGTCCCTGTCCTAATGTCCCTTTTTATTCGTTTCCATCTCGTGTATTCATAATCATGTTTATACTTTTATCTGTTATCTTATAAATGCTTGACAAACAAACATACACACACACATATTTATATCTGACTGGAAACCCCTTATAGACTTTTTGTGTACAATGGAGAAATGCACTTATGCTTTGTAGTTTTGATGATTGGGGAAAAAAACTGGACTGTAGAAAACAGTGAGCTTTTTTTGTAACCAAAAAGAAAGTGATAATTTTGTAATTCCACTTATATTTGCTGCAAAGATAATTGAAAGCTTCTTTTTATTTCTTTTCCTTCTTTCTACACCTTTGTCTTTTTTTCTTTGTCTTTTCTCTCTTTTCTGCTTTTTCTTTTTCTTAGTTTGTGTTCACTTTCATGTTCTTTGTGAATAACAATTCTCTTTCTCTCTCTCTCACTCTCTCTCATCTATCTGTATGAGAGAGAGAAAGAGAGAGAAAACATTCTGTCGCATGTACTGATTGTGCCCAATTATATAGAAAATAAAAGAAAATAATGATCTGAATCTAAATATTCTCTTTAAGGGCAAATTGGGCATAATGCAAAAATACTCAAAGCACTATAGACATTTTCATTTATACCAAAGGTTTTTATTATAGATACTGCAAATTACACCTTAATTTTACCTTAATCTGGAAATTAAGAATATAAATATGCAATTGTATTTCTATTATAAATTTAAAAATGATAATATAAATGCGTAATTTAATAACGATGCTTGTAGCTGACATTCTAGCATTTAACGAATAAACACTAGTATAAAATTAAAGCTTATTGAAAAAATGGCTTATTTGGATTACTCTTTTGCCAAGATATTATATTATATTGCAATTGGGAAAAAGCAAAGAATTAATTCAACTTTACATACTCCAATATGATCTTATAATATAGAATATATTATTCTATATAGAATAATACATTCTATATATAATATATATAAGGGATATATAATATCCCTTCCAACCCTGTTATTCTACATAGAATAACAGGGTTGGAAGGGATCATGGAGGTCTTCTAGTCCAATCCACTGCTTTAGTAGGACACCTTATTATTTCAGATGAATGGTTATCCACTAAAAACCTCCAATGAAGAAGCACCCACAACTTCTGGAGTTAAGCTATTCTACTGATTAATTGTTCTTACTGTCAGGAAATTTCTCCTTAATGCTAGGTTATATAGCTCTTTATTAATGTTCGAACTGTTATTTCTTATCCCGTGTCAAGTGGTTTGGAAAATAGATTGACACCCTCCCTTCTCTGTGACAGCCATTCAAGCATTCATGACACCGTTAGTCCTTCTCTTTGTTAGACTAGACATACCTAGTTCTCTCAACTGTTCCTTGTATGGTTTAGCCTACAGACCCCTTATCATCATGCAGAAAATATCACCTTCAATTGTTAGGATTTAAAAGACAACTAGGCAAAAACGAAAGAGGTACAAGGATACAATGTTATCTGAGAAGAGTTAGAAACTGTGGGTCCTGAGGAAATCTTCAGAGTCTTTCTTCAGAGTCTTGCTATTTGTGAGCCTAATTCCTCTCATATCTGGTTTGTTGTATGGCCAGGAAGAGAATCAGAAGCTGAGTCCAAACATTCATGGACCAATAACCTTTAAGAATTCTTTGGCCATTTTGAATTGAACTGCTCCTTATTGTCTTTCCAGGCAGATGTAACTGGCTATACTAGTTAATGATGAGGTAGATTAGCATACTCTGCTTTATCTCAGGCTGCCTATGGGTATGATTCAAAAGTCACAGCTAATGGCCAAAATGACTGTTGCTAACATTAACATATATTGGGATGTTCACAAGTTTTCTGATTAACCTTCACAATGCTAGCATTGATATACAGAACAATGCAGAGAAAGTTTCTTCCAATATTTACCTGGCATCATATCACTGGCAGCTGTTAATTACCCAGAGATGCAACTTTCTATGATGTGGGACTCTGACTACTGAAAGGCTTTTCTTTTGGAGATTTAGCTGATGTTCATGTTAGGATCATTTCAGCATCCAATTAAGACCTAGCTATTTACACAAGCCTTTGGGGTTCACTGATACCAGCTTAGTGTAATTTAATTTGTGTTTTTTTTAAATGTCTGCTTTATTTGACATTTAATATATTTACAGTAAAACTATTGAGCATAGAGAGAGTTGGGACTATATTCTCTATATTTGTGCTGTAATATTTATACTGAAGCTTTTTTTCAGGTTTTGTCTTAAAGCTTTAGTGCTAGTTTCCTGCCCTGCATTTGCTATTCCTCTATTTTCATTCTTTCTAGGGTAGTAACTTTGCAACTATAGATAAAAAAAGGTAAAATCTGCAGGAAATAAATAAATAAAATTAAAACCCACAACCATAGTGGACCAAAGAATTGAAAAACAAGAATAAATTATTTCAGGTTTCAAAATGTATGAATAAAGTCAGCAGATGGAAACTCAAAATTGTAGAATTACTGTTCCATCTTTCTTGACCCTTAGCATTATTGACTTTTCTTGAAATAATTTCACTATTAATTTTCTTATAAGCTTGAAATAATTGATTCTTATTTTTCAATTCTTTGGTTCAATATGGTTATGTTTTTTTAATTCTATTTATTTCCTACAGATTTTACTCTTTCTATTTTTTTTAGTTGGAGGTTTGGTTATTATAAAATAGACAGCAGTTTGCTTCAAAAGCAAAATACTGGTGCAAAGTTACTACTCTACAATGAAAGTGAGGAATAGCAAATGTGTGTCAGGAAACTTCAGTTGGAATCAAGTGTTCTCAATTTCCTCAATAAGATTATAAGAAATTTAATAGTTAAATTCTTTCAGGAAAAGTAATCCAGTGTTATTGTTTAAATTCTTGTCTGTATTTTAAATATGACTGTGATATATTATATACTTGAATTCTACTTGAATACCAGTCCTAAGTCTGATGAGAAAGATATAGAGTTATTGACAACCCAATAGCATACATTTTTTTTACCGAGGGGAAAAAAAAAACCAATTGCTGTTCAATGAGATCTGACTGAAATTACTAGAGAGTGGCAGGGGAGGGTTTCAAAATCCGTTGCTACTGGTTCGGCGCACGCACACTTCTGCGCATGCGCAAAGCATCTGGGCGGGTGGACAAAGCCTCCCGCTACCACCGCTACTGGTTAACCCTATCCGGGGCGAACCGGTAGCAACCCACCACTGGAGAGTGGTTGTTACCCAATGTGCTGTACAGTGTAAGAAAACCTAAGTTGAAATCTGAGATATTTATTTGCCAAGGAATAACACCAGATTGATACATAAAAACGACATAATAGAAACCCATGCTCTTCTGCTTTTTAAGTCATTTTAGTGAAATCTCAGTTCCCCTCTCACATCTACATAGAATAGCAGTACTCACATGTTTTCTACTTTTTTTAACTGGCTACTAAATTACAAGAGTCTATTCACACAACTGACTGATAATTTAGCTAGCAAGTTTTATGGTTGTGTACCAGTTTAATGTGAATCTTGAAACCCAAAAGGTTAGGGATAATTCCATAGTTTTTAATTCATCTGAAAAAAAATTACCAGTAACAGTTATTTTTTTCTCCCTGATTCAAAATCTTCTCTGAAGTTCCACTTCAGGAAATCTGTTACACTCCAACAACTGTCTCTATGCAGCATGGTTTTTGTGAAATGTGTTGACATGAAAGGGAAGCAGAGAATGAGAATACAGTTTTCAAGGTCTGAGAAGTGTACTTTCGAATCAGTCTGATCTTTGTGATAAGACTCTGATCATTTGTTGAATGATAGAATCTCACTTCTCCCACTGTTTCCCATTTCTCATCCACAGAAGAAAGAAACTTGTAGGTCTCTAATCTACAGTACCTGACTGGTCTAAGGACATTGTCTTTTATAGAAAAAAAAATAAGTGGGTTAATCTTTTATATTCATGTATTTCTTGCCCCTGCTCATCAGCGTCACTGAATTCAAGAAGGTGCATCATTATTCCTTATGAACACCTTCTATTTATACAAAAAATCCAATTACTTTTATCTGTCTGAAATTTATCACATATTCCTCACTAAAGAATCAATTCTCACAGCAACTTTTATTATAGTATGAGTCAAAACAAAAACATCATGCTTACTATTACTGTAATTTGAAAACTACTGCACTGGTATCAGTAACATCTGACATGTTTCAGTGCATAAAAGCCATATAATTTTTCTAGTAAAACCCAAAAAGGTTATGAGGACTTTAAAAAAAGAGTTTAAAAACAAGTAGCTCAAAGGCCCCTAAATTTGCATTCTTCTTCTATATAATAATGTTGTGACTTTATATTTGCATATTTTATATTATTCATCTGATAAAAAAGCAATTACATGTAGTCCTTGACTTACGACCACAATTGAGCCCAGAATTTATGTTGCTAAGTAAGAAATTTGTTAAATGAATTTTGTCCCATTTTACGACTTTCCTTGTCACATTTGTTAAGTGAATCACTGCAATTATTAAATTAGTAACATGGTTGTTAAGTGAATCTGGTTCCCCCATTGATGTTGCTTATCAGAAGGAGAACATATGACCCTGGGACACTGCAACCGTCATAAATATGAATCAGTTGCCAAGTAGTCGAATGTAAATCATGCGATGATGGGGATGCTGCAATGATTGTAAGTGTGAAAAATGTTCATCAGTCAGTTTTTTCAGTGCCATTGTAATTTCTAACGGTCACTAAATGAACTGTTGTAAGTCGAAGAGTATCTGTATATATTTTTTGTTTTAAAAATACTTTTCCCAGTAGTAAATAATGGAAAGGCTCCATTCCTACTCACTCTGCAAGTCAGTTTTCAGAATTGACTCCAAGTATGTTGCGTGATCATTCATAATCAATCCCAGCGATAAATTCCTTAATATTTTGTTTTTAAGTTCAACTTAATCTAAGGAATCTTAACAACATTATTTCTGCATCCTATTATAGCTAACATGCGAACATGTACACAGATTTAACAGACGACAAATGCATTTTCATATTCTTTCTGAAGTTATATTTTACTATTGCTACATTATAAATAGTCTTCTCATTTATGAAAAACTATACACAGCTTAAAATACAAGGGAAAAAAAGGTGAGAAGCAATAAACCTCTGAAAACTAGAGTGCAAAATCTGCAACTATACTGAAAAACATTCACTTGAACTTACTTCCTATTATTCTTTTATGTGGACATTTATCTAGGCTTTTTACGATCTATAATTCCTGAGTCTGAGTGTCTTGTACAATGAGTATGTTGTAAAGACTGAAGTTTAAAAAAAAACAACAAGCAAACAAAAGAATAGTAAGAGTTGTAATACTCCTTACATGCTACAAAATTCAATTTCTTTGGTATTTTCACACAACATTTAAAAAACCTTGGTTGCTAAACACAACCTGAAAATAAATATTATATCTATTCATTTGCATTTTATCTACCTGGGCACTGTTCAGAATTTCTGCATCCTTTACCAGAGTTTCATTTTCTATTTTGACAGGCAGCATCCCTATAGAATCTCATGAAGATGACTTTTACTTTTAGAAAAATAGGACAGGGATTCTGCAGGTATACATTGCAGATTTATTAGCCTCTCTTACACAAATAAAAATACAACCTACCAGAGGAACATGAGACCAATATGAATGATCCAAATTTCTCTTTCAATTCTTATTATCTGCAGATTCTAATATTGTGCACAAGAGAAGAGTAGTGCTTCTTATATGCAATTAACCCCAATTACAAATTTGAAACTAGTCTTGAAGGCTTTCTTCATCTATATCGGAATAAATAGCATTGACTTTTGAGATTAGCTAGTTACATGTTCTATTATCTACAACTTGAGCGCTGTAGTACTTGACAATTGTGTTGTTGTTTTTTTTACATAGAAAATTCCTTTTCTCCATTTTATGTAAGAAAAAAAAATAAACAAAAAAATAAATAAAAATAAACTGCTATTAATGAAATCTTATAACTAACATGCTCCCCAGAAATTATTTCCTATTGTAGGATAACAAGCCATCACCATGTGAAGATGAATCCAGTCTGCTCTCCATTCAAATATTCCAGTAAAATGAGATCAATTATGCACTAAAATAACCTTGGAGGCTTCCCATCACTTAGTTTTCAACCAAATTCTGACTCTTTTCTGTGTGTCTGTCTTCCTTTTGCTTTAATTACGTTATGTTCTCAATAAATTATAGGAGTTGATGTTATCCATACTCATTTATGATATTAACAAAGAAATAGTTTGAAAAAATTCACATACTTTCTGCATTTTGACAGTAAGCAAACAGCAATTATCCAAAGTACATAATTATACCATAATGCACTGAAGGAGAAAATAGGAAAAAAAATTGAAAAGTGTTATTGAAATGAAGTTCTGACAGTGCCTATAATATTGAAACAATTGCTGCAGTCAATTAGCAGTCAATATAAAATTCAGTTGCATTCTTCTCCAAAGGAAACACTGCTAACAATGTCTCTGTTTTGGAAATGTAAAGATCAATACAGAGCAGCCAGGAATTCATATTTTATATTTGACAGTTTCTGCTTAGAAATTAAGAAGTAACAGGCATGTAGCTACATAATTATTTGGATATTATTCCCACTAAGAACAAAATCAGCTGTAACTGTGAAGAAAAAAAGAAGGAATTATTTTATTTTATTTTATTTACTAAATTCCAAAGCCAGTTTTCTAGTCTGGCAAGTGACTTAAGGTGTCTAATAAAACTTAAAAAGTACAATTTGAGTAGAAAAACATTAAAAATGTAAAATCTTGCAAACACTAAAACTAATAATTTAAAACATGTGAGAAGAAAATCACTCTTGCTTTCCATAATCTGAGCAGTGCAGGTAGGGAACTTTTTAGAACATAAAAAATTCCCTGTGAAAACAAAAACTTTCTCTCTTTCAGATTTTAACAACTGTATAGGTTTATAATGCAAAAGATGGTTTCAGTCAAACCACAAGCTGCTTAGGAATTTAAAAGTTAGTGCCAGTATTATAAATACTGCTGGGAAAGCAATTAGCAACCAGTGCAAATCTTTCTGTATATGCCTCTGTTAGTAATTTTCTAGTAATCCAATTACCACATTGTACACCAACTGCAATTTCCAGACATTTTCAGAGTGCACAACAACAGTCATGACAATATGTAACACAAATAAATGACTGACAACAAATGCACTTGTCTTGGTCAGGACTGCAACTAGTCTACTAGATACAATTGTGCAAAAGTTCCTCTTGCCACATGTGTCACTTGTGAATCCAGGATCAAGGAGTATTCTAAGAGTACATATACCCCCTTCCAGATTTAGGGCATTTCCATCCAGAACAAGAGTTTCCTATTGATCCAAAGCACCTTCATCTTGTCTATACTTAATTTCAGTCTCTACTAGCATATTCAAACCATTATCAGAATTAGATAACATCCAAGAATGCCAGTGGTTTCCCTGGTGCTTTAAAAAGCCATTAGCAATCTCCCTATTATTTATAAAAATAATAAAATCAGGATAAAAATAAAGGTATTTAGATTTGTCTAAATTTCTTAACTGTATTCCCTAGAAATGTAATGTTGGAGACTCATTTATAATTTTAGAGATCTGTTGGAACAAGGGAGCAATGCTTTCAGAAGAGATTTTATAATATTGCCTTTAGGCATAAATGGGTAAGTAGCACACTCCATCCAAAAGTAGGTATTGATCATTTCCCTACACCATGGAGCCACTTTCAACCTAGACAATGGTTGGTAATCAAATCAGAATGATCAAAGATTAAGGAAACAAGAAGTAGAGACCACTTATCTCCATATATTTAAAAGCTACAAGCTAAAAATATTTTTAAAAAAAATCAGGAAAAAACAGTTGCTCATATTACATCCTTATTATCTGTCCCAATACTGGAGACACGCTCATATGATTTGGTCTATAAAGAATAACACAGATTACTCAGCGTGACTTGTTATGATTTCTCCCCTACTAACATCCTGATGAAGGACATGCTGCACACTGAGAACAAACAATATATTGAAATAGAACTTCAGAAGTACCTCATTCTATGTTTCATTTCTATACCATCATTATTCAGCTACTAATAGATGTAGCCCTCGAGATACAATTGCAATTACACTTGGCAACTGCAGCTGTTAAGTCATACTGGTTGTAAGCAGATCTCCACATGACTGGACTTTTTTTTACAACCTTTTTCACAGTGGTCGTTAAGTGAACAGTCATTAGGTTGTTCGTTATGGTTTTGCTGGAGATTTGAAGTAAATGCTGGTTTCTGGCAAAATCATCGTAAATTGCAGTCATAAATGCAAGACAGTTGCTAAGTACCCACAATGGAGTCATACGACAGAGGCAATGTTGGAATTTCAAAACTAGGTGGTAAGTAGCTTTTGGGGCGGTCTGTCATAGCTTTGAATGGTTGCTAAATGACAAGTCGTAAATTGAGGAGTACCTGTAAACTAAGGGCATGGTAAACTAAGAAAAAGGTACTTAAAAGAAGCAGTTTCTTTTGCTGCTTTTCTGCTACTCCAGAGATTGTTCGTGACAATTCGCTCCCATGGGGTTCCTCCGTTTGAAATGACCAATGACATCCAAATGCCAAATCTTTATGAATTTATGAATTTATAAATTCATGGGACTAGATACTAATTGGGACATGTCCATAATCATGTAATTCTGGAAATAAAGTGGTATATTAAAAATGAACCACAAATATGTATATCAACAGAGTATTGTTGATATTTATTTTCAAGAATCAGCTATATCCTTAAAGACAAGTGAGCCAGCATCCTCATTTTCTCCTCTGTATTCCATTTTTCCTAAATTCTTTGGTATTTCCTTGCAATTGAAAACAGAATAAAGTATACCACATGATCTCAGTGCCATAAACTAGATTCATATATGAGATCTTGTGGAGGAAACCAACCCATTAACTGTATGTCCAACTAATTTCTGCCCGAGAATGAAGACAGGTTGTCCTTTGACCATGGAAGTGGACTGTTTGGATCAGACAATAGATAATGATGTGTCCTCCTTACCCTTATTTTGTAGGTTTCATAATAGCAACCACCATTCTAACCATCAATCTCTTTTCTTTTAGTCCTTCACAGGCTATTAAAATACGTAGAAATTACCTTTGACTTTTCCATGCTATAATTTCCTTTATTTTTGCAAGCTGCGGTGAAGACTTTCTATTTGTGCATTTATTGTGGAAGTAGAAAACCAAGGTGAAGAGGAAAAGTACATGACATAAAGAGGCTATATTTCCCTCCAGTAATTTTTATTATTATTTCATAAACTCCCCTCCAGGTGATCTTGGGCATCTCAATGAATATCAATCTTTGCACAGCAGGTTTTGATGAATACTCTAGCTCATCATGGAAAGAAGGGGCAAAAAAGTAATATAAGAGCTCTGGAAATATTAGTGGGCTCAGCATGTCAGGAATGTTTATTACCATTGAGCCATTAACAAGATACAGAGGTTCTTGCTCTCTCTTTTTTCTTTTTTAGTGAAAAAGCTAGACAAAAATCAGTAGGTGTGTCAATAATCACTCCAAATAAAATAGCTGAAAGAGCTGAGGCTGCAAACCTCCAGTTTATAAGGATACTAACTCAGATCTTAGCATTTGTTCTCATTATGTTATATTTCTCAATTAAATATTGGCCTACGCATTTGAGTACTACAAGTGCTGAACTTTAACTTTATCTGATGTTCTGATTTTTATTTCACTGCTCTGGTAGCTTGAAAGCTTTACTGCTTTCACAGCATGAATACATTGTTTCATCACAGAATTTTTTAAAAATCCAGTGAAATTTTTACACAGTGGTATTGATTTGTTTTGGTTTCCTTCCAAAGGTTTTCCTGAAATTATAGTTTTTAAGTCATAACTATGGCATTTTTTTTTTTTGCCTGAAACTGTAGTTTACATCCAGTTTCCAGCAAAAAACCTCCCATTGCAGACATGTTGTTCACTTAATAACTGCAATACTTGTATAAAAACCACCTGAAAAATATTGCAAAGCCACATAATGACTTGACTAGTATGATTTATATTTGTAATTCTGGGTTCAATTATGGTCTTTAGTTGAGGACTACTATACATTGTGGATGCAAAACTAACAAAACTTTCAACTTTCTAAACATATGTATTAACAAATGTTATGAGGCATAAAGGAAATATATTTTATTATATAAATTATAAACATATTTAATTCATACAGAGACTAAGTACTTTCATGATTGCAAATCAATGTATAAGCACAAACTACAATACTATACAGTAGAAATGGAAAGACCAAAAGGTATATTACTTTTTCTGCTTCTCAAATATGAACATTATATAAAAACCAATGCAAATTAACACAAACTAATGCCATCAAGAACACAATAGAAAACAACAGTAATAAATAGACAGTTCAAAAGCTTAAAACAACTTTGCCTTAATCTGGTAAAACCAGATGTAAATACCCAGGATTTTAATATTCATTGAACAATGCATTGCAACTGGCTAATTGCATTAACCATGAGAGAGATTTTGATAATAATTAGACCACCACTACAGGCAAAAAAAGAGAGAGATTTATTTTGCTTCCCACTCTGATGAGTCTTGGCAGAGAGGAAGGTCTGAAAGAGTTTATTGTATCAGTCTTATTAGGTGCAGGATTCCTTCCTATAATTTAATTCCATGGCAATTAGGAAATTTAAGGAAATGGTTTAGGTCTGGAAATGCATTGACATCCAAAGCAGAGGATACACCAATATTCCTATATATTTGAAACTGCTTGGTCACATATAACCGAGCAATTGTATTCTGAAATAGCTCCACCTTTCTATCTTCCCAAGAACCCCCATGTAATCAGGCAAAGTTAATAAAAGGCATTCTGGAGAAATCTTCATAAATTTTGCAACTTTGAAACGTGTGGACTTCCATTTCCAGAATTCTCCAGCCAGCCACTCTAGAGCAGTGATGGCTAAACTTTTTGGCACTGAATGCCAAAATTGGAGCATGCACGGCCAGCTGCTCTTCTCAGTTCTGTTGCGTGCATGTACACCGCCCAGCTGCTATCTTCCAGGTTCTGTTATGTGCATGTGTGCGGTGGCCAGCTGCTCTTCCAGGTTCTATTGCGTGCATGTGTGCAAAGACCAGTAGTCCGGCATGCATGCATGCATGCATGCGACAGAACTCGGAAGAGAAGCTCGCGACAGCACGCATGTCCACAGAGAGGGCTGTGTGTGCCACCTCTGGCACCTGTGCCATAGGTTTGCCATCACAGCTCTAGAGCCACTGTTCTAGAGTCTTGACTATCTTTGTAGTCCAAGGCAATTCCAGATGTCCTGTCCATCATCCTTGTCTTCTAATTTTATAATTTAAATGAAAGAGGAATTGAATGGCCTACATTCAGCATTTTAATTAACAGAATAATTCAAGCTTTTCTATTCTGTGAATCTATAGTAGCCACTGAAAATCAACAGATACCTACAAAATGTTCTTTCTTTCCAATAAGAAAAAAATAAATCCTTTCATCTTTCCCTCAATTGACCCTCTCCCCCCCAATTAAGACATCTCTTCTGCTTAACATACAGCATACCTTTTTGCATAAGAATTCTAAAAGTTTGCTCCTTCTGGCGACAATCCTGCCCTTAAAATGGGAGATCAAGAACTGGAAGTAGGAATGAGTCAGACGTACTCTTCAATGACTACAGAGACCATGCCATGATAATCATTTTGTACAAGCTGGTTACTTCTGAAGCTCTGCAGAATGTTGCAAATGGAAATTTTCCAGGCTCAAAAATAAATAAAATAAATCACAACTGCATCAAACAGAAGACAAGGCAATCATGATGCAAAAGACATAGAAACAGCATTAACTATGTGCTTGGAGGCTGCATCCATTTTGCAAATGAACTGGCAACCAACAGTGCTCTTAGGTATTCAGCCTAGAGTAGTAAATGGCAATTATTTCTGAATTCAAACTTGATTAGAACTAAAGTGGGTATAAAAGAGTTGCACATTGCCAATCTGGTCATGGCTGATTTAGAGTTGCCCACAACTGCCTGTAGCCATCACTACATAGAATAGCAATAGTCTGACATATTACTTCATAGTGCTTCATAGCCTCCTCTAAGCAGTTACAGATTCAGCATATTGCTCCCAACAATCTGGGTCCTCACTACCGATCTTGGAAATATAAAAGGGTGAGTCAATCTTGAGCCAATGAGAATCAAACTGCTGGCAGTCAGCAGAATTAGCCTGCAATACTGCATTCTAGCCACTGTGCCACCATGGCTCTTACATACCTCTTTTGCAAATGGGTTGATGGGTAAGTGGGGGTTGCAGACGATTGCAAATGAGCTAATGAAAACATCATCCAAATCCTAACTGTGTGTTATGCAGAGGTGCACACCCTGTGTGCTGATTGGTGTATATGACTTCCTGCTGAGAGGTGATGGAAGGGAAGACACATTCAAACAAGAAATGTTAAAATTTGTTGGCACATAAAACAAACACCTATACAATCATCCCTAAATAACAGTTGCATACGTTCCCTCACTTGTAATGCCAGAGACGTCTGCTCAAGTCTTCATTTGGAGTGACATGGGAAAATGGGGCCTCACATTTGGATACTTGTTAATTTTTATTTTTAAAAAGATTCATATACTTTTTATTTTTGCATCAGGTTTGCAATTTCATCTGGACTTCAATTTCAAATTTCAAACCTTTATTGTAAGTAGTCTGACAGCCCTTCCAGTTTTGTAAATTTATCATATATAATTCTTATTTAGCCATTTTTTTCTTTTAAAAGTATTTAAATTATATGGCAACCAAATATTTCTTACCATTTGGCAATTCTTTTCTACACTGATTTGCTGAAAACCATGTGCCTTTCCTTGATGACAATAGGAAAATCCAATGTATTTTTCTCAGAATTAAAGGTATGTTTAACTAGACCACTCTGTTTCCATAGCAGCCAGTACTTTACAAGTACTACCAGAATGTACCATGTTTGCACTGTTTTTCCAATTGAACTATTGTGTAAGTGTTTTTGCAATTTACTGTGAAGCAATACTTTCAATAAATTATTTTGGTCTCTATTGATTGGAAAAGTTAAATAAGAATAATACATATGTACTTGGTTAATAAACAGAAAAACTTCAGGCTTTCTTGCTCAACCATATGAGTTTGTTCCAGGGGTGAAATCCAGCAGGTTCTGACAGGTTCTGGAAAACCGGTAGCGGAAATTTTGAGCAGTTCGGAGAACCGGTAGCAGAAATTTTTAGTAGTTCAGAGAACTGGCAAATACCACCTCTGGCTGGCCCCAGAGTGGGGTGGGAATGGAGATTTTGCAATATCCTTCCCCTGGAGTGTGGGAATGGAGATTTTGCAGTATCCTTCCCCTGCCACACTCACCAAGCCACACCTACCAACCATACCACGGTCACCAAGCCACGCTCACAGAACCAGTAGTTTGTTTGTTCATGTAATTAACAGGACATTCCATAATTATTAAAAGGATCTGACATTAATCAGAAGAGCTCTGCAAAATATTTGGAAGAAATGCTTTCAAACTGCACTTTGCCAGCTACTGAATGCTTGGCACAGGTGTTCCAAAAACCTTCTCCATCTATCTCCATATGTGTGGGCAGATAGAAATTATTTCCTTCAAAGGATTCCCAAAGAAGCACCCTTTTGAATGCTTTGTACTAACCACTTATTGTATATGAAATTAGCCATTTTCAGGGTAAGAAAAACACTTTTCCAGAAATAGCAATAGCAATAGCACTTAGACTTATATATCACTTCATAGTGCTTTATAGCCCTCTCTAAACAGTTTACAGAGTCAGTCTATTGCCCCCAACAAGCTGGGTCCTCATTTTACCGACCTTGGAAGGATGGAAGGCTGAGTTAACCTTGAGCCAGTGAGGCCAGAACTGTCAAACTCCTGGCAGCCGGTGATCAGGAGAAGTAGCCTGCAGTACTGCATACTAACCACTGCGCCACAGTGGCTCTTTGAAGAAAAGACTTGAATGGATAATAGTTTGATTATGAGGTTGTAACAAAACTTCTTTCATTTTCTGTGATGTTGTTTCCCATATCCTGGACTTTCACAGGGAATGTCTTAACTATCAAAAGTGACTTTTCTAATATGCAAAAATAGTTCAGGAAAAATCCAGTGTTACGGTCTGCTTCTACTCTCCTAGTCTTCATTCTTTGAAGATTTTCATACTAGCAATGTATGCTCTCACCAAGTTATTGCTATGCTAATATATGACTAAAGTAAGAAGCTTCATATCACCCAAAATAAAAAAAATCTTCTATTTTGTCAATAAACATCCAGAGAAATTAACCCAAATGTGATGAATGCCTTTTTTAAAAACAATGAATACACTTTGTTCCTTTATACGTATCAGAAAACATGTCACTATGAAACTGGCCACTCCATTTCTTTTTGTAACAGACCAGATCTATCTGTCTGTCTGTCTATCTATCTATCTATCTATCTATCTATCTATCTATCTATCCCCATCCATCCATTCATTTATTTAAAATTATATGCCACCCATGTGAAAAGCAAATCTTTATTTAGTAATTTATTTATTAGATGTTTAATTTAGGACAATCTTAGAATTCTTGATACTTTACAAAAATAAAAATATCCACAATATAATAATAAATGCCAAAATATTGAACCCCAACAGTTTTAAATTAAAACAATGTCCCAAAAGCAATAATAGTATGATGGTGTTATGTTATTTTAACCAACAACCCTCTGGAAAAGCTATGAACAGCTTTAGTAAACAAAAAGATTGAGGGTGCCGCTGTATATGTATTGTTAGATATATAGTCTCTTTCACTTTATTATCCCATCAAGTATTCTGTTTCATTCTATTTTTTTATGGCTCGAAAACCTCTGAGGACTTCATATTATATTTTTTTCCTACAAACAAGTGTCACATCGCCTTTCTTTATTTCATTTTCCATTCATTCTGTTGGGAGATCTGTTGGGAGCTCAAGCAATCAAATATTTTTCATACTAGACTCATATCTTCCTCTGGCAATTCTACTTTCCTTCTAGTTTAAATTTATGATTAATTACATTTTCATTGTCCTGTATATATCTATCAGCTATGATCTCCAAGATTAGACTCCTTACTTCAGATTTATTCTATCTTCTTTTAGTTTCCCAGGTATACACATCTACTTTTCTTTCATTAATTTCATTCATTAATTCGTACTCTTTACCATTTAATCCTCTTACATTCTGAGTAAAAAATCTTCTATATTACATGATTATCACTAATTGGACCCATACCTATTTATCTCTGCCCCCATTGTGGTTCTGAGCAGTTGAGATTTTAATAGAATGAATAACAAAGAAAATTTGTAGACTGGTAACCAGTCTGAATTATACCAATGCCAAAAGTAGTACAACTTCCTGAGTTAAGGATACTTGTACATTTTGACCAGTATGTCAAAAACACAACCAAAGACAAGTTTTATCCTAAGCATTTTCAAACTATTTTATGCAGGCAAAGATCTGTAATATAGAGATTGCCCTGGAAGACAACATACATTGTTGCCTGCAACCCACTGACATGGAGATGTATCTATTATATGACATACCCTCAGCACTTATAATAATTTTCAGTTAGAGTAATTTGAAACTGGAACACTTAAGAGGCACCACTATCAAAAGTGTCTGCTACATTGGGGTGAAGTTGCCTTTGTCACCTCTTTCGCTTCACTTTTTAGCTAGCTGGAATTTTAAAGAAAACATAATTGAGAACTTCTGATGAGCATCCCTGAAGTGAAGCAATACCATTGTATTTTAATGTTCAACAGTTATGCAAAAATGAATCACTCAATAGGCAGTAAAACAGTAGTATGTTCCGCCACATTCAGGAACAAAACAGAGATATTTGTTCCTCAGGGTAGATAATGCAGAGTACTGTGCAGATAATGATTCATCTGGAGTCTGTTCACAATCCAATAAATTGATTTTAAAGAATTTTCTTTATTCCAATGTAGAATGGTGCAGCGACTGTCTTAAGTATGGTACATGAACAATCTTTGATGCTGAAGTCTCCAAAAAGAAATTCCGGACAGGTTCCTGGAGATCACCATTGGTGGTAAGGGTTTCAAGGAACAAATGTAATGGTCCACAAGAGCAGAAGTAATGTTACAAACAAAAGTTTTGTTGCACGGGGTTGAACGCTATGATTGCTTGTGCAAAAGTATTTAAAAAGAGGATGGAGAAGTTTTTGCATTGCCTTACTTAGAACAGTGGTAAAACAGCAGTATAACATTGACAAGGTTATCCAAGGCTCAAATTAAATCAGCATGTTTTGTATACATATTAATGGTAATGATTAACACTAGACCATTTTTATGGTCTAATGTTTTATATATTATAATTTCAAGCTTTAATATTTTTCTCCAGCTTTTACCTGTATGTGCTTGAGAAGTACATTTCTCTATTTTAAAATAGTGCTTCTCTAAGCACTATTTTAGGATTCTTTTCTAACCTCCTATGGGCAACTTAACACATTTACAAATGGCATTTTTTAACTCTATTCCATCTGTGAAACCTCACCTAAGCCTCGTTAATTAAGGCTCATCTATTAAAGTCAGCTGTTATATCTTCTTTATGTGCACTGTTGTCTTTTGAAGGACAGTTAGCAATAGGGCAGAAGTATTTTTTGATGGTAGCACCTTGCCCCAGTAATTTATCCTTACTTCTGATACTCTGACAGTTAAAGGGATTTTTTTAAAACAAGCATTTGACTATATTTTGCTTAATTTGTTTTTACTGATTGTTTTTATATATCTCTTTTTTACAGCTTTTAGCTTGCTATAGCAGTGTTTCAGGAACTGTTCACAGCTTTATAATATTTTCATTTATTTTATAGGACTGTTGTCGTTTGAAGCACAGTTAGCAATAGGGCAGAAGTATTTTTTGATGGTAGCACCTTGCCCCAGTAATTTATCCTTACTTCTGATACTCTGACAGTTAAAGGGATTTTTTTAAAACAAGCATTTGACTATATTTTGCTTAATTTGTTTTTACTGATTGTTTTTATATATCTCTTTTTTACAGCTTTTAGCTTGCTTTAGCAGTGTTTCAGGAACTGTTCACAGCTTTATAATATTTTCATTTATTTTATAGGACTTGTATCTTGAACTATTCAGGGGCGTTATTTATTATTTTTGCAGAAGAAAAGCACACCAGACATTTAAATTAAATAATTAACAAAATATTATTACTTATTAAGCTAATTCATCCCTAATAACATAAAAACCTAGCTAAATATGTTTACAGCACATCTTGTGGCATATTAAATGAAAATATTCTTCATTCTTCCTATCTCTGCTTGCTTAGAACAACATTTTTTTTTAATCAAACATATTGATGAATGGAGTGATTTGATCAGATGTATGCCAGCTACAATTAACGGGACTCTAGGAACTTTCATGTACACAATAAAAGTACAGTTAAAACAGCCACAAGTCATAATAAAAATAAACATCAAAGATTCGTAGACCAATATATGTATCAAACAATCATTAATGTAAACCACTCCATAATATTTCAGCTTTCAGCAGATTCTGGAGACCTAGCAATGAAAAAGCAGGCATAATTTCTACAGAAATGCTATTCCACAAGATAGTATTCTACAAGGAGTATGCTGTGGAAATTATCCATGGTCTTCAGTGGTCATAAAGTCAGGGAGACTGAAGACTGTAGAAACCATTTTTTAATGACTGGACCTATCTTGGGGAATAGCTTCTCTTAGATGGAGATGATGCTCCTAAAGGTCAATTACCAGCAATTTGTACTACACATTGGAAGCCCATAAGAAGCCAATGCAGGACCTGAAGCCCAATATAATGTGCCCATGGTTGTGAGCGTCAACCATTAATTGGATTGTTCCATAATGACATAATCAAGCATAAGCTATTAATGTAAGATCTCTCTACTTCAAGTAAGGCCACAACTGATACACTAGCCAGAGCAGGGCAAAGGTTCTTCTGGCTATGGCCTCAACCACCAATATAGTAGTAACAATTAATTCATAAAGATCCTCAATTCCAGATGTGCCATCCTACTGAAAGACAACACTAGAGTTGTGCCAAACACAAATAGCAATTCCATCTCGTTTAGCTTCAGCCAGTTTTATGCCATCTAGAACCTATGTCAAGATGTTGATAGTATCCCCTGAGGAAGAACAATGTTAAACAGCAAGGAAGTGAGATCCAAACCTTACGGTACACAAGATATGTGCAGCTGATGTGCCAATCTTTCCTCCTTTGTGATAACCAACTGGAAATACCCACCAAGGAAAATAGTACCTCTAGGATATCATTATCAATTATCTTAAAGGATGCTGACATATCTGTCAGAATCAGTGTACACTCCCGCACATCAACATTCTGATTAAGGTCAACAAAACTATTATCAGTGCCATTCTCTACCATGCTCAGGCCTGAATTCTGACAAAAAACTGAGATTACCTAGGAGAAATTCATGATGACCATATATGGAAGCCCTATACATAGGAAAAACTCCTAATCCAGCCTTCAGATAATAGAAATGAAAATTACCTAAGACCAAAAGGCAAACTGATACTTACACCAGCTCAGAGACCAGGCCAAATAGATGAGGAAATGAACCTGCCAGCGAATGGGACAGAGAGTACATCAAAAGGATTCCCAGCTTTTGAGAGACCAACATCATAAGCCTTGTTCAACTAGCTCTGAATAACGCATAACTGACCTTGTCATTTTGAATTTTTATTTTGGCATGTAACATTTTGCAATGCTAATTCTAGCATATTTCATGCAACTCTGAAAAAATAACACTTTTTAATGTTTACATTCCTTTGTCAGTAGATTACTCTTTCTTTTTAATAGTTTGTTTTAGTCTTGCAAAATTGTTTTGTATTTATAAATCAGAAAAGAGATTTTAGTATTTGAAGTAGTGTACATTAAAAATGAATAACGGCTTACATTGAAAGGCAGTTTTAAAATATTTTTTCCTTTGCATTGATTTTGATCTTTGTAAAATATTTGGGACCAATTAAAAGAGAAAAAAGCATTAGGAGACAACAGTGTCAAATACCTAGTTCATTTCTCTCTTTTAGATACATTGATGTAAGACTACATCTTAAACTTGTAAATTATGTTTTAGAGTTTCTGTTGAAATACAAAAAGCAGTGTAAATTTTATATGGTTAGTGATGATATAAATCTTTTGGAAATTAAAAAATCAATAATATATGATATAAATGCAAGACTAAGTAAAAACGATTGATCGATTAATCAATCAATCAACTTGTTCCATCAAGTTGGTGTCAACTCTTAATAACTACATAGATTTTCTCCTTGACGATCTGTACTACCTGGTCCTCTAACGATGCACCCATCATCACTAAAACTGAATCCACCTTGCTGTTGGTGGTCGTTCTCTTCTCTTTCATTCACCCTCTCCCAGTATTATTTATCTCTTATTATCTCTTATCTATCTCTTCCCACTTATTACTATAACTATGTTGCTTGTATCTTTTAATTTATATTGTTTTTATTTGTTTCCTAGTACGATTTGATAGCTTATTAGTAACCTTGACTATTACTAAGTGTTGTATCTTTTTATTCTAGATGAATGTATTTTATTCTCCTTATGTACACTGAGACCATATACACCAAAGACAAATTTTATTTATTTATTTATTGAATTTATATCCCGCCCTTCTCCCCGAAGGGACTCAGGGCGGTAAACAGCCGAAAATTAAAATAACATACAATATAAAAGTTAAGATAATTAAAAATAAATTAAATTAACCGGCCTCCCAATTTAAAACCTCAAGCTATACAATTAAAAACTAACCCATAAAATATATTCAGGCCAGGCCGGCTTGCTGAAATAAAAACGTCTTCAGGGCCTTACGGAAAGTGCGGAGATCCAGAATCAACCGTATTCCAGGAGGTAGCTCGTTCCAGAGGGCAGGTACTCCTACAGAGAAGGTTCTCCCCCTGGGGGCCACCAGCCGACATTGCTTGACCGACGGCATCCTGAGGAGGCCCTTTCTGTGAGAGCGTATTGGCCGGTGGGAGGTTATCAGTAACAGAAGGCGGTCTCGTAAATACCCTGGCCCTAAGCCATGGAGTGCTTTAAAGGTGAGAATCAACATCTTGAAGCACACCCGGAAGACCACTGGGAGCCAGTGCAGCTCGCGCAGGAGAGGTGTTATATGGGAATGCCACGTCGCTTGTGTGTCCAGGCACACTTGGCCAATAAAGAATTCTATTCTATTATTCTATTCTATTCTATTCTATTCTATTCTATTCTATTCTATTCTATTCTATTCTATTCTACTCTACTCTACTCTACTCTACGCTACTCTAGCATTTTCTAGAGTACTAGGTTTTTGCATAATGTATCCAAAGTAGGATACTTTTTAGAAGGGACAGAGCCTCACTGGGGAAAAGATAGAAGTGGATGAGGCCATGTACCAATTGTATGTGGTTTTGCATTTTTTTTCAATATCCCTTTCTTTGAAGGGGTGGTGATTATCAATATTTCTTTGTTGGTTTCTTTGTTTTTTAAAAGCTACTTTAGGATGTTTTTTATTTCACCAAAAAGTACACTAGTGATTTTTTTTCAGACATGTTGCCAAAAAATAATGTTTTAGTCAGGGGGTAAACTCTGGGTACCCTTTGGAGACCACAATAAAGAAGACCAGGGGACTTATGGAGCTAATTGCCAATCCCCAAATTACGCTATTAAGGAAGTTCACTGGGTAATTTGCAAAGGAGAAGGCAGAAATTGTTGTGAAAATAAAAGGAAATCCTGCTTCTTTGTAAATGGCACACTAGGAAGTATCCAAGCCATGTATGAGGAGGGAAAACCATTATTTTTCTTAATGAGATCTCGTTCCAATAACAGTTCGCTTTTTATGAAACCAGATAATATAGAAAAGAGAATTGGGCATTCAGATAACTCTTCTAGTTTATTCCTTCTACATGGTATAGTAAATTGAGGCCAGAAAATGAATCAGAAAAATTTAAGACAGGAAATCAGGAAAAACAATGCCACAAGCATGGTTGTTTTTGATATTTGTTGATGAAATATCAAAAAGTAGACTCAAGTGTTGCAATGTGATAAAGTTATTACTCTTATGCCTTATACTGATGAGCCTAACTACTCCTTTCTTTTCTTCATAATTTTATTTTGTATGCATATATTCATTGCTTTAATATCCATAAACTACTCCAGGGTATGCATTTTCATAGGATTATTGCAATCACAATAGGTCTTTGCCTTCAAAAAGGCATGCTGAACTAGAGCAGGAAATGTATGTTTGCCGTTATATTTATTGCTTAATTTTTAGGTTGAACAGAAGCCATGCAATGTTCTTTATTTACTTAAAACATGCAAAATTATGTTATTCTTTCCTATGGTTGAAACAAGATGCCAGTATAAACATGCAGCCACGATATAAATGAAGTCTTCAAGTGAAAACAAAACAAAATAAACCAAAAAGGAAAAATTATATATAAATATAAATAAAAACAGAAGAAAAATACTTGAACCAGTAATTTTAATTTTTCTACAGCAGGATAAAGGAAGCAGCCCAAGTAAATTAAACATATAACACTTTTCTCAAAGTATCAATATAAAGGGTTGTGCTGCACTATTGAAATAATTTGGAACTCAGGAATATGCAAATATACCTGTCTGCAACTATTTAAAGCAGATTATACAGATTTACATAAAGGCTTTGATTTCTGGACAAATCTACTCCACATTTATGGCTGTATTTTCTCTGAAACCATGATACTAATTCATCCAAGTCAGGTTTGAAAGACTTGTACTGAATACACCAATTCCTGAATTGGAGTTGAATAGCTGTTGAGAGAAGATTTACAGCTACTAGATTTACAGTCTAAGTGTGAATCTTAATATCTAGATTTGTTTACTATAGAAAAAAAACACCCTAAAAACTAAGGATTAAACTATGGCTATATATTTCCTAATGCCAGGCCCAAAACCAAGAATGACACGTGACAAATCTTATAAGCTAAATTCTGAATTGTTTTATACCTATAGACAGAATCTTGCCATGCTGAAGTGTCTGCATCTACAGTATACTCTGAGAACTATTAGGGAGGGACTGTCTTCACCCTCTTTCTCTCACACATACTCTCTGGGCAGAGCTGCTTCTTACTCCTCTGGAATGTGCCCCTTCCTCCTGGCAATCCATCTCTTCAGTATATTCCATCATACTTTATAATGCTGACAACAGTTTGTCAGGTTGTTAAGGCTTCACTCCAGCACTAGAACAAAATGGCCAACTAGTTAGTTAAATTAACCCACCCTGTGAATCCTAGCAGATAAGATGGAATGTATCATAGCCCTATATCTTGGATCTATTTGTCAGGTTTTCCCAGACATTATGTCAAAATTAATTCATCTCTTTTTGGATGCTGATAGACAAACTTGAGGAATTATGTTAAGTACAGGTAGTACTCACTTAACAACCAGTGACTTAATGGCTATTTAAAATTATCACAGCATCATAAAATATGCTTTACATCTGAAAAGAACTTCTGACTGTTGTAAAATGTTGTGCCCCACCAACCACACTCACATGACCAAGTATTGGATGCTTGACAATCGGCTTGTCGCATCCTGTGATGATGTGATCACAATTTGTGATGGGTTTTTTGCCATTTTCTGATTGTAGCAGTATTGTTGGGCTGCTTTTTAAATTTATTTATCATTTTTTACATTGTTGGGGGCAAATTTTATGTCATATATTTTAATTAGCTGGTTTGACACTATCCTAATGAAGTTCTATATAAGCTGAATTCATAAACAGACCAAGAAATGGGATAGCTTCAGACAGGGTATTTTGGTTAAATTTTTGTTTATTTTACTGCTATAAATCATCTGGAATTTTATGACAGGTTGTATACAAATTTTTATTTAGAAATTATCTCATCTCATCTCATCTTGTGTCAGAAATGTAAGAACTAGAAACGGGGAAATTATTAATTTAAATTTTAAAAGAGTAAAACTTAAATAAAGACATAGATTTACTGTATATAGTTCTAGCCCAATGTCGGGCCATGTTGATGGCAGGGATATTTCTGACCAGCAAGTCATTCTGTGCTCCTGTGTTGGTCCTACGGACCGTTGTAAAAGACTGATAGTTGTTTGAATAGAGCCACATTTCACAGTAATATCCTTGTCTTCAGGATATTTTTCAGTCCTCAGGATTGCTATGTAAACTACCAAGAAGACAGTCTATTTTGAGTATTTATATCTCAGTTCATTTTTAATATCTTAGTTTCCTTTCAAGAACTAGCTGCCAAATGCTTTCCAGATCTGCTTTATTCTAGTGGCCTCCTATTTTTCTCTGGAATTTCAAGATAGGCAGTAATTTCTTAAGATCAAATTTAGCATCAAGTCAAAGCCTTCTATAAGTGCTCTTCTGGCTGTCATTATCAGGACACCCTCCCCTGTTGCTGTTGCAGATAATGTTTTTATTTCTTGATTTCTCCCTGTTACACGTGATGTCAGCATTCCAGAAAAATCCCCAACTCAAAGTAAAATCTCCGAGGCAGGCATTTCTCAAAGTTCCATTTATTAGAGTAGGTAAACTGGCACATTTGGGAAAATCCAAATCTGAGAGTTCTGGTTTTCCCTCAGTAAATCAAAACCCCAAATCCAGCCCCTGCAGCCATCAGTCTGTCACATGGCCCAATCACCATCTGTCCCAACTACAGCCATACCTGCAACCACTCCTCCTCTAGATGCATAAACACCATGACCTTGACCAAAGGGAAGAATGCTATTATGTCTAACTACAATCGCTCCTCTAAATCCCCCCTCCCACTTTCCCAAGCGCAAGAAGTTGGCAGCGGGGAAGCATCTGGTGCTAATATGGCTTCCAAAGCTGACACATGACTGTCTAAGAAGCTGGATGCCACATTTATTAGATCACTCCTTGTAATTGCACAAATCAATCTTGTTACATTTTACTTGCAATTTCTGGCTAGCAGTCTGATTCTGAAGGGGAGGTTGATCTGTTTGGGAAGAAGGAGACAGACACTGGTAAAACTAAACATAGTGAGGCTGAAACTGCATCATCCCAAGAGGATGGAAAGGTAGAGAGACCTGAGTGGGTAGGGGGAGTTTGTGTTAGCCTCAACTACTGAAGAAATGAAAGTAATAGTAGTAGCAGAACCTGACAACTTCAGATTCAGAGGAAAAAGTAAATAAATAGGTAAAGGTGACACTATAAGAAATGAAGCTAAAGAAGCAAAAACCACTCACTCAGGGTAGAGAGAATCATGTGTCAAAATTGAACTGGAGCCTCTTAAGGCCAACAGAAGAACAACCATATTTCTGCTGAATCAGAAAGGTGAAAGAAAAACCCTTCATAACAACAGAAGAAAATATTTTCAGCCCAGAATTGCTGTAAGGTCCTAAAGTAAAGATTAATCCTAGACCAACAATCAAGCAATAAACAATACCCCAACCAATGAACTACCAATTCAGACTAGCAAATTAACAGTAAACAACAGTCTAATTAAGAAACCACCAAGAACACACTCACTAACACTGACAGAGCAAGCCAGTTGTATATAAACAGACAGCAAGCCCACTCTCTTGTACACTGATGATATTACCTGGTTGAATAATGAAATGTCTGCAAAACAAAAAAGAACCAAGCTCAAACAGCATCAAGAACCCCACAAAACCCCTTCAATTTAACCTTAGAAGGATACATTCATATAAATGTTTTGACATGTCCTACTTACAGTGGGCAAACATTTCTGAATTAAAAATATATGAAACTTTTGCAATGGATATATCTCACATTATAGAGATGAAATTCAAAAACTAAATATCCTCTGTGAATTAAGTCATAATCTAAACAGCATTGCATTCACTGCCATATTTGAGCACCCATTGGTGGATGCCAATACAAAATTTATTTGCAGAGTGCAAAATGGATAGCTATTCTCCAGGGTTTTTTTAGTAGTATAAATGTATCTTCTGCATAAACCAGTGACAAGGATTTTAATGCTCTTCAGATGTTTCTAGCAAACAAAATTCCAATAAAATTCTCCCATTCTGCCATATTGGCTTCAGCCAAAGAAAACTAACATCCAAATAATCTGAAATCCAAAATATACCGAAAGCACTACATTGCCTTTTCAAAAACTATAGTAGTCAATAAATGACATAACTAATGAGCTTGCATAGGAATGGAGAAAGGATAAAGAAAAATTGAGTTATTTCAATATAGGTGTCACCCAAATCAAGTAATTTGCTCTGGACAGCACTTTTACTCTTAGTTTTTACTCAGACTATTTAGTTTGTCAGTTATGTTCTTAATTACTAGGAATATGAAATGAAATGGCATGACTTTTGCTTTTGTTATCAGATCCCTCAAAGTTTTTTCCCCCCATAGCTCTAATCTCTCACACTATGAAACATCAAAGATAAATTCTGAATAAACTACAGCTGAAAACAGCAAAGCTTGTAAAGCTGTCAGGATGTGTCACTTACCTCTTGGAAATTAAGAAAAATTGCAATAGCCAGCATAGATCTGTAAAGGGGGCAGGAAGCTATTTGATTGCAATAGGGGTTGTTAATTTCAAATTTTAATGTTACGCTAATTGCTGACATTTTGCTAATGCTATGCTCATCTTTATGAGAAACAAAAAGGAAAAGGGGTCATTAATGGGGAAAAATGGTTGTTCAGTGCCACTGACATTTTGTGTTAGAATATGGGGAGAGATTTGGGACTTTTTCAGACTTCCTTCTTGAGACTTTGCAATTATGCTTTATAGAGGGGAAAAAAACTTGTTGACACATTCTATTTTTCATAACGCAATGATCTAAGATAAAAGTTGTCAGGCTCATGATAATATTTCCATTATCTCTCAGTAAAAACTCCACAATTATGAGGTAGTTCATCAGGTAGTTCAACATATAGACATGTGGAGTTGTATAAAAACAATATCTGCTATTCTTGCAGGAATATCATTTACCATATTATTTACAATTTAAATAAGAGTCCAGATAAAAACATATAACAAACGGTTTTAATTCGAACAAAGGATGTTACAAGGATTATGAAAATGAGTTTATTTCCATAGTGGAGATGGAACTTGGATTTCCGTTACCATGATTCCTAGTAGAAAACTAGTACTATTTATACAATTTTCTCAGTAGAAAAAAAAATGTGTATCTTCTTCTCAGCAAGTATTGTTAGTTTTCTGAAAGAAAATATGAAAAGTCAAGTTCTCCACTGAAAGTGGAGACAGCAGCCAGACGTGGGTTGTGCTCATTGGTCAGATGAGGGACTGAGCCTGTCAAATCTTTCTTAAATACTGCCCCTGTTGTCAGGGCTCCCAGCTTTCTGCTCATCGTCAGACTGGACAATTGTGTGGAAAGTGTGCTCTATCAGCTTACAGCGTTAGTGTTGTTTGTTTCTACCTACCTTTATTCGGTTTTTGACTATTGGATTCCCCACTGACTATTCTCTTGCTATCTGGACTTGGATTTGGAAAATTTTGGCTCTCAGAAGCTCCGTGCGGGCTTCTGAGTTTTCTACTTCATATCTCAGCCCCTGGGATCATCACGAAGACTAGTTAGTCGGTCACGGTTGTGGTGGAGCTTTTCGCTTCCTTGGGGGGGACCTGAGTGTTCAGTTGGCCATTAAAGGTTATTTACCTTAATTTCGGGCTGTTTGTGGAGCCTTGCGCTCCTAACCGCTACGGAGGAGCGGCCATTTTTTTCAATTCAATCTCCACTCCAATTGAGTGGCGCTTCGAGCTACCCAGTGCTAGCCGCTTGCCGGCAGTTTAAAGGATTCAGTCCTTCAGGTTTTTTCCTGAGGGCGGCTTCTGCACCTTTTAAGCACTTTGATCCCCTATTTGTAGCAGCTGTTGGGCACGGATCGCTGGCATTGGAACGGAGCTTCGCACTCCCTGTCCCTAGCCGCTTGTCGGCTCCCCACTGGAGATCGGGGTTTTTTGCCTCTGGCCCAACAGCTTCAGCCTCGGAGACCTCATTATCGGCCTCCCTCGCCCATCTCAAGCCGCCCTATATCTGGCCGATCTCTCAGCTGTTTGGCGCCAAGATAATTACCTTGGAGTGGAGCCTCGCGTGCTCCCTGTCAGTTGCCCCATCGCCATTTTGAATGGGCGCTGCAGCGTCTGGGGATCACACCGGGCCTCCAGCCTTTAAGGCTGTGCCTGCACACATTAACAGCCCTCTGGCACTGATTGAGGACTAGGATCATCATTAGTCAGCCTTATCATCCCTGCCATTCCTGGAGGGAGGTTTCATACACACTGCTGACTGTTCCTAAAGCTGATTTCTCTGGCTCCTTGGGCTTCCCTCTTCATATTAACCTCACAGAGTTAACTGGGATTTGTTTTCCCTGTGGTTTTTTTTTTGGCCTACCTGGTTCGGGTGTTGTTTCCCAAATCATTCCCAAAGCTCAAGCCAAGTCTAGGCATGGCCGGAAGGCCACGGTCAGAGAGCAGTCAGAGACCTCCACACGGGAGGACCAGGCCCAGGCGCAAGGTGAAGGGGCTCGACTTACGTCTAACTCCACCTCTTCCAAACGTTCCTCGTTAACTTCTAAAGTGCCTAAAGGCCAGGAAAAGCCTTCAAATGAAGTGCATAAAAAGCACAGTGACAAGGGTCCACTATACTCCAGAACTGTCAGGATGCCTCCTAATGACCCTGTACGACATCAGTCTATGACCCCAGACCAAATATCCTTGCAGGACTATCAAATGTCAGTGAATTCAGCCGAAGTTTGGGGGTCTCCTCCCTTGGGGGGGATGCGTACTACCGTGGAGTCTAGCGCTCCCGTGCTCTTGGTGGTTCATCCACCTACTTCTTCTGTTCCAGTCCGAGCCTCTGCAGAGGCCGGCCCGGCCCCAGGTCAACCTCCAGTCAATTGGCAACCAGAGGACATTCAACGCATGATTGCCGTAGTGGTACATCAATCGCTTTCTTCTCATTTCTACCTTACAAACCAGCCATCCTCCACTCATTTGGTTCCTTCGGAACTTGCAGATTCTCCAGGCAGATTCGAGATGGATGATGCTATCTCTCTGGCTGGTTCAGATTCTCTGTCCATTTCCAGTGTCAGTGGTCACTCTAGGGAGGCTGACATGGAACTCCAGGAACTGGAGTTGTCAGAGGATGAGGGGTTACCCCCTGACCAACCTGCCTTCACGGGTCTGTTTCCCCAGGCTCTCTTTAAGTCGCTTCTCTTTAAGGCGGTGAATGCAGCCCAACTAGGACCGACTTCTCTTCCAGAGCCTCCACCAGCTGCGGGCTCTTTAAATCCGTTGTTTGCCAAGCAACCTAAGGCAGTGACGGCCATCCCTACCCCTCCATTTTTCTTGGAGGTCATCCAGAAGCAGTGGTCTGCTCCCACTTCGGTTCCAGTGCCATCTTCCACGGACAAAAGGAATTTCATTGTGTCATTTGATCTGGAGTCTTTACTACACATACCCTCTGTCGATGCTCCTGTGACGCTTTACTCTCAACTTCATCCATTCCAGGAGATCCAGAGGAAGGTCTTCAGCCTGAGGAGTGCAGATCTGAACAGGTCCTTCAGAGGGCCCACCTTGGAGCGACATGGGACATCAAATTGGTGACCACCGCATCTTTCTTTAATCGAACAACGCTCCTGTGGCTTCGGCAGTTACAAGATAAACTTTCTTCTGAGGACTCTAGGTTAAAGCAGGACCTGAACAAGATTGTGGTGTCCATGCAGTTTTCTGCGGATGCTATGTTACATGCTACTCAATCTGCAGCTAAGTCCCTGGCCTCTTCCATCGCAGCCCGCCATTTAGTGTGGCTCCACCACTGGCAGGCCAACGCTAGACATAAATGGCGTCTAGCGTCGGTACCCTTCTTGGGCACGAAACTGTTTGGTGATCACTTAGACAAGTTCCTCGTGGAAACCAAAGATAAACGGAAGATCCTGCCTGCAGTTTTCAGTAGAGGGGAACCTCGCTTCTCCCCTTATATCCCCCATCCTCATTTTTGATCTTCGGAGGGGGGGTTGGGTCTCTCCTGCAACATGGGTAATTTCTACCCGGGGGCTTTGAACTCTAGACAGAGGAATTTTCAAGAGAGACCACTCAGGGGGAGGAATTTCAGTCCCCGGTGACCCTTTCGAGGGGGAGGGGTCGCTCCATCCATCGTCGTCGTTAGTAGTACTGGGAAACCTCCCATTGGCGGAAGATTGGGCCTCTTTGCCAAGGCTTGGGAGAGTACTACTTCAGATTGCTGGGTCCGGGCTTCCATTAGATCAGAACTGGCCATTGAATTTGTTTCCAACCCCCCCTTTGTCTTTTATTTGCTGCCCTCTGTCCCAGGTAGTCGAATGGCGAGCCCTTATGGAGTCAGCTATTAGCCACTTGCTAACCATTAAGGCTATTCAATGAGTGCCTAGTGATCAAACGGGACAGGGGTTCTATTCTCGAGTCTTCTTAGTCCCTAAGTCATCGGGTGGGTGGAGACCTATTCTGGACCTTAAATGATTGAACCAATTTGTAATCTACAGAAGGTTCAAAATGCAATCTTTGCAATCAATTCTGGACGGCGATCTCCTCTGTTCAATAGATCTTACGGAGGCTTATCTCCATATCCCCATTCGCATTTCTCATAGGAAGTTCCTTTGTTTTTGTTGTGCTGGGGTTCACTACCAATACAGAGCCTTACCCTTTGGGCTTTCTTCAGCTCCCTGTAGCTTCACCAAAATTTTGTCGGCTCTAGCTGCTTACCTCAGGCTTTGAGCCATTCGTCTCCAGTGATACCTGGATGACATCCTCATTATGTCATCTTCCCATCAGCAGGCCATTACTGATCTCCGTCTTACGATTCAGACACTAGCCTCGCACGGCTTTTCTGTTAACATAGAGAAAAGCCACCTGGAGCCCTCTACTAGGATTCTCCATTTGGGGGCTATAATTGATTCAGTGGAAGGTAAGGTTTTCCTCTCCCCAGATCGACAAGCCGGGTTGAGAGCCCTGGTAGCTCAGGTCATGAAAGATAGAAAGGCAGTTGCTTTTGAAACTGCTGGGCAAGATGGTCTCAGCCATCTCTATTGTTCCCTGGGCCAGGTTACATCTTAGAGACCTCCAATGGTTTCTCTTACCTTTGCAGAAGGCAGGCAGGGGATCTTCTTTGGCGGGAATTGCAGTTCCAAGAGAGGTACTCACGTTCTTTCGCTGGTGGCGATCTCCTGTGATTTCCAAAGGCTGCCTGTTCCTGGAGCCTCAATGTGTAATAGTGACAACCGAAGCCAGCAAGCTTGGTTGGGAAGCTCACTGCGGGGCGCAAGTAGCACAGGGCACTTGGTCCACCACAGAAGCTGCCCACAGTATCAATTGGCTGGAGCTGCGGGTGAGTTACTTAGCACTTCGTGCCTTCCGTCAGCTGGTGTATGGCGCACATGTGTTGGTTCTCACTGACAACACCTCCACCAAGGCCCACGTGAATCGCCAAGGCGGCACCAGGTCCAGGTCTCTGATACAGGAAGCAAAGCGACTCAGACTTTGGGCAGAACAGCATCTCACCTTGTTGAAGGAGGACCATATATCAGGAGAAGTGAATGTGACGGCGGATTGGCTGAGCCGCCAAAAGATAGATCACGGAGAGTGGAGTTTCCATCCTCTACTATTCCAGATGATAGCAGACCACTTCGGAACACCACAGGTAGACCTGTTTGCTTCCCAGCAGAATACCAAGCTGCCTCACTTCTTCTTCCGTTTCCACTATCAACAGGTGGAAGCTGTGGATGCCCTGCGCTCCCCCGGCCACAAGTCCTGCTGTACGCCTTTCTGCCAAATCCCCTCGTCCCGAGGGTTCTTCGAAAACTCCTACTAGAACAGGCGGAGATCATTCTGGTGGCCCCACATTGGCCGAGGAGGTCGTGGTTTGCAGACCTCATGAATTTATCAGTGTCTCCTCCTTGGAGGATTCTGTGTACCCCAGATTGCCTCAGCCAAGGAGCAATTGTACATCCGGAGCCTCAGTGGTTACAGATGACCGCCTGGCGGTTGAACGGGACGCTCTGCAGCGGGATCACATCCCATCCTCAGTAATTCATACTATCCAGGTGTCCCAGTGGTCATCAACGGAATGGATTTATTCGGCCACTTGGCAGACCTTTTTGTCTTGGTGTGAAACCCAAGGGTTCTCCTCTCTTCAAGCTTCTGTGGTGCAGGTCCTGATGTTTCTTCAGGCTGGTTTGGACAAAGGGCTTTCTCCCAACACTCTACGGAGACAGGTGGCTGCTATTTCGTCAATCCTGACATACAATTCCACTCATTCTTTGTCACAACATCCGTTGATTCATAGATTTCTCCGAGGAGCAACAAATCTCTGTCCTCCAGTTCTCCAGTACATCGGTACCCCACTTGGGACCTTTCTCTGGTGTTGGACTCTCTTACGGGGTCTCCGTATGAACCGCTGTTTTCTGCAAGTCTGCATCTTTTATCTGGGAAAGTGGCTTTCCTTATAACTTCTGCGTGGCAGATCTCGGAAATTGCCGCATTGTCTATCAGGGATGATTTGTGTGTATTCCATGCGGACCATGTGGTCCTCAGATTGGACCCTACATTTGTGACTAAGATTAACTCTCCCTTTCATCGTTTGCAGGAACTGGTTCTGCCAGATTTCTATCCCTGTCCTTCCAATCCATTGGAGAGCCAATTGCACATGTTGGACATCCGATCGGCTCTTTAGCTCTACATCCAGAGGACAGCTAATATTCGTCGGACAGAATCATTGTTCATTTCCTTTTCCCTGCTTCCTTAGGGCACAGAGTGACTTCTTCGATGGTGGATCGTTGGATCCAGGCAACAATTACTATGGCATACGAACTCTGGTCTTTGCCTCCTCCTACCAATGTGACAGCTCATTCTACCAGAAGTGCTGCAACTTCAGCTGCTTGGGCTTCTAGGGCTTCATTGCTTGAGATCTGCAGGGCAGCTACTTGGACATCTCCTTCCCCCTTTGTTAGACACTATAAGCTAGATAAATTTGCCTCTGCGGAGGCTGACTTTGCGGGGAGTGTTACAGGGTATTGAGATCCAGGGAAAGTCTTCTGCCCAGACTGTTCCCTCCCATGAACTGGGACAATGAACTTTGGTATGTCCCATGTCTGGCTGCTGTCTCCACTTTCAATGGAGAAGGGGCATTGGCCCTACCTGATACGCCCCTTCTCGTTGAGTGGAGACAGCAGCCAGCCCCACCCTTTCTTCAGTCTGGACACTAAGGTTATTACTGTTCTTTCACATGTTGTTTCTGTTTCTCTTTCCACACTCCGAGTCTGTCTTCCTCCTTCAATAAAGCTGGGAGCCCTGGCAACAGGGGCAGTATTTAAGAAAGATTTGACAGGCTCAGTCTCTCATCTGACCAATGAGCACAACCCACGTCTGGCTGCTGTCTCCATTCAACGAGAACGGGCGTATCAGGTAGGACCAATGCCCCGTCTCTTCCCATCAAGAAATAAACTTAGAAAACAATGTTGAAGAAACAATGGGATACTTGACATTCTTATTTTTATCCCAGTGGGTTAATTTTCTTTTTAGAAAGAGACAATAAGTAAAAGAATAAAAAAAAAATTAAAAAAGAAGGGATGCACTTGCAGAATGGTGGAACCAAATAGCATAATAAGCCTTACTTCAATCAAGGTATGATTGATTATGATGTGTTAAACATTTAACTTGCTCTTTTGAAAATGGCCTTCACACATGGTTTATTATACCACTGTTGGTATATACAAATAGATCTTTCATTTGCAGCTTTCATGCAAGACCAAAATGTCTCAAATTATAAGAATCAGACTTCCAAATTACTTTAGAAATGAAGTGTCATCAGTTACAGAGGAAATCATTATTTGTGATAGTCGTTCTTTTTCCTTCCAGGATATAATTTCTAATCTTAATTTTCAGTTAGTGCTGATCATTTGGATATAAGTAATGGTGTTATATACTGGGCTATTAATGGTGTTATATCCTGGGCTATTAACATTTGAATCTTTTCTATTTCTATTACGTGGCATCAAACCTAACAGCTTATTAAACAAAAGATTTTTAAAAACCCAAATAAGAATAACTTTTTAAAAAGGGGGCATTGCATTTATATTGTTGCTTTACTGTGTATCTGAAGAATATACTGTATTATATTAAGGAAATATAACAATCACAAATTTCAATCTAGATTTTTTTTTAACCCCAAACTTGATTTGAGTTTGGGTCCAGATCCAACTTTTGATTCAAAAATATTAATGTGCATCATTGGAAAACAATTACTTGGTTGAAATTTTCAGAAATATGTGGTAAATCATAGATACATATATAAACATAATAATGATAATGCTGAGAGTATTTAAGATACAAATATTAATGAAACCTGAAGTTTCTCCTTTAGGTATTATGGACAAATCAATCAAAAAAACAATTTGGTACGCTATTTCTTTACATGGTGACTGCTGCAAGGTTTGTGCTTGCTAAGCATTGGAAAGGGAAAAAAATATCGACTGTTGAAGAATGGATCTTAAAATTGACTGAATTAGCAGAGATGGTGAAACTAACTGCTTTGATTAGAGACAATGGACTAGACAGCTTTATAAGAGACTGGAAGCCATTTATGGACTTTCTACATGTTAAATACAATAACAGATAGTTAACAGAAGGATTTGAAGATTAGTGTAATGTTTGGGCTAACCTGTTGACTTTTTTCCCCCTTTTTTTTTCTACATATATATTATGATAGATTTTCCCATCTGGAATATTTCTTTATTTAACATACTGTGTTTCTCCAAAAAGACGACCCACCTTGAAAAGAAGCCCTATCATGTTTTTGATCGCATACAATCAAATTAAGCCCCACCCACAAAACTAGCCCTAATTAAGACCCTACCCCCCCCAGGGTGTAGGGGGAGCCGAGGCACACATGTAAAAAATAAGCTAGGGTGGGGATGGGGGTGGTGGTGGAACTGTCCTATTTACCAGGCCTCGCACACCCTGACACCTGCCTCATCTTCTTCTGTGGCCACTTGCCGTCACTCGCACGCATCACCCTGGCCTCTGTTTCGCTTTTAGATGCCTGCCGGAAGGCATCTGCAGCCTTCTATTATCTCTATTATCAGCTGCAGATACCTTCCAGCAGGCATTTGAAGGTGAAACCAAGGCCGGGGCAATGTGTGCAAGTGGTGGCAAATGGCCACAGAAAAAGTGGGCCAGCAGCGGGCTCCTGCTGGGCAGGGCTGTCGGTGCCACTGCCGCGAGGTGTCAATAATTAGAACCCTCCAAAACCTGCCTAGCCATTTTTTCAGTGGTCAAAAGAAAATAAGACCCGGCCTTCTTTTTGGAGAAACACGGTAGTATTATTGTCAAATAAGGATGGGAAAGCTTACAATTTATCTTAGACCTGTTATGTAAGATGAGAAGAACCTATCATTTTTTTTAAATCTTTCAGTACCCAGCCGAGGTATATTTTTATGCTCAATGTTGGATATTTTTGACATTTGAGGATTTCCCCCATCTTTTTTCCTTTCTTTTGTACGCAAGAAATTTTCAGAAATATTAGCTCATTAGGAAGGACTGTATCAAGCCAAATTCAAAATAAATAGATGCAATACATTCTGTGCTAGACAATGTATATGTTAAACATTTGGGCAGAAGTAGAAAGATCTTGCAGGTGAATCATAGCAGTTATTAAGTTAGTAACATGGCTGTTAAGTGAATCTGGCTTCCCCATTGACTTTGCTAGTCAGAAGGTCACAAAAGCTGATTACATGATCCCAGGACACTGCAACTGTCATTAATATGAGTCAATTGCCAACTGTCTGAATTTTGATCACTTGACCATGGGAATGCTGCAATGGCCATTAAGTGTGAAAAATGGTCATGAGTCACTTCTTTTAGTGATGTTTTAAGTTTGAACAGTCACTAAATGAACTGTTGTAAGTCGAGGACTACCTGTACCTGAAAAATTTAGAAATATATATCCAGAGACATTTTTTTTAAAAAAATAGAATCTTCCATTTTTTTATTCACTTTTTAAAATCCTTCTTATATTGGAGGTGAGGGTGGGGAATGACTTAACAATGTATGTGACAATGTAAAAACTAATAGAGATGTCTTTGGAAAAATAATGCAGTGGTTAGGAAATATGATTTAAGCCCAAGAAAACTATTAGAAAAAAACTTAAACGGGCTCTGTCTTAACTCTCATTGAGTTCTCTTCCCATAACAGGAAAGAGAAAATGTTGTCAGAAAACTTGTGTGTGAATTTCTCAAAAAAATTGCTAGGGTTTTTTTGTATGTATGTAAATTACTGTGAAAGATTTCCTTATGCAAATAGTGCCAAATCCATACTTTCTTTTGCCAAATCAATAGATGTGATTCAGGGAACAGATTCAAAATACCTGGTATCTTCCAACGAGAACAATAATGATACAAAATCCTCAATTCAGCTGGTGTACATAATGGAAACTACACACAATCCTTGACTTACAACCACTCATTTGTTAGGACGGTGCTGAAAAAGTGACTTATGGTCATTCATTGCACTTGCAACCTTTGAACTGTCCCTTCAGACATGTGAACAAAATTCAGGTGCTTGGCAACAGGCATGTGTTTATGATGACTTGTGCTGCCCCGCTCCCCCCCCACATGCATGTATGGGAAGAGTTCCATAGGTGTTTATTCAACCCCTCCCAAACAGGTCCTTGGAAAGCACATCTGTTGCACAGGTCTGGGTTCCAAGTTCAACACAGTAAGAGTCAGTGGGTAACTGAGTTCAACAGGCATACACAAAGTCCAGGAAGGTAGTCCATGATTCAAATGCGTCAGGATATATGGCATGAGTACACAAGGCACTGAACTGGGCATGCTGCTCCAGCAATGCTCAATCTTCATGGCAGGATTAAGTAGGCAATACCAGTGCAGCCCTTCACGAGAGGTGAGGTTGCCTCGTCACAAGTAGTCTAGCTGACTGGCATTGTACATGCCTCCTCTCTGCTCTACATGTCCTTGAATCAGGAGGAAGTGTGGACTCCATCTCTTCCTCATTGTTAATGGGCAACTGCTCCCGGTCCTTGCCTGGAATATCCTGGACAATTTGCTGCAGCTGTGGCTCACCTTATTCAGTCTCAGCCTGTTGCTTGTCTAATCGACCCAACTGAGGCTGCTCCTTCAGGCTAGCATTCTGTGACCATGGATTCTGACCAACACTTGGCTCCATGTTTCCTCTGTTGACTCAAACTCATCCTCCGCCATTGAACTCCCAGAGAAGGGTCCGGAGGTAGATCCGTGACACTATTGCAGCACCCTGGAGTCAGTTAAAAACTGCTTGATTCACTTAATAACCATGGATATTCACTCAACCATCACAGCAAAAAGCATCATAAAATTGGGCGTAACTCACTTAATGACCTATCACTTAGCAACAGAAGTTCTGGTCTCAATTGTGGTCATAACTGAGGACTACCTGTAATTCTCATTGTTTCCATTGTGAAGAATCAATTAGGACTTTTTTTTTTTACATAGCAGAAATGGTTTGAAGCTTTTTTAAAAAAATAACCCTAGGCATGTCTCATCTTTATCTAATAATTTCTCTAGTTTTTCAATTCTATTACTTTTAATAGTCTATGCAACCCAGTGTCTTGGAATTGGGCATCTTTCTAAATTTAACTACCAATCAACTATACATACATACATACATACATATATTTATATTTATATTTATTTATATTCATATTCATATTTATATTTATAAATATATAAATTCAGAGTCTTGTGCAATTTTTCACACATTCTGGACCACCTAATGGCTTCACTTAGATTTATTTGTTAAATCAAGGTCATTTCAAGCTATACAGACTTTTATATATCTTCCATGTTATTTTGTGTTAAGAATTTTGGTTATGTGAAAATTAGCAAAGCTTTTAGTTTTTTAACTGACACTTAACCGGATATACCATATGTTAAAGTTTTGTGTAATTTTAATGTGAATAGTAATTGTTTTAAACATTGACAGTTTCTATTTTGTGGTAGAATTGTTTTATATAATATAATATATATCAGTAATAATGTCTAATAAAACTAGGATGGAAGCCAGAGAAAAAAATCCTTTGGAAATCCTTAAGGGAATAGAGTATAGCCAAAATCCAGAAACATTAAGTAATAAAAGATATTGAAATTATATACTTCAATCTGAAAACTAGTTTCTTGTGACAAAACTGTTCAATAAAGTGAGTTGTAATTGATGATATAATGGAAATTTATTTAATTAATTAATTTGCCATTCATCTCGCTGCAAGGTGACTCTGGACATCTTACACCATTAAAGGAGATAAAACCACAACAAGAAGAATATAAAATTGTAATTAAAAGATGGGAAGGGAGGAAGCAAGATGTGCAGAGGGGAAGGCAGGATCTACTATTAGTCCATCAACCAGCATGGTATAGCATGTAAAGTATTGTACTGTGCATACATGTGTATAGAGCATGGTACTTTATACTTCTAAACAGCTAAGAATCTGGCTTGATTGCAGTGCACTCAGGAATGGGTGTCATGTTGGAAAATCTGAAAGACCAGGTTAGGGACTGATGGACATGGAGAAAATCTATGTAGTCACTAGGAATTAAAAACAACTTGATGGCCCATAATCAATTGTGTGTATGTGAGAGATGTTAATGTATACATATGTGTGTGCATTTATATCTATAGCTCTCTATCTTTCATCTGTCTGTCTGTCTGTCTGTCTGTCTATCTATCTATCTATCTATCTATCTATCTATCTATCTATCTACACACAAACACACAAACATATATAATACTTTTGAATTACATTACAAGATTCTGAAGAATGTGCATTGTAGAACACATGAGTTCTAGGCTCAGAAATTCTGAAAGAATGGTATTAATCTAAAAATCAAGTAAATTGAATTTATCAACAATCCATTGTGTAGAAAAATGTATCCATGCAGTTAATATAAAATCTCAGGAAGTTAACAAAATATTAAGGCGAAAGGAAAAGAAAGCACAATCAATTTAAAACATATCTTTCCATTTCTACGATGCTTCTGACTATTAACTCCAGGAAGACAAATTAGACTAACTTTTCCTTTGGTAACTATATAAAGGACAAAACCAATAAATTACAAATGATTCTTAAATGAATAAGTTAATGAATGTGGTATGCGAAGTGAAATGTAATTAAAAATTTAAAATTATAAGTCTGAAAAGGATAAAGTGAATTAACTGCCCAAGCTTCATAAATGAATTAATGAACACAATGCACGAACTGAAATTGAATTGTACTTTGGAAGTATTCTAGATTTTTTCCCCCATCACTACAAAAAGTATAAAACATGTGATTGTAACTTTTAATTGGTTTTGCTGGGTATGAAAAAAGTTGTAAATTCACACCCTAAATATGGCATTTGGAATGCTTCTTTAATTATTCATGCTTGAACATGTTCTGTTTCCCATCATTTTGCTTTTGTCTTGTGCTCATTTCCAAACCAAAATGCTCAGGACTCACTGTATCCTCTTTTCATGATTTCACGCTTTAGGAAAATAACTTCTCTGGTATGTCTGCGCTCTTCTCTTTTGTACCAACACATGTATTTCTATTTTTAACAGATTTTACATATTTAATGTGCTCTTAATATCTTCCACTTCATTTTCTTCTACTCTACATATTTTTAAATTTGTAACTTATTTCCTGTCTGAAATTCCGAAGTAGGGAACCATTTGGCTGTGCGCCACATGACCTTAAATTAGTCTGCAGAGTTCTTCATGGTGTATCCAAGACCAATAGTAGTTGTGATCAAAGCCTAAAATTGGCAGAGATACTTTCTCTTTATTTCTCTTTTCCATCCTCTCCTTTTTCAATTTGGCAATCAGATAGCCATGAGTTGGTTTCAGAGGGCTACTTGCTAAGGGCCATATGTGCCCGCTTCTGGGATAACTATTTTTTCATTTCAATACATTGAATATTTTTTTTTGTCTGATATAAAGCCATTCTTCAATGTTCAAAGAGAATCTGTATCCCCCCCCCCACCCCGGTATTAACAGTAGCTCCTCAGCAACTCCAGTCTGCCTTAATACTTTTCATGAATAAAGAATGTCTTATTTGCTCCTTACTGAATAGTCAACATTAATGGCTGAGCATGTTCTTTCTATGCTACTCTGGCACAATATGTGTGAAACTGGTAGCAGTTGTAGTAGTAGTAGTAATAGTAGTAGTAGTAGTAGTAATAGTAGTAATAGTTTAATTTTTCATGGGCCTATAAGTAGACAGGATATAAAATAGTAAAATGCAACATCCTAAATTTAGTACTATACCTTGCTATAATCCAGTGTAACCAGTGGTGAAATTCAATTTTTTTACTACCAGTTCTGTGGGTGTGGCTTGGTAGGTCTGGTATGGCTTGGTGGGTGTGGCTTGGTGGGCATGGCAGGGGAAGGATACTGCAAAATCTCCATTTCCACACTACTCCAAAAGGATACTGCAAAATTTCCATTCTCACCCCATTCCAGGGAAAGAATACTGCAAAATCCCCATTCCTTCCCTACTCTGGGGCCAGCCAGAGGTGTATTTGCCGGTTCTCCAAACTACTCAAAATTTCCACTACCTGTTGAATTTCACCTGAGTGTAACATCACAAATAAAATATAGAACTTTAGCAACCTAAATGGTCCATAGCAGGTAAAGCAATAATTAGGATCTATATCTGTATCATTCTGAATAATTAATTAATATTTACACCAGCTTCAAAAATGACTATAAAGTTGAAATAGCTTTGGTGCCTTTCAAAATTTTAATTAATCGGATTCTAGGAGTAATCCTGATGGAAACTGTTTCCAGAGGACTAGAGCTACAGTGAAAAGTACTCTAAAATAATATTGGTATTTTAGTACAAGAAGATACCAGTTGGTGTGACCAACAATTGGGTTAATCACACAGGTACATGAGAAAATTTTAAAGAATTATGTGTGCAGCTACATAAGACAGAATGAGTTAACCTCAACAAATTTAAATTGCTCCTTTTTGTAAATACCATTACAGTGTGAAGAAGAGATAAAGGGAGGTGGGGTTATTTCAGGTCACAAGACTAATTGCTCATCATGCTTCCTTCCTCTGCTCTTTTGCAAAACAGTGTTAGAAAGTGAAAAATTTTCTGAAATCATTGTGTAAGCCTACTATGCCAAATTCATATATACCAATTCTTTTAGAGATAAATTTGAGGATTGCAGAGAAACCAGTCATTTTTTTATGAAAACCAGCCTAATTATAAGATAAGTGATTCATGGGCAATCCATTCAGAAATATATCTCCATGAAAAGCATCAAGGAAAAAAAGGAACATAGACTCTACAACTACTATTACTAGGACTGATGCTCAGGATACTTGATTAAGTTACTTACAAAAGGAGACTAGATTCTTCAAGATGATTTTAAAGAAATGGGCTTATGAGAAGGTAGAGATATTTATATAATTCATGAAAAAAATGTGCATTTTCTTCAAAAGATTTGTGCATAAAGAAAAGAATTCCATTTAGGATTAATCCTCACAGAACATACTGTCATCATTCATCCCAAATAAGCTATGGAAGTGGCGTGAATCATTGCAGAAGATCTTTCAAAGGTAAACCTGCAGTTTAGCCCATAAACAATTATGTCATCTTAATAAAATTGCCTATTAAGAATGAAGAACATGTTGCCTGTAATTTAAGCAAAAAATGTGCCACTTAACTGAGCAAACAAATGAAGAAGGAAGATAAACTGCTAAAAAAATATTTGTCAAATATTCTCCAAATATACCAGAAAAAGTTTTTAATTATAATTAAAGAAGAATTACACATGAAGGTTAAAAGTATGAAGCAAATAACAGCTTACTATTCAAGGGAACACTCTTTTTTAAAGACCTAGAATTATCTATGTTTATTTCATATTTCATAAATAGATTTACAATAACCAAGCAGGTAAATAGTCTGGATTCATTAATGCATTTCCATATTAGTCCACAGGGAATTCAACTGTTTCCTTTGAGTACTTCTAACATCCTGGATATTGTGCTTTTCACTAGCTGACCTGCATCCTTGATATCTGGTTGGTCATCCGCCATGACCCCGATAGGTCTCAATTAGGAAATGCACTTTCCTGAATTTCAGTATGGCATTAGACATGACTCCAGAGCAAGGGTGAAGGAGTGGCTGTTGTCATTCGGGACTTTCTTGGGGCTTTGGGGAGCACTACCTCAGACACAGTTGAATGTGAGAATATCTTATTTAATTGAAATAGAATTGAGTTTAATAGTTGCATGGTTACTTTGCCCATCCTCCTTGACTTTACGACCAAATTGGTGGTGGAATTCTCCAGGCTTATGGTTCGGGGAGGTTTCAATCTGCCTTCTTTGGGCCCAGAGATGGTTTAGAAATTCATGGACACTGGGACAACCATGAACCTGGTCTAATTTAATAACAGTTCATAGAGGAAATCACCCATTAAATCTGTTTTTGTCTTGGGGCAGTAGCAGGATAACCTGGAATTGGAAGGTGTTAATATTAGACCTTTGACATGGACAGATCATGCCCTTTTGGCCTCGTAGTTGTCTGCAGGAAGTTGAGGCATTTTAGGTAGAATAGAATGTTTTTCCTTTATCTTTCTTTCCTTAAATTGTTGTGAAACTATAACAAACTTTTTTCCAGCAGTAGAAAGATTTTTTTAAAAAATCTATTTCGGAAGAGTGGGATAAACACATGATCTCTTGAAGTTCTCATCTATTTTGTTTGCATCTACCAACTGTATCCTTCCTCAGTGGCAGGTCACTAAGAGGATCAGTGTGAAGTATAGCTCGCCAACTTTTTTGTTGTTATTGAGGTTCACTAGATTTCTATAAGAGCATAAAAGCCCAACTGAAATGCATTTGTCACTGATGAAGCAATCTCTAAATCCATTAGAAATCACTTTTTAAAGCAGTCTTCTGGAACCCGATGCCCTTTAAATGCATTGGATCAACTTTGTCATTCTTATTCAGCACGGTGAGAAGTTACAGGAATTGAAATTCAAACCTGAGGAAGGATTAAGTCGGAAAGGCTGGCTTAAAGCAATGTTTTGTGTTTTATCTTTTGTAACACAGTGATGCCAAAAGGTGCATTCTGATACTGTGATGTAAGCTCTGCCTTTTTATAGTCATGTTGAAATATCATGCACAAAAATACAACATCATGAGGTATGTTTTAATCACTTTTCCCTCCTCCCATCCCTGTTCTTCCCTGAGGATGTCTATGCCTATGCTCGAGTGTATCCACAGAGCAGAGCAAGGGAAGGAAAATAATGAAACATGCAATGTACTTTCACAACAGAAACTCTATTTGCCCTGAATTTGCCAACACACCATTTGAATATGTGAAGAGCAGAACTTGCATTACATCATCTTATTGTATATATTTGTGTAATGTATGTATGTGTATTTATGTCTGTATATGTGTGTGTACACCTCTCTCTCTCTCTCTCTTTCTCTCTCTCTCTCTCTCTCTCTCTCTCTCTCTCTCTCTCTCTCTCTCTCTCTCTGGTTGACTCAGCTTTCCATCCTTCTAAGATCGATAAAATGTGGACCCAGATTGTTGGGGCATTATGCTGACTCTGTAAACCACTTAGAGAGGGCTGTAAAGCACTGTGAAGTAGTATATGTCTAAGTGATATCTCTATCTATCTATCTATCTATCTATCTATCTATCTATCTATCATCTATCTATCTATCTATCTATCATCTATCTATCTATCTATCTATCTATCTATCTATCTATCTATCTATCTATCTATCTATCTTCAACTTGACAAAGCCTTAATTTTCTGTGGATGTCTCTACCTCTTTATCAGATAATCTTTAGAACATAAAGAACCTAGTTTGGGTGTATGTTTCATGAAGATTCCGTCTTGCACATTTAATGGGAAGGCTGGACAAAATAGCATGGCATTTAGGTAATAGACTTAAAATGCACCATTAATATAATAATATTATTAAAATATTATTAATAATAATTTTAAAAAACCAAGCAAGTGACAGTCTCCAGTGACATCTTTGGAACAAACAGTGAAAAATTCTTCCAGTTATTTCAGAAAGCTCTTAGCACTGATGCAATAAAGTATTTTAACTCACTTCATAGAACATTCCAATGCACATATAATGCAAGAAATGCAGAGGAAAATCCATAAACACTGTATGTTTTCTCCAATGTTGTCACATTTTGTATGCGGATCAATTATTTTGAATCAATTTCTTATCACATAGACATTTGGTACCCATCTTCCAATGTATGTGCATAAAAATGCATATTATCAGAAGAAAATAAACAGAGAAATGCATACATTAGAAAAAGGCATACAGAACTTCTACATTGGAAACTCTACATTAAAATTGGGAGCAATGGGAGGAATTAATATAAACATGTAATGACATGTCAAGGCATGAGTGTCTTTAAAAATGTTTACAAATTATTTTAAATCAAAATTATTGATTTCAATAAAATTATTACTATTATTTAAAATTAATAAAACAGGCAGTTTGATTAATCTCTTCTTTGGATGTCAAAGAAGAATTTAGAATTATTTATATTATGTTATCTTTTTGAAATTTAAAGTTTGACCTTATAAACGTGTTTATTTACTTATAAATCAGCATTTGCAACAGTGTTGAGGTTTTTAGTAATCTGAATCCCATAGTAGGCACTGTATTACATTTGTTCATGCCTTCCTCTTCTATTCTTACTTAAATATCAGTATATCTATTAGAGATTATCATTACAGTTATTCACTGTAGTTCACCTGACTATCTCATTTTGGGTTACAGATAAACTCACATATATACTGATTCTCTCTCTCCCCTCTTTAATTGCAGCACTAGATTGTTAGCTCTTTATTTCACTTCATGAAAACAAATTGGTTCTTATATGTGAAGAGGGAAATAGTTAACATTCACAGCCATTTCCTAATTGGTTTCAAACCCAGTTACTCACAAAAGGATGGCTTTGTTTTGATGCTAAGTAGGGCAGACAACATGACTAAGGTTTACTAAATGAAATTTACAGGCTGTTCACTTTGGAGTGAATGGATGCAATCCAGCTCTTTTTAAAAATCAATGTCAGCTTTATCATAGACTTCAATAGGAGATAGATTGCATTCTGGATTTCCTGCCAAAATCTACTCTTCAAGTAAATCGAAATCAGGCAAATGAAGTATTGTATATTTTTTCTACAAGAAAATAAAATTTAAGAAATAAGAAAGACACCATCTGCTAAAATTATTTGCAATCTTTAATACTGACAATAATATCCTCTAAGATTCCCAAAAAGTCTCTATGTTTGGTTAGCGCATTTTTCCCAATATTAAGAAATCAAGTCATGTAGACAATCAATTTTGCTACTTTGCCATCTCAGTTCTTTCTGTTTATTAATGGGATTCATAAGCAAGTAAGTAGTTGAAATATGAATTTCAATTCCAAAGCAAAATGCGTAGTCCCAAGTACTTGTGTGCTCAAGCATGATTATCAAGGTACTTGAGGAGACAAGTAATATTAGACCTACATATTTTGTTCTTTTGTTCAATCATGTTTGATTCTTGGGGACTGCTTGGGTATGCCTACTATTTTCTTGGCATATTTTTTTTCAGAAATGGTTTGCCAATGCCTCTCCCTAGGGCTAAGAGAGAGTGGTTTTCTCTGGTTTATATACAAAACACAAAACAGCAAACATGTGGACATGAGTAATCAGAATCTTGAGTAAAAGAAACAAAACCACTGGTAGTTTTGCACTTCATTAGGTTTGGTAATTGGTAAAAATGATTAAAATAAGAACATGGGAGCTTTGTCCAATTACAAATTAATTTTTTTTTGTATTGTTATGAGTGGCATACTATTAATTTCATTCCATTTCACTGGATACTGTGGAATGAATAGTCATAAACTATATTCTCATCACAGCAATGTTTTTATCTTCAAGTTTAATTTCCATTGATTTAATAGCTTAGATTTTGTCAAGGGCAGCTCAAGGTCTCAAATATCTTGATACAGAAGTCCTCTGGATCTTCAAAGCCTAGCATATCCTCCTGATTTGGACTAGAAGTATGACAGTTCTTTCAGAGGATGCCTCTACCCTGTAATATTGTAGTTGTCATGACTTTTATTGTCCTTCTGGCAAATTAAAAGTATACACAAAGCAAAGTAATTTCAATAATGGCATCTTGTGACCATGTAGATAAAGACAAGTATGAGTTAGTTCTTCCTCTCTTCACTGAGATAATGAAAACCATCTCATTAGAGTGTCTATGGAGATTCTCAGTCATCCAGGTCATGGTTGTCCCAAAAGTGCTTTTTGAAAAGGGAACTGGACTTTTTATTTTTCTTTGAAGATGTTTCATTCTCATCCAAAAAGCTTCTTCACCTTTGTTCAGTTCCTCAGAGCTGAATAAACTTATTGGATGAGAAGCGAAACATCTTCAAAGAAAAACCAGAAAATCCAGTTGCCTCTTGAAAAAAGCACCTTTGGGACATTTCATTAGAGATAAACAAAATTAAATATCAATTAAGCCTCAATAGAGCCTTGGTCCACTATTGAACAGTGGTCTAAAGCACCCTGTTATTAAGAACAGCTGCCTGCAATTACTGCAGGTTCGAATCTCGCCAAGGCTCAAGGTTGACTCAGCCTTCCATCCTTTCTAAGATAGGTAAATTGAGGACCCAGTTGTGGGGGCAATAAGCTGACTTTGTATAAATATACAAAAGAATGAAGGCTATTACTTAGTGCATTGTAAGCCGCCCTGAGTCTCCGGAGAAGGGCGGCATATAAATCAAATTTTAAAAAAAATTAAAAAGAAGAAAAATTAAAGTATAAATATTCTTAACTTTAGATATTAAAAAGTAAACATTAAAAGATGAAGATAATTAATTTCAAAGTTGTCCAATCTGACACTTGTACAAGCATATATAAAAACATACAGTACTCCAAGCAGACTGTACATTGGCACTATTCTGCTACAAATAGCTAATTTTGCCCCAATCAATCCACCTCATAACCAAGGTCTTTGACAAATAAGACTTGTTAGAAGTTTACATTAATTAAATTAATTACCGTACATTCTAAAGCATGTTGATGATATCTTCATATACTTTCTGAAGTATCTAAAAGCTGAATTACATGCTTTTTCATAATTTTCAGAGAGAAATAAGACTGTTAAAGCTGAATAAGACATGAAAGTGAATCAAGAATACATCATAGGTACTGATTTAGATTTTCATCTATTTATATTGAAGTAGTATGTGAAAATTCTCTTCCTGTATTTCTAATTTCCTGGATCTCTGTGCTTTTTGAAAATTCAAAATTTTAATCAGAGACTGTGGGAAAATAGTATTCTTTACTTTTCTGCTTCCTCCATGGGTTCTCTGGAGTTTTTACTCCAAGTGTTAAGATGAAGTATTTTGTTATTAGGTAATAACTCCTGGCCCATGAGCCAGATGCATCACGCACTGGCTACGCCCATGCCTGGTTTAGCGAAGGGGAAAAAAGTCCCTATACGTCACATGATGCCACCGTGACAATGTGAGTTTGACACCCCTGCCCTAGAAGATGAAGGAACCAGGATAACAAAGGAGGAAACTGTGAGTTCTAGACCTGTTCTCTGGAGGACCTTGGGACAGCCATTTCTCTCTCAGGCCTGGAAGGAAGCAATGGCAGCCATTTTCAACTCTTTCCCAGGAAAACTGCAGGGACTTGTCTGGACAGTTGTCAAGAGACAAAAATGACTTAAATTCACACAGACACACACACACAAATACCCATGACCAAGACAGCTGTCTCTTTCCAGTGCATAGGAACTGGTAATCTATGCAGTCTGCATGAAGAAATGTGTGTTCTGCCTGACCTCTGTCAGCTAGCAGAGAAACTATATTGTTTTATTAAAAATAAATAAATTAAACTGCTTTTCCACCATTAGGGAATGTACAATGCTAATTTATTTATTTAAATGCTTAATGCCTATTTTAATAAAAAGTGTGAACAGCCTAATATTATTGCTGCGGCTAATGTGCTATTGGAATTAATTGTATTTTTGGACAGTCCATTTGTAGACAACAGTTTTGATAGACTCATTAAAATATCACTTAAATAGGGTTGTTGTTGTTGTTGTTTTAGTGTGGATTGTAATAGGACCCAAGACAGGCAGCTCTTATCTACCATGATCTGTTCAGCACATTTTGCAGCTGTTATTGTTTCAGCCATATTCACTTAAGAGTTTGTTCTATCTTTGTCTGTAACAAGCTTAGCTGAGCCTTTACAAGCACATGGCAAATTCTGCTTGTTTCATATAATCTGATGGGATTACATTTTTTTTTACCTGTACTAGAAAATAATTGCTTGCCTATCATCAGCAATATTCTTGTATCTTATCCCTTGTGATTAAAACTGCTTTTTCTTCTCCAATTTGCTTGCTTGAGCTCTGCAATGTGTGCGTTCAGCCATCTCCCTTCTTAGTTGTGACAGAAGCAGAAAATTCCATGATTTCCATTCAAATATAACAGCATACATAACCAATAAACTATTATATAAATGTGTATTTTTAATTTAAGGGTACAGATATGTTCAATCTGTGATAACGCATACCAGTATGCACAACTTTGATGAAACCAGTAAGTATATAAAATGGAGATGAACTATAGAATTCCTATCTCTCCTGGATATATAACTTAAGGAAGAAGAAAATGAAAAAGCCAGGATATAAAATGGTAAAACTCAAGATGCAGCAAGGTAGGTAGAAGAAATCCATTACCAATTGCTTTTTAAATGAAAATTCTGTACATTAACATGGAATTTGTGGCATGAATAAAAACGTAAAAGCATATATTGGAGAAATCAGCATTTGAAAAGGAAGTATTAGATATGGTTTAATGAAAACAAATGTAGCATGTATTGAAGAAAAATGGCATACGACAAAACATGTTGATTTTTCCTATTTCCTTTCTTTTGTGCTTTCTTGTGCTGTAGCAGTGTAGAAGTAAGACAGGCAACACTGACTGGATCCATACTTAAATATTAGTATCACAGAATAAGTAGCAAATTGTTATTATGCTTTGTCACACAGTTGACCAGATGTTTTGACTGGATTTAGTATTTTGATTCACCTATCAAGTCCTTCCCAAGGATCTGGAATAGACAGATGTGGATGTTTGATGGTGTTAAAGGTATCACTGTTATTATTGTGCATCATCTTTCACTAAGAAGTGAGATCACATGATTTCTTAATTATTATTTCTTATATACATTTTGGGGCTCTTTAATCATTATTTATATTTCTGGAACAAAATACTGTATGACAAAATGGATCAAAACCTTAAAGAAACAGTTACAATTCAACAATGGGAAGAATTATGGATTAAATCTATCAAATTAACGCCGTTATGATATACAGGTAGTTTTCAATTTGCAACCATAATTGAGTCTGGCAATTACGGTCATAAATTGTGATGATCAAAGTGAGCCACCATTGTGATCAGATCCTTTTTTACAATTTTTGCAGCAGTCTTTAATGAACTTCAGAAATAAGAAGTAAAAGCCAGTTTCTGGAAAAATATCAAAAATCATGGTCATGGGACTGCAGAATATTGCAAACTGCCATAAATGCAGACTGTTTACAGAGTACCAAAAATGCAGTCACATGATTGGGGGGCAAGGAATCAGAACTTCGGAACTGGGTCATAAGTAGCTTTGGGGGCACCTGTTGTAACTTTGAATTGCTTTTGAGTGATTGTAAAGGACTTGCAACAAATGTACAAAATAATTTAAAATTTTCTTTCAACCTGTAAAAAGAAAGAAAAAAGTAAAGGAAACAATTGGTCCACTAATGGGAGAAGAAGGCAAGAAGGTGATGGAGCAGCAGGGAGAAAGTGGAACTGCTTAATTCATTCTTTGCATAGGTCTTCATACAAAAAGAGAAAAAACAGCCAAACCTATTAGAAGCAGTACTGTAAAAGACAGATTAGTAAAAATATGCCAGAGAAGACAACATCTACTATATACTCTATATATGTTCAAATCACCAGGACCAGATGGATTACATCCCAGAATTCTAATGGCAAACATGATCTTGGAATTACTGAACTATATCTTTCAAAGATCCTGGAGCACTGGGGAACTACCAGAGAGTAGAAAAGAGTTGATATGGTGGTTCCCATTTTCAAAAGGGAAAAAATGGATCCAGGACACTTTAGATCAATCAGCCTGACATCAATACCTGGGAATATCTGGAAAAGCTAATCAAGCAACAGATCTGCAAACACCTAGAAATAAGCAAAGTTATTGCTGAAAGTCAACATGGTTTTGTCAAAAACAGATCATGTCAGAAAAACCTCATTCTTTGACAAAGAAACTAACTTAATGGACCAGTGAAATACTGAAATACTGTGAACATATTATAGTTGGACTTCAGCAAGGCATTTGACAAAGTAGACCATAACCTACTTCTTGGTACAATAGAAAAATGTAGGATAGATACTATCACCACCAGATGGATTCACAACTGGCTCACCAACTGCAAAATAGTCCTCAGTGACACTACATCTACATGGACAGAAGAATGCAGTGGGGTACCTTAAAAGTATATAAAACATACACAGAATAACGCGGAAAGTCATGGAACCGAAATCTGAAATGAAACCACAACTTTTCATACTAGATGCAAATTCAGAAAAAAACCCCAACAATTTAATGAAATACAAGCTTGCAGCAGTGATAATAAACTTTGCTCAACACTGGAAGAAAAGCACAGTCATGACAATATCTATCTGGGAACTAAACTTGGAGTATACCCAGCAATTGCAAAACTAACAGTATAATTATACAATAAAAGTTTCATTAAATTTAAGTAGGAATGGTTCTCATACATATAACACATAATGCAGCATGGTAAATATAAAATATTGCAAATTAGCCATCTTTTTACTTTCTTTTTGTATTTTAATAATAAAATGTTAATTATCTCTAATCATATCATATATGCATCACTTTACTGAAACAATATAATGTAATCAAAAAAAAAATAAGAAAAAATCATTTATATGACCTATATTTTCACTTTATCCTTGTTTTTCCTCTTTTAACACTGACTGACATATTTTGATAAAAGATCTGTAATTAAAATTAAGAAGAATTTCAGTTACAGATAAAGGGCAACAGCAAGAAACAGAACATTTTACTCTTTAACTTTGCTTCCTTTTCAAAACAAATTGTATCCTGTATCATACTCAAATATATCTAGATTAAATTTTCTGAGTTCAAACAAATTGTTTTTGTTTAAGATACAGTTCTGCCTTTTAGACAACTGCCTCACATTTTAGGCATACATTTATCAATTTACTTTTGCAAACAAAGATGGCCTGCCAACTGGAAAGACTGTATTTAAATATATAGATCCAAATGCAGATACAGGAAACCATGGTTACAGCGGATGTCACCTATCGTAAAAAAATGGCAGTCTCCTAGATACATTAGGAATTCTGAAAAGGTTGACAAAACATACAAGCAGCAAGTTACTTTTGTAGGCTTGTGACAGCTTGCAGCTATGATTCACAATAACGTATCACACTAAAATCAATTTTCTTCTCACTTCCAGGGAAGAAGTAGTAGACTGAAGATGAATGAAAATGAGCTATGATCATGATGGAATGAAGAGACAGCAAGTAGACCAGTTCTTTGTAATTCCTCTCCAGACAAAGAGAGGACTTGAGATCACCCACAAGTACTCATACAGTTGTTCCTCACAAGGATACCAGCAGACAGCAGTCTCTTTTGGACCTAAAGAGCTCTGGAATTGAGGGAAAAATCAACTTGCTCAAATTGTGGTAAACTCCTTTGAAAGGATACTTGGTTAGCAGAGTTCCTTTTTTAGTCACTTTAAGGATTCCAGTGTGCCCTTCATGTGAATTGGGAGGATGAGTCTAAAGAAAGAACATATGCCTAAATGGAACTGTATCTGAATGAATCATATTTTGAATATAATTCTAGCTTTTGTTCAGCTTTATTATAGGTCCTATCCATCCACTTCACTTTGTAGCAAATGAAACCAATTTAAAGCACAGTATCTCTATATTATTTGAGGCATGAATCTCACATCCTTACTCTTTATCTCTTTATGATTTCATAGCATCCCATTCTTCATGGAAATATGATATATGTATTTTCACTTTGTTTTATGGCATTTTCTTGAAATAACATTCTAAAAATAACAGCATAACAATAATAGAGTAGTCACAGATAGGTAAAATGTAGCAAAATTACAAAACCTCCCACAGGTAAAAGTGCATGGCTAAGGAAAATATTTGGCTTATTGGCTTGTTTCCAATTTGTATATATATATTTCTTTAATTCCTTTTTATGGCAGGAGATAAAATTGAAAAACAAAACAAAACAAAAATTCTTAAGGGCAGTCTTGAGGAAGATCCGGATTGCTTAATAATATGCCTTTTTTCCCCTCACCATTTCCCCAAATTTCTCACTTCGTTTAAAAATATTTGCAAGACACAACATATTTAATAAATATGTTTTAAAACTTCTATTGTATATAACAAGTTATTGCTTAAAGTAGATAATGCTCCTTGTTGATTATTTATCTTTTAAACTAACCCAACTAAAGCCACAAATTCAAAAAAAAAAAAAAAAGATTTCTGTAACTGATAAACCTTGGTTGAGCCAACTGCCAAAAGGTACAAACTTATTACATTTTTGATGCAAAACAATTATCCTCTAAACCTTGCAGTATCAATCTTTTCTCAAAGTTCCCCCGATCCTAAGCATTTTATGGACATTAAGTTCCAAAGATTTTAAATAAATGTATTTCTAGTGGGCATATAAAACTATAGCGTAGGAATTTGTTTGGTAAACAGGGATGTTTATAAGGAGAAAAAAGCATGGATTTTATATATTTTAATTTTCTCCTTAAGAAGAATTAACAATTATAAAATCATGGTGTGTAGTGCTTTCTTCTGAGAAGGGAATGAATGTAAGATGATAGATAGATAGATAGATAGATAGATAGATAGATAGATAGATAGATAGATGATAAATAGTTATAACAATATTGTGCTTCAGACACTGTAAGAACAATGAATGAGTTCTGCATCTCTTTAGTATGACATTCAATCATCTGCAAAGCATGAGTGAAATGTTCTTACACTACACATCCAGGGCCCTATGACTCAAGGAACTCTGCAGTACTTTTCATTCAAAAGTAAAAAGATATTTTATTTATCTTTTGGGGGCTGACAAACTTATGAAAATATTCTCTGAATTTAAAAAGTTGCAGAAGGTACTCTGTTTGCACTTTTGTTCAAATTCGTGCATTTTGGAAACTTAAGCTCTAGTTAGTTCATTCTTATTTCCTCTCTTTTTTCAAGTTTATTAAAAACCCAAATCATACTGGTTGAAAGTCTGTAGCAAAGGATACAATATGTTTTGAGTCTGGGATCTTTTATGGGGAACATATGTCATAACCCAGGGGTCCCCAACTCCCCAGTCCATCGATCAGTACTGGGCTGCGGCATACCAGAAACCGGACCACACAAACAAGTGAAGCCCCATCCATGGGATGCAGGCAACACATGAAACCACGCCCCCTTTGGGAAAACCTCTCTCCACAGAGCCAGTCCCTGGTGCCCAAAAGATTGGGGGCCACTGTCATAACCTACAAGTTGTCTAACACACTGGACTCTCCAGGAGACTGCACCTTATGATTTCTGAGAGACAGCAAGTTTAGAAAAAGAAATGAAAATGAAATGACACAATGAAAAGCTGCTACCAGAAAAAGTACTTACTTACAGCAATCTCATAGACAGCTATCTGAGGAAAGCCTCTATTTGCCATGACACAACCATAGTTGTATCAATCTGTAGCATAAAAGGCATTTTGGACTAGAAAGACTTCTTGATTTCTCCATGACAAAGACAGATTAAAAAATATCTCTAAACTACATACCTAGTATTTCAGAGAAAATAGGGGAAAATGACCTTCCCCTTCATTCTTTAACTTTTTCAAAATCAATATTTTTATAAGTTGTAACTTACCTCAGTTCTTAAAATCAGAGTCTATATTGTTATACAATTGAGCTCAAACGTCCTACTTTTTTCAAGCATTTGGCTATATCTCTGGAAACAAATGGCAATGTATTTAGTTAGCTGTGTTTATATAGTATAGGAAGAGCAATAAACATCCAAACTTATATTTGTGCCAAAAGTTTTCCTTTATTTTAAATGGAAGTGGGGTGTCTATTTAAATGGAAATAGAAACTACCGTATTTTTTTATCCTTTGGGACTCCTTTATGATCATTTAGAAATAGCTTTGCAGCTGCTGAGTTAGAACAAAATTATTTGTGGTAACAAAGATTTCATTTCTAAATGGTCAAAGAAAGACCATGGGGGAAATGGTCTTTAAATGGGAGAAAGAAAGTGTTTAATTTAGTTTTCTCAGATTACTTTCCACTGCCTTTATTAGATGAAGAATAGCTGTAAACAGATAGTCCTTGACTTATAACAGCTCATTTAATGACTGTTTAAAGTTACAACCTTTGCAGCATTCCCCCATGATCATGTGATCAAAATTCAGATGCTTGGCAATTGGTTCATATTTATGACCATTGCTGTGTCTCAAGGTCATATGATCACTTTATGCGACCTTCAGATAAACAATGTTGATGGGGAAGCCAGATTCACTTAACAACTAGGTTACTAAGTTATCAACTGCAGTGATTCACTTAACAACTGTAGATATAAAGGTCATAAAATGGGAAAAAGTCATTTAACAAATGTCTCACTTAACAACAGAAACGTTGGGCTCAATTGTAGTCATAAATTGAGGACTACCTGTACTGGATTCCATTTTAAAATTCAGGGATTTATTGTTCAGTACACCCATGTTTACAACTTTGTGGCTAATAGAATTTTGTAGTAACCCAAACCATAAATCTTAAGAAAATAAGTACTTTCAGCTGGAATTGATTATCCAGATGTGAGTGGAACCACTAGTAGCAGCATTTATACTGAAGACAATATCTTCAAGAGTATCACACAAGATTCACCTGGACTGTGATATCTCAATGGTTTCCCAGTTCTAAATTCTATCCTGAAATTATGTCTTCAACTTAATTGAAATGGTTGAAAACAGTTGATCATATTTCCTGGATACAACACAGAATTTTACAGAGCAGGCGTGCAGAATAGCATAAAACAAAAATTTGTCAAGTCATGGATTTGTAATCTGGAATATTCTATGAATCTTCAGCATCAAACTTGAAACAACATACATTTAGAAAAAGGGACCACTGCCAGGAAACTTCATTTTCTTAACAAAATTGATCATTTGTCCCGAGTGCACCACAGAGGAACTCAAACAGTAGGAAGTTAGAAGAGGAAATGTTTGTATTAATTATGATCAATTGGCTAAAAATTACTTTATACTTTATTTAATTTTTATGAGGAGATCAAGGAGACTGTGTATATGATTTCCCCATTCTTTTCTTCTACTGAATTTGTTTAATGATGCTCATATTCAAACTTCAGTGCTTCATATCAAGGATCGGCTCGCGATGCCTTTGCCAGTGAAAACGGAGCTTGGGAGGGCTGCACATGGTTCTCCCGGGCTCTGTTTTTGCTGGCAGAGAGTTGCAAGCAGCCAATGCTCGGGCCACCACAGCATCCCCAACATGAGTGATGTCAAGTTGCCATGCCCACCCTGGCCACACCCATCCCACCCAACCTGAGGTCAAACACAATCCTGATGTGGCCCTCAATGAAATCGAGTTTAACACTCCTTGAGAGAAATGGAATTATTCCTGTAAAGAATATAGCCCAAGTGATTCCATATTTATGCTTCTTGTGACCTTAGCTAACCCTAAGCTATTTAGCTGCGTAAGGCACTTAGAAAGGGGAAGTATGTATGACGTCTTTTCTGAGGAAGCACAGCCCTAAAATTAAGTTTGTACATTCTGAGTTGGGTCAGACTGACTAAAGCTAAATTAATAGAAGAAATCAAGATACCATGTTCCTATTAATTGTTTTGTTAAGGACATATGGAAAGGTTATTTCCATTGGGGATTTCTAAATCGGGAAGATGTTGCTGAATATGTCAAAATGTTATGTAACAATGATAAGAGGGGTCGTTTTAATTGTTTTGCTGATTGTTCAAAAATGTATTTAAACCATGTATTCGGAGCTGTAAGACGTTCTCTCTCTTTCATGGGAGAACCCTTTTGCAAAAGCTTATGATAGATATACCTATGTATCAGGGGTAAAATGCTCCCGAATCAGACCAGATCACCTGATCCAGTAGCGATTTTTCGCTGTGGTTCGCCGATCACTAGCAATTGCTGCCCAGGTGTCATTACTTCCTGGTTTTAACCAGGAAGTAATGTTTTTTTTATCTTCTGCACATGTGCAGGTTTTGTGCATGGGCAGAAGGTGTGCGCGCGCTTCCAAACCGGTAAGGAAGGTAAGTAGAGTTCACCCCTGCTATATATATATATATATATCTATAATAAATCTGCTTTTTACTTGTTCATGGTCTCTGCCTTATTTTCTATGAGGTTTGTTTTTTTTAAATCTCACACTCCTGTTGTAAAGCATTCAGATTATGTATTTTAGAATGCTAATATTACTATTAGGTATTGGCAAATAATCCTTAATGTAGACATTTATCCTTACATATTATAATGTTCATTCCTTATAATACTACAATGTTTTCAACTTCTCAAACTAACTAGATTTGCTTTTCACAGTTGAAACTCTTGCCTTTCAGGAATCTCAGACAAAGCAACTTCTCATCTCTGGTTTGCATGAAGACATCCTTTCAGAGAATATGCAGGTAGTATCTGATTATTTTTTAAAAAAACTGAACAGAGTCGCTTCAGTAATACTTGGCTAAATAACCACCAGGACATAAACACCAGATCCCTAATGTATAGTTTAGATTTGATTAAAAAAAAAAAATCCTCCCAAAGGACAACTACAAACCATTTCTGCATTATTGTCAATGAAACAAAATGCCTAGTTGAGGTCAATGTGAAGAAAAATCTCAGTATCTCAAATGGACTAAAAGGCAAAAATAAAAAAGTTGTTTTTTAAATTTGTACAGTTTAATCCATTAGAGATACTAAGATTCTCATTTCAGAACAAGGAGTTCAAATAGTAATTGCTTTTCATGTCACTTTCACCCAAAAAAAAAATTAAGTGAAGGAGGAGGAGAAAATCTTGGAGAGGCACAACAGTCACTGTCCTGGAAAGGTTGTAATATAATTCTCATACTGAGAAAACGGAAGAATACAAAGAGTTATGCAAGAATTTGGCAGGTATACAATCTTTCAATTTTTTAACAAAACATGCTACCATTACTGTAAATAATTTGAAATGCAGCTGCTTATCAAGCATCCTTGTTATGAGGAAATCCCATGTTTCCACATCTACAAACTGATTAACTCTTGGAGGCTTATACAGTCCTTGAGTATTCCTGTGGAGGAATTTTTGTACTCTGAAGTTTCTCAGAATTTGACATTATGTCCTCTTTGTCATATGGACAAAGACTCCCCAGTGCACTCTACCCTGTTTTTTGCAAGACTAACCATAAACGATGGCAATCCGTTATGTAATTTACTACACCATTGTATATCTGTTGTCATGCAGAATCAAGCTCTTGATTCAATGGCTCTGTGCTCATAGACATCTAAAAGTAACACAGAAACACAGATATATTTCTCTTCTAGCTTATGCATTTGCCCTCTGTTTCCCTTCGGTCATGATATTCATGGGCCATTCTATTTATCTATTCTCACACTGTCCAGCTGGAAGTTTAAATGGAAAAGTCAGTATTTAATTCTTATATCATAATATGTCTTGTACACCAACTGTGCTCCTTCTGGGTCCAGGAGGGCTTGCATCCCACACATACACATCTTGATTATTTCCTGGTTGGACAGGACATTAATCCTGAGTTGTCATGTCACTTCCCCGAGAGATCTAGAACTGATCTCCATGGAACTAGGCTCCATGGAACCTTATCTATGTATTCCCAAGGAAAGGCAAGCAGTTTGAGAAGATTTCTGTATTATGGGCAGAATACAATAAAGTAGCTAGTTTGAACTCGACATGCGTAAATCTGGTCATTTGTGCTTCGTCCAGGAACCACTCAGGAATTACAACAATTACAAGTTTCCAGAATTATTTCACAGTGCACATACTGTACTGGGTATCCCCCAGTTTGCCATGTTACACTATTGCTGTGTGAATTGCACTGGTTCTCAGTTTCTCTCTGGGTACTAATCAAAGTAATCACCTTTAATATCCTGCATGGCACAGGCCCAGGTTATTTGTAAGACAACTTCATTCTGAGAGTATCTATCTATTCCACCAGGTAAAATAGAGTGGGTACATTTCAGTCCCCTTCCCTTAAATGTTGCTATCTAGTGGCAGCGAAGAAGCATGCTTTCTCCATTACAGCCCCTATGCTTTGGAACAGCTCTCCCCTTGAAATGCTGTCAATATTATAATTATTTGTTCTTCACTATAACGGAAGCCTTATTTATTAAGTAGGAATACATGTCAGCACAACCAACCTTTTGTATGCAGCTGCAATATACTAGAATGGCCAGTGAGCTCAGCAATATAGTTGGAATTTGACTAGCTAGCATTCACTATTCACAAAGTATCTTAAAGCTAGGCATTGATCCCAGGGTTGAAATCCAGCAGGTTCTGACAGGTTCTGGAGAACCGGTAGCAGAAATTTTGAGTAGTTCAGAGAACCAGCAAATACCACCTCTGGCTGGTCCCAGAGTGGGGTGGGAATGGAGATTTTACATTATCCTTCCCCTGGAGTGGGGTGGGAACGGAGATTTTGCAGTATCCTTTCCCTGCCATGCCCACCAAGCAACACCATGCCCACCAAGCCATGCCCACAGAACTGGTAGTAAAAAAAATTGAATTTCACCACTGATTGATCCATTGGAATGGATAATATTTTGAATTATTCACACATGATCTCATTGGTGCTTTACTCTGCCTCATCATAGGCAGAGTTCAGTAACAGATGAGAAATCTGATTTGGATTATTCTTTAAAGGCATCTACATGATCCTCAATATTACTGAATTCGCTAATTGCAGCAGCACTAATGAAATAATAAGATCAGATATGATTTTGGCACTGTCTCTAGAAGGGAATTTTTAGAAGAATGCCCAGTATTCTGTCCTCACTACACGTTACTCTGTATGCACTTGACATACAGCTAAACCCACATATCCTCCAATAAAACAGACTATGTGAGTAGATCTTGATGCTTTATTAAAGGAACAGGATGGGTGAAACTGGGAAAAATAGAAACACATACAATAAGAAACCAAATACAAAATAGACAGTGTTGAGCTGCTGGTGAGCATAATAATTAACAAATACTGATAAATCTAAATCACACCAGCAATGCTGTGGGTATGGGATATGGATTTTTGTCCTCAAATAAACATCTGCCACAGATTAGGCTGGATTCTTCCTGGTACTTGTTTTTAAATGCTAAAAAAAAAAAAAAATGGAGTCTAGTTTCCCAGGATGCACTTGTTTTGGTAGGGAGGGTTTATGGATACATGATACCCAAAGGGCCGGGTCAGCTTCTAAACAATACAGATTGGTATTTGGCCCTGGCCACTAGATGGGGCCAGAGAACAACAACAGTATATAGACAAATTATATCTGGGGGCATGACACTCAGAGTAACTATATCAGTGAGATGGATGGCCTAAAAAATTAATAAATAAAAATAAATAAATTCACAAGTACTCTAATGAGTAATCCTAAAATTGGATTCTGTCCTAGCAAACAGTTATTTTGATTACTACTAGTTGCTAATATTGATGGTCCCCATGATTTTGAACAGTCTTTTTTCTATTATTTAATATTTTTGAAATACAATGAATAATTTAGACATCCAAAGCTTTGATGCATATGGATGGACTTCCATGGAAAAGATACTGCCAGAACAAGGTGTTATGCAAATGTTCTATACTTCCCTGACTTTTGATAAATAGCATCACATAAACACCAAGTGATGCTACTAGGACTGATCAGTGTGGGAAAACAAAAAGCTATACACTGTCTTTATATTTAAGTAACAAAGCAAAGTATCTCAAATTATAACTTCAGTCTTCATTTAGCTTTGCCCAAATATCCAAAAGCACATTCAAAAGTTGTTTAACGTTATAGTATATGTTATGGTTACTTGCTTCCCTGGTTGCATTGCTGAATAGCCTAGCACTGATATTAATTTAAACAAACCCAAGGAAAATCCTTACCATCTGCTTGCAAGTAGTTAATGCCTTTCTGTAATTTTGTTGCACACATCACATTGCACCCTAAAAATATTTGAATGTGTATATGCAGTGTTTAAGTTCTACAATTCTGCCTTAGTCTACCCATAAAATGTTTTTGATTTTTTTTTCTTAAACACGTATCTTGTGAAAAACAAAAACAATAGATGTCAGATGCTTAAATCAATGTTAAATTAGTGAATTGCAAGAGTTATTTAGAAAAAAACAACAACCTTGTGGTTGACAAAGCTACACACAGAAGCATGTGCATATACATGTTCTGTAAACAGACTTCTATATATCTTTTGTTACCAGTCTAAAACATTCCTAATTGAGTAATTTCCATCTTTACCTAATAATAAAATAAATTCTCATTTCCTTCCTTTCCTCCTTCTTTTCCTTTCCTTTCCTTCTTTCCTTTTTTCCTTTCCTTTCCTTTCGTTTCTTTTCCTTTCCTTTCTCTTCCCTTTCCTTTCCTTTCCTGTCCTCCCTCCCTCCCTCCCTCTCTCGCAGATTAGTAAAATATTTAAGTAAGATTTGAAAATGCTTGAAACCTGATTTGATTTTATAATGCTTTATGATGGTCATAATGTGACTTACCACCATCATTGATCTTACGGCCATTAAATGAACCATGTAGTTGTTACGTGAATACAATATATCCAATGGCTGTTTTTTACTGTTTGCTTCCAGAAAATGGCAAAAACCATCACAAATCGAGGTCATATGACCATGGGACACTGTAACCTGTTGTAAATGCAAGTTGGTTGCCAGCCATCTGAAATACCAAACGCGTGACCGTGGGAACGGGTGAAGCAGTTGTAACTTCAAGGATGGGTCCACAAGTAACTTCTTTTGAATCCATTGTAATTTTGAATGAATATTAAGTGAGGACTACGGTGCCTTTATTTCCTTGCTTTGCTATCTTCATCATGCTATGATACCTTCTGGTATACATTGATCATGATTAGACATTTGTGACATGGAACCTGCCATTCTCCAAGGGGCTTCCATAGACAGACAAGTGGGTAATTGCAATGAATTATCTCTGCATTTCCAAATGCAGTTATAATAAATTATAAGGTAGTCAGTCAGGCTTCCTCTCTTTCCTGTCACATTTAGTTGAAAGTATTAGTAAAAAGACCCCCACAAAATATAGTATTTCTTACTATGGAACTCTAAACTGAGACCATGTTCCTGAAAAGAGATAAAACTGTATATGATAGATATAAGTGACTGAAGATTTTCTATTAAAACGTGTCACAAAATATGAGAAGTCATGAAAATTGAGAGATGTGTTAAATTTAACATTTCCAATTCCTAGCAGGCAAATAGAGAATGATATCATCTTCTGTGAAAACTTTTCACTAGGCGATGCCATCTGCTCGTTCTCTTTTAATCTTGATCCCATACTTATTTTTGAAAACCACAAAATAGGAAATATGACTAAAATCTGTACACTTGTCCCAAGCTTTCTGTTCACTTAAATAGGTGTCCTTTTATTTATTTTTTTTAAATTAGTCATGTTTTTTATGCAAAATATAAAGTAAAACTTAATCCTGCTCATAGTAGATCCATTGAAATGAATGGAACTTAAGTTAGCAACTATCAAATAGATCTTGATCGTATGTACAAGAATCATTTGTTCTTGCCTCCAAGAAATAGCAATACCGATTTCACACATTTTGAAGGTGTGAAGAAGTAGTGTTGGCTTACTGGTTGTTTAAAACTGCTTTATTCATAGGTAGAAATGAGATGAGACTTGACTAATAGAACATAATAGTGCAAACAAAGATTGGCAAAAATTTGAGAAATTGCTTAGTATTTCCTGTCTCATACTGATATACCTATGGCATCATAATTATTTAAATTGCTTGTTTAAACCATTCAACCTGAATTTATTTTTAGATCACATCATTTTCTAAAAAACCCAATACATCAGAAATTACCATATTGTGTTTATGTTGTTGCAGAAGCAGTGAAACTATTATTTATTTGAATATATTTTCCATTTTGGTAAGAATCAATTATATATATTAACTTGAGACTTATTTGTATGGGTGTTAACTTTTGGACAGAGAAGATGAATCAAAGGATTTATTGTTCAGCTTTGCACAATAAGTATATAGCTTCAGCTACTTAGCTGTTTGCTGAATTCATTAATAAAGATCACCATGGATTACTGTAATCAATAATGGCTTCACTTTATCAATATAGATATGTCTGTAACTACACATATTTTTGTTTCCTTTTTTTCTTCTATAATTGTATTCTTTTTCTTTGTTTTTTCCTATTTAGTTGATTAAAAAAAAAGAGAGAAGATGTAACATTTCTCATTCAACTCAGGGTATCTCAAAAACACTTTCCCTGAATTCACATCCCTTCTTGTGGCAAGAGATTTTTTTTTTTGTTCACTTTCTTTAATAAATTCTCCCTCTCCACTTTTGTCATCCAACTCTGTAGCACTATTTTGAAAGAAGTGAATGTATTACAGGCAGTCGTTGACTTAAAGCTATTCATTTAGTGACTATCCAAAGGTACAACAGCACTGAGAAAAGTGACCTATGACAGTTTTTCACACTTACAACCACTGCAGTATATCCCCATGGTGACATGATCAAAATTTGGATGCTTGGCAACTGGTGATGTGATTCACTTAACAACAGTTTCAAGAAAGGTTGTAAAACGAGGAAAGGGGGACATTTAGGGCTCAATCGTGGTCATAAGACGAGGACTACCTATACCTACTATTACCATCCCATGAAGCAATACATGTTAAAATCACACTCTTACAGTATCCGAACAAGAAAATTAATATATTTTATGAATGAAATATTTTTAAGTAGTTTATGTTTATAGTTCTTGAGTTATAAGGAGTTAAAGGTTTAGGGAGAATATGAATATAATAATTTGTTAGTATATCTTAGCTTTATGTTTGTGAATGCTATACCCTGTGCCTGATCTGGGAAGCCTAGGGAGGGGGGTGGGGGGGAAGGGGGGAGGAGGAAAGGGTGGGGGGGAGAAAATGTTTGTATTTCTTATAAAACTTTTTAATAAAAAAAATCCCACTCTTACACTTAACCACAGATTTTTTTTCTCAAAACAAAACAAAACAAAATTTTCCTTCGGTCAACAGTACTACCATTCTTTTTTTCACTAACTGTATATCTGCAACAATTTAACTGTTTTCTTTTTATTTCTACCTCATTTTATCCCAGTGAGACCAGGAAAAAAAAAACCCTCACTATTTGTTTAATACCTCATCCAAAAATATCAGAAGAACATTTACATTGACCTAATGTAATGCCCTTCCATCTGCTGTTTTGGATGGCATTCCTAAAGAATAACATTTCTGTCCATATGGTGGGGGGGGAATCAAAACTGTGTTTCAAAGGATGCTGTGCTACCTCTTTTATGGAGCAATTCGGGCAACATATATTCTCCTGATTACAAGAGTAGGCAGAACTGAAGGTGTCTATCTCAAATTTCCATTTTGATGTATTTATTTTGGAAAGAAATAATTCATCTATGATTGTAATAAGATAACAAACAATATGGTGACATTGTGTTCTCATCTGTGATCCCTGTATTTTCTCTTTAGTGTAGATAACATCAAGAAGTCTTTTAAAAAAGATTATTATCCAGTTTTTTTGTCATATGCAACTCAAGGTGACAAACATACTCATATTCCTTCGTCATCTTACTTTCCCACAGCAATAACCCTGTGAGGTGTGCTGAGAAAGAGTGATTTCTTCTCACCTTACATTACCAATTGGAATTAGGAAGAAAGATGACAGGCATTAAAGTGAGAGTATGTGAGAGAAAGAGAGAAATGAAAGTTCCAATAAAAAAGTATTTATTTGGTCTAATGGGTTTCACAAAGTATTCTTTTCTGAAGGGCACTTCTAGAATGTTGGATGCTTCAGAAGCGGCCTTGAAAAAGGAATGTGTTCCAAAATATGTCAAGCAAAATAAATACTTTTTTAAAAAACTGGCTTTTGGGATTCCTTCCTCTCTGCCTCATTTGAGACTGAGAGAATACACTGATGGAGAAGAAAAATTGTTTCTTTGCTTCCATTTGCTATGACAGAGTAACTTGATAATGTTCAATCAGATCTGAGTTGCATTTTATTCCACCTTCATCTCCCTGTTTGCTTCACTGATGTCAGCTGAAGCTATAATTGTGAATTTATTTGCTGGCCAAAGATATATCTGTCTTTCTTTTCAGCAAGTGTCTGAATCACTTGGTATCACAATTTAGTATCACCACATCAATGTTAAATACTTCATTAACAGCTGAAGTAGAGTGGGGCAATCAGCTTCTTGAACACTTTGATTTAGGGAGCAATGATCTATTTATAATAGCATGAATTAAAAGTATTGTTTTCCCCTTTCTCTTCTCTGCTAATACTCAAAATCATGCGTGCAGTTGATTTATTTTTGCTTCCTCTGGTCCCACTGTAGAAAGCAAACTTTTTGTTTTTTTTTTAAAAAAATCAAGATATCTGTACGATAAAAAGGAAATAATACATTACATGACTGAAAAAAATACATTCTACACATTTTTTTCTTCACATGAGAAAAAGGTGAAACTTAACAAGGTTTTATCTTATAGGGACTTAGTGTAGATTTAAAAACACAATTTTTATTTACTCTGGAAATGCCAATTCTCTTTTTGCTATGAAGAAAAGGAAAAAGTGATCTGGCTACATTAATTAAGTTAATTAGTTAAGGCCTCTGACAATCTGTTTTTTAATTAAAATTTAACTGTTTTCCCCCAGACCTAAGAAAATTGTTTTTTTTTTTCCCCATAATGACTCCCTCTATTTTTTTTCCCTTTTCCTATGGTATGCCTAAGGACCTCATCTGAGTTATGAAGTTACTACATGTTAACAGTGATCCAGCTGAAGAACATACACACACATACATAGAGCAACAGAGATATGCAACAATAGTAGTGTTGGGATTCAGCCAGTTCGCACCACTTCGGGAGAACCGGTTGTTAACTTTCTGAGCAGTTTGGCAAACTGGTTTTTGGAAGAAATCATTAGGGAAGAGAACTGGTTGTTAAATTACTTGAATCCCATCATTGAACAATAGTATGTTCCCCCAAGAATCCTGTAAGAGTTGCTTATAAACTATGAGTTGGACTTTGAAAAGCCCAAGTCAAAGGAACCTCACAGATTATATACATTCTGAAGCTTCAGATTAGTTGGGCTAGCAATCTTTGTGCCCTGGAGGAATCCCTGAAATAATGTTCAGGTCTCAGAGATCACCTTCATAAAAGTTATTATATCCATAGCTCATGGTATGTTAAATGTCCAAACAAAATATTTTTCAATCACAATCTCTCATGAAAACCTTAAGACTTTTCAGGATATTCTAGGATTACATGGAACACTAACTGAGAAAGTTTGTACTAGAATATTGGTGGAATGGAGGCCTTCATGAAATATGATATGATTGGTGAAAAGAAGATAAGGGTGACACAGGACATATTTGAGTTCAGAGGCTTCTATTAGGAAAAGCAGACTAATTGACTGATTAATTATATATTATCAAGTCAGTATCAGCTCCTATGGACTACATAAATATATTTTCTCTGTGATGATCTGCCTTTAACCTGATGCTGAAGGTCTTCCCTTTGTCACTGCAATTGAGTTCATCCACCTTGCTGCTGGTCTTCTTCTTCTTCTTCTTCTTCTTCTTCTTCTTCTTCTTCTTCTTCTTCTTCTTCTGCTTCTGCTTCTGCTTCTGCTTCTGCTTCTGCTTCTGCTTCTGCTTCTGCTTCTGCTTCTTCCTTTTCAATCCACTTTTCCCAGAATCAGAGCCTTCTTGAGAAAGCTAGATTTTTACACAATGAATATGAAGTAGGACAGTCTGAAACTGCTCATTTGTACTCAAATGAAAACTCTTGAGTTAATTGTTCAATAATCTATTAGTTTGTTTTCTTTTCTCTCCACAGTATTCTCAGCAGTCTTCTCCATGGTGATCTTATCAACAAAGTTAAGCATCAGTACTATTTGTATCTGGTTTCCTCAAATCCCACTTTTACTTTCATTAAGTGTCATAGACAATGTTACATTGTGATTGTTAATAAACTAAATTACTTGTACAGACTTCCACAGCTGGTATCTGCAAAGCAGTGTTGGGCTTCAAAGTTTAATGATATGTGGTCTAGACAACAGATTTCCATAGATTTCACTGGCAGTCATGGCTGGCACAAATAAAGAACTCACCAGGAATCAGTACTTCAAAAATGACCAATGTTTTTAAAGAAATGACCAATCAGAACCAAGACCACCAAAACTACAATCAGGAACAGGCATAAAGAACCAATCAAAGATCAGCCCTATGCATCAATTAGAGACCTAAAGACCAATCAGTGTTCAGGACACATGGCTATACAGATAGGAGTCCAACCCTGCTCAGTTTCAGCTTAATTATCTATGAACTACATAGCTGAACTGCCTTTGATCATGCTAGCCTCAGCTGCCAGCAAAACATCAGAAAATCTGTTGTCTAGACCAGGGATGGTGAACGATGACCTTTTAATGACTTGTGGACTTCAACTCCCAGAATTTCTGAGCAAGCCATGCATGAATTCTGGGAGTTGAAGTCCACAAGTTATAAAAGGGCCATCGTTCCCCATCCCTGGTCTAGATCATGGTAAGTAAACCATGAAGCCCAACACGGTCCAAAATAAGCTATTTTGTTCAGTGAAAAAATCTCAGCTAATTTAGTATCTCAGAGATTGTGTCTCAAGTCTGGGCAAGCTGCAGTTCTGTAGTTTCCTGATATAAAAAGAATTCTAGTTTAAAGCACGCAAGTATTAAGATTTAGCAAAGAAATGTTTTCCTTGTCAAACCCTAATATATGGCCTGATTAATAGCAGAGATTCTACCACTGTAGAACTGGCTGAATAAAAGAATCACTGCAGATATTTTTTTCCACAGGGCAACAGACTGAGAATATTTTAAAATATTTCATTCTTAGCACAGATAAGAATGAATAGTTAATAAATATTTTGCATCTAAGACTTGATTCATGAGGTAGCTTAAAAGACTCTCTCATATTACCAGAAGACACAGAAACATTCAGAAAGTGACTATAGAGAAGACAGAAGTGAGATTTGAAGTGACAGATTGGTTGGAGAGCATTTTGTACTAGGCTTTATCCCCCCACCCCCACCCCCAAAAAAAATTCAAATGGAAATTACCTCACCCTTAGAAAAAATTCCCAGATTATAGCAAATCCAGGATATATCACAGCTCAGGGTCAAGAACCTCACTGAAATTTCAGTGGTCTGCTACAAAAAAATGCTAACCAATATATGGGAAAACAGAAAACCAGGTTAGTGAAAGCAATGTCCTGAAGGATTTGTTTTCCCATGGGAAGCTACATTCAACTGATACTAGATTGACCAGATAAGTAATTCTATGAATTATTAGATTGAAGCCTCTTTACTATCCGAACAACCATTCATAGTGGATCATTAGTATTTAACTAGACTGTTTCTTTTTAAGTTCCATTCAATTGTGATTCTTGAAGACTGCCTGGACAAGTATGCAATTTTCTTAGCAAGTGGTTTGCCATCGCCTGCTTTTGAGAGAAACTGACTAGCCCAAGGTCTCCCAGCTGGCTTTGCACCCAAGGTGGATCTAGAACTCAAAGAGTCTCCTCTGATGCCTTAACCACAACTGGATCTCCAACTAATATTAAAATATTAAAAGTAAACATGACTAATACTAAAATCAATTAAGAGTCATTAGCCTAGCAAACAAATATGTGCTTTTACAGATTATTTATACAGGAGAGACTGAAAGCAACACATAACTGTGACAGAATAGAGGTGGCAAACTCTGTCTGCCATCCTTTCAAGAGATCTTTCAAACTCATAAGCTGTATTTGGGAGGCGATAAACCAGCGTAAAATAGATAAGGTATTTTCCCTGCAGTATTTCTCATGCTGGAAGAGAGAACATTGAAATGGGCTGATGAGCTAGTAGGAAATTGTGGGAGATGTGGAGATGGAGGTGAAGAAGATTGATGGTTTAATTTAAGATTTAAGCAGCTTTTGACTGCTGAAAAATCACCTTTTCCAGGATGCACTGAAGCGTTCCAGTGAAAATGAAGGGATCATGTTGACTTAACCAGAAAGGGAGGAGAGGATCTGAAGAAGAATCAGTTTAATAGGCAACACTTTATTAACCGAAGTAGTTTGCCACATGAGTGTAAGTAATGCCCTTACTTGATTCTGAGGGGACAAACTATAGTAAGTTTGCAGTGACATAATAGGTGAATTTTTACTGTGGCAGATTGGAAAATAGTTAATTGCTAAGGGTAAAGTAATGAAAATGATGAAACAATTTTTTATTTTGTTCTAAACTTTTTATGGCTCTTTGGTAGAAAGAAAGGGGAAAAACTTTTACATTCAACTTACAGAGGAGCCCTGGTGGTGCAGTGGTTAGAATACAGTATTGCAGGCTCACTCTGCCCACAGACTGGAGTTTGATCCTAACGAGAATCAAGGTAGACTCAGCCTTCTATCCTTCCAGGACCAGTAAAATGAGGACCCAGATTGCTGGGGAAAATATGCAATAAACCTGCCAGAGAGTGCTGTAAAGCACTATGGGGTGATATATAGGTCTAAGCACAGAGATCATTTAGCATAAATCTGAAACATGCAGTTCTGCTAATTTCATCAGCAATACACCTAGAGCTCAAGTACCAGTTTCTTTTAAAAATATGTCTCTTTTTCTGATGCCTTTATATAATTTAGAATTTATTATGAATTGGAACATTACAGACTATACACTCATTAAGAAAACCATTAGTGTATTGTTGTATATTACTAATTAATATACATTTAGGACCAGAGATTTACTGCCCAAACCCCTGCCATCACTGACTGTATATCATTTAGTACAAATATATAATGCCAGAATGTTACTTTGCTTTGATATATTATGTTTATTTATTTCTTAATAAATTTTATATAGCTCACATTGCAATATATAATGGAGTAGCTAATAAACAGTTAAAACCATTATTAAAACTATAGAACAATATAAAACAATAGAAATAATATAAATATCTCAGTATTTAAATTATGTTATGCTATGTTTAGATGTCAACATTATTATTTCAACATTCAGAAATAAGTAAAACTACTCCAGCATCTGGGACTAATTGAAACATATTATACTAATATTGCCTATAAATACCAAATTCTAATCTAGAGTTCAGTAAACTAACACTTATTTAAACTAATGAAAAATTTATTGTAATTATTCACTTATTAATAAAATATATATGGCTGCGCAGTTCATCCAGGTAAGTCTGGGCAGCTTACAGAAGTAAAACCTCACATACAAAGTCCATTAAACCATCACCTCTTAGCAACCACCATAAAATTACTTGATGGACTTTGTATCACTCTGAGGTCCCCAGGCCTGCTGCAAGACTATGCCTTCAGGGCCTTTCAAAAGAGCATAAAGTGGAGACCAATCTTATCTCCATGGACAGATAAAAGAACATATCCACAGAGATGATTGTTCTAGAACTGATCCTTACCAGGGAGTAAATAAAATAAGGGTGACTTAATGATATTTGGGAGTAACATGCTTTGAACCAAGTGGAACTCAATTTACACTCATTATGGATCACTTTGTTCTAAATTCTCATTCCTGAACCAAATTAAAAACTATTATCCAAACCATTGCCAGGAAGGAAAGATTTGGGGTAATGAGCAATGAACAAACTAGCTGATTATCTTGTCTTTGAAATAAATATGACAATGGTGCCTTAGGCAGATGCCACTTCAAAAGTTTATGTCCATCTGCGGATACAAATATGCAATTTTAGTTTGAGCGTGTTGATTTATATGTGGGTATATATAAACATATTTACATATACAGATATGTGTACCTCTACACTGATATGCACATACCTACATATATGCAGGTGTGAAAGAGGGAGAAACAAATGGACAGAAGCTATATACCAATTTGCTTGACATGTTTTTCCTCTTTTCATCACTTCATCACTCTCCATGGAATATCACATTCCACAGGAGAAGCTGTAAAGCACCTGATGCCTTAAGGGGATGAGGATAACAGATTTCTGTTCCATTATTTATATGTTTCAATTAAAATATTCAAACCATCTGCTTCAGATGTACAGATAAATAGAAAAGCAAAGCAAAATGCATAGAATACAATGCATACTTTTTTTTCCAGGATAAAAGCTATAAAATCCAAGAGTGAGGAATAAAAGACAAAGGATTCTTCTAAATGCTTTATCAGCCACCTGCTGTTTGCTGAATAGTATTTTGATATTGAATTCTTTTGAACACAACAACAACAACAAATTAAAAATACTAGTGTCTGGCAAGATTATCTTTGACAGATGTAGTTATCTATTTACGTAGCAGGAAGTAGATAACATCTTGAGTACAAAATGTAAGCAATTACTGGTTGATACTGTTTGTCACTTTCTCTATTCTTAATTTAATAAAAATCAAGAAATATAGGTAATAGTGCTTTTCCAATTTCTTCTCTTAATAATTTCCAACACTAAATATCACTGACGTTCCTAAAACACAGTCAAATTCTGCATTTTTTAAAATATATTTTGACATAAATTTACATTAACTGGTTATTAATTTGCTTCCAGGTATAATTCAAGATCTGTTTATTACCTATAAAAGCCGATATGGCAAAGAGCTGAGGAACTTCTGTTTCCTATACTTTTTACCTGGTTGATTCAACCTTGTGCAGTTAGCATAACCCAGATTCTTTCAGTTAAACATTGTCAGCTATTGGAACCCAAGAAATGTGCCTTGTCTGTAATATCACTTGCTCTCTGAAATAGGGTTCACCCCAAGATCTAGATGTCCCCTCTCTACATTATTCAACAGAGACCTCTTTACGCTGCCCTTTGGGGAGAGAAAGTGAGACCCCTTATTTCATTTAATTCGACGTGTCATTCTTGCCATCATTTTTCTTTATCCTCCTTTTTACTGGTTTTACTGCAATTTCTTTGTTTTGATTATTGTGAGACACCCAGAGTTGTTGAAGATCAGATGTCATACAACTTTCATAAACTATTAGTATTGTCTCTTTTATGGTTGATTGCATAGTCAGTCAGATGTTTAGACTGGATTTGGCATTTTTCCCATTTATTGAGTCCTTCCCAAGGACCTTGGATAGGATGTTGTTTAATAATATAAAAGGGTTTGTCACAAGATGTAAACTCTTCTAAGCTGCCCAGAGTCACCTTGTACGGGAGACTTTTTTTTTAACTCCATAGAATCTACTATGAAACTCCATTATAGCTAAAACAGGCAAACTAAAACAGTTTTGGTATGTCCAAAATGTTATACATATACGATGTATAAAAAACTTTTAGTGGCTGCTATCCTGTTGGATTACTGGATGTTTTCTTTAAGACTGGCTATTCCAGCAGGCCTTGGGACAGAGATTTTCTAATGCTGTGCCTCTGGCATTAGAACATTTGTTTAGTGTAACAGATGTTCCTAAAATTTGTTTATGTAGGTAAGTTTTGCCTCATTATTGTAGCCTGTTTTTAATCGGAATTATAAACACATGTATGTGTGCTATTCATAATCATAAATAATTGATTCTCAGTAACATATAATTCAAATAAATAAATAGAATTAATTTGTGTTTTTTAAATATTTTATTCAATAGATGTTTAAAGTATTTTTGTAAATTGTTCCAAGCTCTGGAAAATATGTTATGCCTTTTGTAACAGCAATCTTATAAATAAATATAGAATAGTTTCACTCATATACATCTCTTGATAAATCTGTATAATGCGTCAACTGTTTTTTCCATTGTTACACCAATGTGATTTAAATATATTGAACAACTTTTGATGGTATGTTATATACAACAATAGAATAGACTATCTACTGAGGTCATGGTTTTCCATTTTTGGAGGCTAGAAAACTTAGTTAATTGCTTTTCTAGAAGGTTAATTGGAGCAGGTTAGACTAGATGATCCAGAATTCCATGATTCGACAATGGGCTGAAATTTTCACCAACAATTAGCTTGCCCCTGAATAAAACAGCTATTTAAAACAAGATTGGTATATATTGGATATCAGTTTATTTCTCCATCTACCCAAATGCTTGTTCTTTTTTTCCTTTCAGCATTAGAAAACAGTAGAAAAAGACACAAACACACAAATTATTGTGTGGAATATCAACAATAATTAACCTGTCATATTTACTTATCTCAAAAATCTTTTGATGCACTTTCAGGTAAGTTGATCTATACAATATTTTACAATATAGCTTATGCCAAAATGTGGGATGTAATACATCCAAATAGCCTGCCAGACTATCTGAGGGATAATTGCTCTGTGGAAGCTTTAAAATGAACAAGAAAATTAAGCAAGAACTGAGTTTGAAGAAACAGGATACAACAGAAACTTCTTTAAAGAGGAATGCCTATTCTCTGTTTTATTTATATGGTAAATATATTTTAAGAAGATTGGAAGATAAGAGTCAGCAACATGCTTAATGAATTCACAGCTGATGATGAAGAAATGAAGGTGATAGGCTTAAGTTAGGATGAAACCAGCATAGTCAAGAAGTATAGGAAATTATTTCTAGAAAGGAAAGGAAACACACAGAAAAGATTGTGTTTATGACCATTATGATCACCTCCATGCTTGAAAGTGGCTAACTTACAAATACTTGAGCTTCTTATTGCCTCTCAGTCATAAGCTCTTAAACCTTGGAGGAAAGACACAATTCTGTTTCTTTGCAGTGAGAAAAATGTCCTGGGGAATGGCTGAGCATCTTTCTTACCAAAACCCCAGCCCAGCACTGACTTCTTCCACATCATTAAGATTACTGTGGGAGGGATTTTACTTTTGACCTTGATTCCCCACCACTGCAATACTAAATGTTTTCTCAGTATAGCAGTACAGTCAGCAGTTACTGAAGTTGTTATCCAAACCATCTAGAAACCATCATCTTGCTTTTCCTGGCTCCACATTTTCTGTTCAATTTATTCCACAATCCCTTCCTCCTATTTGCTGTTCCAACATAAACAAACTGAAAAGAAGTTAAATATATGAGACAGTAGTTAGTGTTACACATCGTGCTAAAATGTAGTTGTCTGGTTTTGACTTAATTTGTTTCATTTCAAATGAATGTATAACCCAGTGGTGAAATCCAAATTTTTTACTACCGGTTCTGTGGGCGTGGCTTGCTGGGTGTTGTGTGGCTTGGTGGGCATGGCTTGCTGGGGGTGGCAGGGGAAGGATACTGCAAAATCCCCATTCCCACCCCACTCTGGAGCCAGCCAGAGGTGGTATTTGCCGGTTCTCCAAACTACTCAAAATTTCCAGCACCGATTCTCCAAACTGCTCAAAATTTCCGCTACCGGTTCTCCAGAACTTGTCAGAACCTGCTGGATTTCACTCCTGGTATAACCTCTATCTTTCTCTATCTGTATATGCTGTATTATTGCTACACAAAATTTTGGTTAAAAATGCAGTGAAACACAGTCCTGCTAATGTTGAGATATATAATATCTGCCATGCAAGTATATCGTCCTTTGAATTACATGGTTTCTTTTATATTTGGGTCTACTAAAGTAGATTTCATATTACACTCATTATTATAAATGCTTGGTGTTGTATTTATGAAACATTTCAAAAACATTATCAAGAAACTTTAACTTAACACTTACTCAACTTTAACACTTACTCAATAGAAAAGACAGTATACAAATTATTGTAGCACATAAACTCTCCATATTATTGCTATCATTGTTTACACAAAGTCTAGCAAGCAGTTCTGGCTGCATTTAGTTATTTTGACCAATTGATCCTTCTCAATGATCTAAAACAGCTTAAGACACCATAATATAGCACTGTAAATTATAGAATGTGCTTTTCCAAGTAACACACATTTTTGCTATTGTGGTGGTTGTTATTATTTTCTTCGGTTCGTTGTTTCTCAAACTACTTCTTGAGTTCTATTTACAAAGTAGAGTAATTTTATTTTAAGAACAATTTCTGCTCTAATAGATCCATTTTAATTGTAATACACAAGATTATGTTAATAACAGAAACTGAGATTTTTTTCCCCAAGTAGAGATGCTACATAGTAAATATAGCACTAATGCTGAATAGTTTTGCTTAAAGGAAATCAAGATGGTTTTTAGAATAATAATTTAAAGTGAATGTGAAAACCTATATGAATAATACAACACTATAATAATAAGATGAAGGAACATTCTATTGGACTGAAATGTACAGTAGATGCATTCTCAATGAAGGAAGAAAATATGCTCTTTTTGCCTACACCCCTTCAACAATTGCCTTCAACAATTCCTGGAAGAACAGGGAGGAACAAGACAGAGAAATAGTTAAAAATCTTTTCTTTGTAGTCCTCCAGCAAAAGCATTCGATATAAGCAGATTATGCTCAAAGGAACTCTGGATGCCACCCACCAAACATAATACTTGATCAAGAAATAAATGAGGCAATGTAAATATTCATTTAATCAGATGAGATTTTGGATTAGAAAAAAAGGTTTGTTAAGTCTCCCAGATAAAAATACAGGCATAAGTCTTAAGGTGAATCCTCTAAACAACTGTATATAGCAATTTTACATTCATTTGGGTAAAACTTTTGAACCTAGTATAATTTCATAATTTGATTTCATAATGCATATTTTCAGTCCTAGATATAGTTCACACATATACATTGACTTCTCCAGTTTAAATGCTTGTTAGTTAAAGTAACAAGCATTTTAAAGCATTTGTAAGGTATGTTGCACTAGAAGCAAAAACAATAAAATATTTTTGACAGTGTTTCATAAAATAAATTAAGAAATTAAGAAAAAAACTACATTTAAATGGTGAGCCAACCATTAACAAAAGAGCAGCACATAGTAATCAATTTATGCTCCCAAAGTCTAATGAGACAAAAAGGTAATTGCCTTGTCTAGAATTAAAAGATTAAACAGAAAACATTTATCTAGATTGCTTCAAAAAGCCAATTCTAATTAAAATATGTTGCATCTATCTTGGTCCCATCCATAAGAAAGAGCATCTCATCAACATGGGTGTTAGTTTATAATATGAATGAAACAGGCAAGTTCAGAACTGGCCTCCTGGTGAAATGAGGCTTTGCAATGTAATAACAGAGTTAAGACAGATTAAGAAGTGCTATTTTTAAATATAATGCTCCTTTTGCCTACCATGTTTCCTCAAAAATAAGACCCTGTCTTATATTTTTTGAACCATGAAATAAGTGCTTGGCCTTATTGCCATGCGTTCAAAAGCCCGATTGGGCTTATTATCAGGGTATGTCTTATTTTGGGGGAAGCAAGGTATATATTGCTTAGGCCCTTAGAATGCAAGCCTCGGAACATATCTACCTTATACTGAGTTTGGAAAAACTAAAATTTCTATATCTTTTCTTATTGGGCATTTATTTATTTATTTATTTATTTATTTTATTATTTATTTTATTAAATTTTTATACCACCCTTCTCCTACTGGACTCAGGGAGGTGAACAGCCAAAAATAAAAAACATCACATACAAAATTTAAATTTTTTTAAAAGAATTAGACAAATTTTGGCCCAATTAAATTTAAAACACCCCAACTAAAATCAATTTTACAATTAAAAATATATAAAAATATATATAAATATCTAAGGGGGGGGGGTTATGCCAGCCCAACTTGATGAAATAAAAAAGTTTTAAGGACATGGCGAAAAGTACGGAGATCTGGTATCTTACGTATCTCCAGGGGCAGGTTGTTCCAGAGGGCAGTGCTGCCACAGAGAAGGCCCTCCCCCTGGGGGTTGCCAGCTGACATTGTCTGGCCGATGGCACCCTGAGGAGTCCTTCTGTGTGGGAGAATACAGGCCGGTCGGAGGCTATCAGTGGCAGAAGGCGGTCCCGTAAGTACCCAGGCCCTAAGCCATGGAGCGCTTTAAAGGTGGTGACCAACACCTTGAAGCGCACCTGGAAGACCACCGGGAGCCAATGCAGCTCATGCAGGAGGGGTGTCACAAAGGAGCGCCCCATCGCTCCCATAATCCCCCGCGCGGCCACATTCTGCACCACTTGGAGCCTCCGGGTGCTCCTCAAGGGGAGCCCCATGCAGAGAGCATTACAGTAGTCCAGGCAGGAAGTGACAAGTGCCTGAGTGACCGTGCGTAAGGAGTCCCGATTCAGAAAGGGATGCAACTGGCGAATCAGGCGAACCTGATAAAAAGCCCCCCTGGCCACCTCCGTCATTTACAGGAAGTCCTTCATTTACAACCATTTGTTTAGTGACTGTTCAACATTATGTTTAAAATAGTTTTTATTGAATATAAATATTAAAAAAGACATACGTAACATATACACAACAAACATTTATACAACATATACACAAAAAGAATATAATTTCTTCTTAAGCATTTTTTTCAGAGTGACATTCTACAATTCTACTTATAATATATTCCTTCACCTTTCTGTAATCTAATAATATTTTTATTACATATATATGTATCAATCGGTAATATATCCCCTATATTTTTTGTATATTTCTAATTTTTAACCAATTATACCAATTATTCCATATTTCATAATAGTCTGATTCTTCTTTTTCTTGTAATTCTTTGGTTAACCTATCCATTTCAGCGCATTCTAAAATTTTCCCTATTACTTCTGTTTCACTTGGTATTTTTTCTTGTTTCCAATTTCTTGCGTAGGTTATTCTTGCAGCAGTTAATATATGAATTATAAGATATTTGATATCCTTAGGGTATGATTTGTTAAATATTCCTAATAAAAATGTTTCTGGTTCTTTTTCAATCTGTGTTTTTGTTATTTGTTCCAACCATTTTTTGATGTTAGAACAAAATTTCTTTGCTGCCGGGCACGTCCACCATAAATGATAGAAGTGCAAAAAGGAAGTGCCTTTTTGCACTTCCAACAAATTGGGCTATTTTTAGGTTGTATTTTTGCCAAACTGGTTGGAGACATATGCCATCGATAAAACATTTTCAGTTGGTTTTCCTTGTACGCCGTTGCTTTCGTTAACTTTAGGTTTACCTGCCAGAACTTTTCCCATTTTTCCAAAGGTATTGTGCATTTGATATTTTGAGCCCACTTAATCATCGTTTCTTTGACTGTCTCTTCTTCCAATTTAAAGCATAGGAGAAATTTATAAATTCTACTAATTAATCTATTTTCTGAATCTAATATAATTTTATCTATTTCTTGTTTTTGATTATAAATTTCATATGTTTTTATATGCTCTCTATATTTGGATTGTATTTGAGTGTAAGTCCACCAGTCTATTCCTCTGTGTAAATCTATCTCCAATTGTTGTTTTGTCTTTAGTTTACCTTGATAGTCAATTATATCTTTATATCTAATTATTTTTGTCTTATCTGTTAAATTTCGGTGTCTAATTGATTCAGCCGGTGCTAGCCAATTTGGTATCTTCATATAATGTTGTTTTTTAATTTTAAGCCAAATTTGTAATAGTGAGTTCCTTATTGTATGTGTTTTAAAATATGAATGTGTTTTGAATTTCTCATCCCACATAAAGGAGTGCCAGCCAGTTTGAAGTTCGTGTCCCTCAATTGTTAAAGTTCTAGAGTCCTTTAATTCTATCCAGTCTTTGACCCACGATAGTACTGCTGCTTGGTAGTATATCTCCCAGTCAGGGAGTGCAGCTCCTCCTCTATCTTTTGTATCCTGAAGCAGTTTAAATTTTATTCGTGGCCTTTTCCCTTGCCAAATAAATTTAGATGTTATTTTATTCAGCTTTTCAAAAAACGGTTTATCTATTTTAATTGGGGTGACCTGAAACAAATATAAAAATTTAGATAATATAATCATTTTGATGGCCGAAATTCTTCCTAGGAATGAAATGTGTAAATTTTCCCATTTTTCTAAGTCTTTCTTTGTTTGTTCTAGTAATTTATCATAATTGTTTTCTTTAATTGCTGATGTTCTTGTAGATAGGCAGATTCCTAGATATTTTATTTTTTTTTGTGGTTTGAATTTATATATTATCTATCAAATCTTTTGTTTGGATTTCCGTAAGGTTTTTAACAATTAGCTTCGATTTACTTTTATTAATTTTTAGTCCAGCCACTTCTCCAAATTCTTCTATTTTTGGGAACAAATTAGGTATAGATTCCATAGGATTTTCTGTCAAAAACACTAAGTCATCAGCAAAGGCTTGAACTTTGTATTCTTCTCTATTAATCCTTAAACCTTCAATTCCTTGATCTTCTCTAATTTTTTTCAACAGGGTTTCCAATGATAAAATATATAGTAAGGGGGAAAGTGGACAGCCTTGTCTGACTCCTTTTGTTATATTAAATTTGTCTGTTAAGTCATCATTCATAATTATCCTTGCTGATTGCTTGGTATAGATTTCTGCTATAATTTTCCCAAATTTTTCCCCAATTTGCATATTTTGTAATTGTTCAATCATAAATTTCCAATTTTGGTTATCGAAGGCCTTTTGGGCGTCAAGAAAAACCAACGCTGCCTGCTTCTCCGGGTGTGATTCATAGTATTCTAAAGCATTAAGTATTATTCTCATGTTGTTCTTTATTTGGCGTCCCGGCAGAAATCCATTTTGGTCTGGGTGTATATATGTATTTAATACTAATTTAATTCTTTCTGCCAAGATTGCTGCAAATATTTTGTAATCGGCATTCAATAATGAAATAGGTCTATCATTTTGTATTAACTGAAGATCTGTGTCTTCTTTTGGAATGATTGTTATTATGGCTTCTGTCCATGAATTTGGTATCTTGGCTTTCTCCATAGCTTCATTATATAATCGCAACATATTCTCTCCCAATACTTCTTGCATTGTTTTATATATTTCTACCGGTAGCCCGTCGGGACACGGTGTTTTATTTTTTTTTTTGCTTTTTCAGTACTTCATCTAGTTCTAATTTGGTTATTGGCCTATTGAGAGTAATTCTTTGTTCTTCTGTGATTTTTGGCATTCCTGATTTCTCTATGTACTGTTTTATTTTCTCTTCCTCTATTTTCCCCTGATTATATAGATTCGCATAAAATTTCTTAATAATATCATTTTTGGCCTCTTTACTATGTTGAATTTCTCCTTTATCATCTTTCAATTGGTATATCATTCTTTTTTTCTGTTCTTTTTTCAGTTTATAGGCTAGCCATCTGCCCGTTTTATTTGCGTGCTCGAAATAGTTTTGTTTCGCCATTTTTATTTTTTGGGCTAGTTCTATTTGGTTTATCAAATTCAATTTATGCTTAATCATTTCCCATTCTTCTCTTATTGTTTTGTTCTGGGGCTTTTCCTGGAGTTTTTGTTCTATTTGTTTTAGCTCTTTCTCTAATTTATCTAATTATTTTTTCTTCTCTTTATTCTTTTTCCTCGTATATGCTATTACTAGGCCCCTTATATATGCTTTTAAAGTATCCCATGTGTTTTGTAAAGAGGTTTCCTCTATTTTATTTATCTGAAAGAATATTTTAACTTCCTTTTCTAACCTCAAATTAAATTCTTTTTCTTTACATAATCTTTGGTTCATTGTCCATCTCTTACGTCTTCTTTCCCTTTCCAGTTTATGAATAATGGATTGTGGTCTGCCCATTGGTTTGTGCCTATCTCAATTTTTTCTACTTCTGTTTTGATACTTGGGGTCATCCATGCCATGTCCAGTCTTGACCAGGAGTTATGCGGATGGGAGTAAAAGGTGTATTGGGCCTCTTCTTCATGTGTTTCCCTCCATACGTCTGCCAAGTTTTGTTCTTCAGCCATAGTAACGAATTCTTTTGGAAGTATTTCTTTTTTCTTTTGTTTTTTTTCCCCAGTTTTGTAATCTTTCTTTGCATTTACTATTGCATTATAATCCCCTATTACACAAATATCATCATATTCTAATTCTGCTAATTTTATATGCAGGTCTTTAAAAAAAAACTTGTAGTTTTTGGTTAGGTGCATAAATCCCTACAATTAACATTTTCCTTTTTCCTATTTCTAATTCAACCATCACCACTCTACCTTGCTCATCGGTATAAACTAGTTTAGATTGTATTTTTTCTTTAACGTAAATCACTACTCCTTTTTTCTTTTTTGGGGCCAGAGATAAATATAATTTTCCTAATTTGGGGTTTTCTAGGATTTTTTGATAATCTTTTTGAATGTGTACTTCTTGCAGACATATCACATCTGCTTCTAATTTTCGTAATTTTGTGAAAATTTGATTCCTTTTCTTTGGGGCATTTAAGCCATTAATGTTTACCGAAAAGAATTTGATCTGTTCATCCATTGCCTATTGTATCTGTTTTTTGGTGTTTCTTGTTTCCATCCGTTCTCTAGGTTTTGCACCTTCTCTCTGTTCTCTCTCTTTTTCTTGCCTCGGTCTTATTTCTTTTTCTTCCTTTGTTTCTATTGGTTCTTCTTCTTGACTTTTACTATCTGTTTCCTCCTTACTTTCCTGTTCTACTTCTAGTCTAAAATGTGTGTTATGAAATTCTCTTGCCTTTTCTAGAGTATCTATTTTATATCTTTTGTCTTCCCACGTAATTAAGATCCCCTCTATTGGCAGCCATCTATACATTATCTTGTATTTGATCAGTAGTTGTGTTAAAAACTGATATTGTTGTCGTAGATTTCTTATTCTTCGGGGTATCTGTTTTAAAATTATAATTTCTTTTCCATTATAGATCACTGTTTCTTCTCTAGATTTCTTATAGGCTTCATCTCGGATTGATTTTTTTTAAAATTTAACATGGACTTCTCTCGCCAATCTGTGTCTTCTTATATAATTTGTTTGTACACGATAAGTTTCTTCCAATTGTCTTTTTATTTCTTCTGGCTCTTTTTGTATCATTCCTGCAATAATCTCCACCATCTTTCCTTCTAAGTCCTCATTTTTTTCTTCTGGAACATTTTGAAAACGCAAGAAGTATGAAGCCTTTTCCATTTCGACCATGGCCAAGGAATCTGACATTTCTTTGTTTAGTTGTAGGGTTTTTTGCTCCATTGCTTCTACTTTTAATTCCACGTGGTCTATTTTTGTTTCCGTTTTCCTAATTCTCTGTTCATTTTCTGCTATAGAATTTTGAATGCCCCCAATTTTATCTTTCATGGTCTTAATGTCTTCCTTAACTTCTCCTAATTCATTTCTGATCTCTGCATGGAACGTTCTCATTTCTTCCTGATTTTCAGCTATTTTTTCTTGTGTTTGAAGCAGTGTTTCCTGGATCTTTTGAAACATATCTTGTATTACATTAGGTGCCATTTCCAGTTTTTCTTTTTCTTTTTCTTTCCCCATCATCTATTTATTGTTTTTTGTTGTGAGGGGGAAGGAGTCATTACTAACGTACTAGTTGTAGGTTTTTTCCCTGTCTTTGTTATGGTGGATGTTGTAGACATTTTTAATATTCGTGTAAAACTTTCCAACCTTAACATCATTTATTAAGTTATTCCTTAATATCTCTTTTCCCCTCCAAATACTACTTATACACCACAAAACTTATATATATAGTTATATTATATTATATTGCCAGTTATCCCGATTAAGCAATTAATTCTTATTCACAGTATAAATCTATTTACTTATCAATCAAGATTTTAATTTAATTTTCTTAATTTTCTAATTAGCAATCTTTTCAATTACCCCCTTTTTCAATCAGTCTATGTCAGAGATACAGTCAACTCATCTGTTGTTTTATATAAAAATCAGTCTTTCGCTTTAACAATAATTCCTTGTCTAACTACAATTCCACAATACAATTTATAGCTATAAAAATATTGTCAACTTATATATTTCTTTCAAATGTTAAACTTATTAACTAATTAAACAGTTCAAAATTAATAATTCACTTAATTTTTATTTTCTGTAGTCCTTATTGTCTTCTTGCTTTACCTCTCTCTGTCTGTTCTTTCACAATCATGAAAAACGCAATCTGTGTCGTCTCAGTCTTTTTTATTAATTTCTTCTCCCAGTCATCGGATCTCTGCATTCAATTTTCAAATCTTTTTTTTTTTAACTTGAGTTCTTATTATCCAAAGTTATTTGTAAATCCAGAGTTCGAAATCCCGACAGATCTTCTGTATCCGTGAAATTCACCACTTAGTCCAGTATTTCAGTCTCTGTATTCGGTTTCCGATGTTTGGGGTTTGTATCAGTTATAATTCCCAAGATCAAACAGCTTGTCTCTATATCCACAAAGTTCACAGGCTGCTCCCTTTGATCAGCTGTAAAGGTCCGCAGTCAGACCGCTTCGAGCGCTATTTCTCCTTTTCTTATATTTGCTTAGTCATTCTATGGGTTTCTCTCTTTCGCGCTGTAATTATTCCCCCTTTTTTCCTTCTCCTCTTGTATCACCACTGTTATAACTCACTTGTCTTTCTCTGATTCGATCGCGCGTCCCGTTTTCCATCTCTATTGTAGGTGATCTATCTGACAGTCAATCGGATTTGCTTCCACTTTTTGCTTCGATCTAGGCGGGCGCCATCACTCCTGTCCACTGATAAGGCCAACTTCTTCTCCACCAATTTAAGAGGTTGATCGCTCGACCTCCCTGATGACAGCGTAACACCAGGGGGCTTCGCGAATTCCTCTTTCGTTTCCCGATCCCTCCAAATTCGGGAATGCCCCTAAAGAGCAATTAATGAGGAAATTTGAGTTTCAGAGACAGAGCCTCCGTTTCCTCACCCGTTCGTGATGACGTCACCGCCGGAAGTCCGACTGTTCAACATTATGAATGGCACTGAAAACAAATATTGTTGCAGCATCGCTACAGTCATGTGGTGAAAATTTGGGCACTTGGTAACTAGCATGTAGTTATGACAGTTGTGTGGTCCGGATGTCGCCTTTTGCCAGCTTATGATAAGCATAGTCAATGGGAGAAGCATGATTCATTTAATGACCATATGATTCACCTAACTGCAGTGTTTCATTTAACAACTGTTGCAATATATATTGTACAATGGAACAAAACTCACTTAACAATTGCCTTGCTTAGCAACATAAATTTTGGGCTCAATTGTGGACATAGGTTGAGGACTACCTGTACTGATTTTAACTTTGGATCTTTGCACAACCATGCAACTCTCTGAGCTGTTCACTCTCTTTTCTCTCTCTCAGCTCATAAGTGTATAATTAAAGGACATATTCCTGATCCGTGTATACTGCCTTGAGCTTTCTTGAGAAATACGGGGTTTAAATATAATAAATAAATAAATAATAAAGTCAAATGATTTTGAATCGAATGAGAGGGAGGAAAAAGTGACTTAGTGGTCAAAATTTTCTTCAACGTCTTCAGATTCAAAAAGAAGGCGAGCATTCACTCTCTACTCAAAACTAAGACATCAGTGGTTTTATTTTGCATGGTTTGGATTCTTCCTTAATGGAGCTATGCATGTCAAGGAAGAATAATGAGCTCGGGTTGTCTGTTATCAACCATGGTTCTGGTCAGACAGTAGAGATGAAGCTGAGCCTGGACCTGTGTCATTTTTGGAGTGTGCCTCTCCATTCCCCGAGCCCCAGGCAACACTGCTGATACTATTTGGAAGGACACAAGACTAAAAACAGAAGAGCACTAGATTGTAGGGTAAGAGTCATAGCCACAATGAGCCTAAATTGAGCTCATTGAGTCCACCTGCTGGGAACTTTATAAAAAGAGAGATGGTTCATATCAGCCTGTCCCACATAAACCAGATTTCTTGTCTATATATACTTTCAACAGGATCATTACTTTAGCTTGGTTTCTCTTGCAAGTATGTTTTTTTTCTTGGCTTGAGACTCATGGAGTACCTAGAATAACTCTCTGGTTCTAGCATCTCTTTATCATTTATTGACTTTTGACTTTACCTACTGTACCTAACTACTCTTTCCATCCTGGATTTTTGCATCTCTCAGAGACAATGCAAATCTTTTTCAACTCCTTTAACTCCTTTGATATATTCCTTCCTTTCTGCTTAATTTCACTAAAAAGAATTTACAAAGATTGATCCTCAGCCTTGGATGAAAAGTTTCAGTCTATAAGAAACTAGAAAAATCCAAGTAGGCAAGAAAAAAAAATCATTTGACCCAGGCCATGAGTTTCTTTCTCAAGAATATTTTTAGTCTATTTCTATATCTTTAATTTCTGTTTCTCTCTTTTCTTTGTATTGCTATTCAAGATTTATCCCATCTAGATTATCATGGTAATTGCTTGATTACACAAGCAATAGAACTTCTTTATAGCAGAGTTGCCTATAAATTAGGATCACAACAGCAGCATGTTGTGGTTTGCCCAGAGCCTTAGATTTTCCTTTATACTTTTTCCACGGGAGATCCTTTTAATCACCACCTGTGATTTGACCTGACTTTTAATCTCCTTTTCCACATTTGTTTTGCATGTTGCTACGTAAAGCTAAAAGGGTTTTTTATATTCTCTTTTTCTTTTCTTTTTTTTTAAAAAAAGCTTGATTTTATTAATCCCCAATAGTAGGGGAAGAAGGGGTGTATTCCCTCAGTCACACACTTTAATGTTACAAGTCCAGGTAGTGGTGTTATAAAACTTATTCCATCTTTATCTTGTTTTCATTTGCTCGAAAAAGAATGCATGTTTTGGGGGGCTATATCCAGGGGTGGGATCCTACCAGTTTAACAACCGGTTCGCTAAGTGCACGTGCAAGTGCAGTTTGGAGAAAACTCACCTTCCGCATTGCTACTGGCAAGGAAAACAGCTGATCCATGGCAATCCACTCTGCCATGCCTATCAGCTGGGATTCGGAAATGGAAATATATGTGAGTATAATGCAGGGCCGGGCATGCGGTCCCATTTCAAAATTGGAGCGATTCGATACACTCACGGCTGATAGTTGGAGCTAACGGTTCCCCCAAACTGGTCCGAACTGATAGAATCCCACCACTGTCTATATATCTTATGTACTGCATCAAAGGGGAGAATTTCAGAAGAGATGCTCATGGAGAGTGGAGGTGGAAGCAAGAGCTACCGAGATGCCACACCAAGTCAAGTAGGTACTTGGGTTTGTAAATCCAGAGGACTTTGGAAAGAAATATTGGGATCGCTACCTTTCATCCTATAGGCTCATATGTGCTGCTACAGTCACATATAGAAAAATAAGGATAAAAAGTTGATACCTTCCTTTTAAAAAGTGAAAAATAGCATACAAGCTTTGGGATGAGGAGAAATGACTTTATGTCATTTATGATCAAGGTAAAAAGCCACTTACCTTTTTGATCTCAACATGATAAAAGGATCCTTTTATGAAAAGTGTAGAGATTGGACTTAAAGATGGGAAGAACATTTCTCGACTAAGATGAAAACGGAACCATAGAGAACCATAATGAAAAATATAACAGGTGCTCATTATCGAAGGTAGGTCTAACACACTTATTTGTAACCATGTTTCTTGCCGAGCCTGGATGTCATAAAATCACAGCCTGATTATTAAAATCCAAGAAAGCTGTAGAAACAGGGTCAGTAAACTATTGCTCATCTTTTTGTCACTTTTCCATCTTATGAAGCTGATGATAAGATCCAATGAATACTAAATAACATACAGTCAGGTCCAACAGCAATCTAGGAACAATGAGCCAATATACAAAGATGTATGAAAGTAACACAGCCACAGTTACAGCATGCAATCCAAGACACAACATCCAAGTCACTGATAGTACAGTGGCATGAAAAGAGTGAAGTGGGCAACACAATCACCTCTACTCAGTTGTTGGACACTTATTTATTTATTTTGTGGAAGAAGAATTCAAACCCAGAATCCCATTGTCATAGGAAGTGAGTAAATGATGATATATGTGCACAAATGACATGACTTATCTATCAGCAATTACTATTATGCTATCATTATAAGTCAAGTCCTATGCACGATACCGATGTATTACTTTTTTGGAATTGTTCCATTTCACACATAAACCAAAGACAAATACTAGCTTTTGTGGGTATGATGCCACCAGCATAAGTTCTTTGTGAGCAGGCCTGATTAGAAGAAAAGTAAAAGTATGTTCTGAGAATTTTGAAATCAGAAATCATCATGGCTAGATACCCAGTGAATAACCACAGAGAACTTAATCATTTGAAAAGGAAGCAGTCAATTCTAGCATAATTGTGGACATATTTTGAACTGAAGAAAATTATGTTGGCTTGTTCTGCTGTATGAATATAAGCACTCTTGAAATCAAGACTTGAAAACTAATTTCTGGCTTACAAGACACAGTCAAAATGTTTGATTAAAAAAAATTATATGAAAATGGGATTGGATGCAACCCATGATCTTTCTTTAGTATTGTGAAATAGCAAGGCCAGAAATGGTATTGTTTGCTTGGAATAAATGCTCTAACTTTCTGTGAATCTGTTTGGTCACTTCTCTGAGGAAAATTATAAACAAGCTTTAACCTTCAAATGGATAATCTTCAAGCAGGTTCAACTTTCTGCTAAAGACCAAACAATCTTAACCAAGTGCAATATCTCACTGCTGATTGTACCAATCAAGGATTGGCAGAACAATAAGTATCATGTTTGGAAATGCTGATCTGTTGTTTGGATAACATAATATTCTTAAATTAAAAAAGTTTTCCATTATGTGAAAAATGTGTGCCAAAAGAATTTTATCTTCTGACAAATTTCAAAAGGTTTTTCTTTCCGAAGGAAGAACAAATTGCTTAGTAAGTAAGTATGAAATTGTTACCTTTTAATCCGGTTTCGTACCTTTAATGGGAAATCTAGTATTTGGGAACATGGATAGATTAGTGAAAAGCTTATTTGGTTGACGTATTCACTGTGAGAGGGTATGCTTAAACAAGTAAAAGTAAAAATTTCTTCTTGAATTATGTATAGTTGAAGTTTTCTTTTGTTTTGTTTGAATTTGGAAGAAAAGAATCAGAAGAGTTGGAAAAAGGAATGTCCTATATTCTTTAGTTACCTCAGAAAGGCTAGGAGCATGGAATTAGCTATTTAAATGATGAACTCTGGCATATGAGAAAGCTACCAATACTGAAGCATCATTAATATTGAATCATACACTGACACAAGTGGTTGTTTTATATCTGGAGTGGTTGGTCCAATTGAGATGAGTACCTCAATTGGATAAAAAGCTTCCCTCTAACATATGAAGGAAAGCTAAAGATTGAGGGATATACAGACTCTGTTTTATAAATAATAGTCAATAATTTCAAATACAAAAGGGCATAGAGTCCAAACTTGCAACTCTTGCTTGTGGAGCAGTAATGTGTATAACAGAGAAGAAAAGGTAGAAGAAAAATAATGTATAATAGAAATGGTGGGTGGAAAAAACAGACCATTAATGGAAGAAGTCCTAAACTCATACGTGGTAAATTCACCTTGACCACATATACAGCAATTATAGAAGCTGAAGAAGACAATGAAATTGTTGCAATTGTTATTGTGACAAGAAGCTTGAATCACATACAAAAAAATGCCCTTGTGATCTCTTTGAAACCACAACATTACATTATTATAATCTGAAGAAGTGATGAGGTGACCTGATAAAAAAACAAATCAAGAGAGACATTTATAACATTCCCAAAATCCAAGATTTAGTAGGAGTTGATAATTATATTGAGTCATCTGTCCCCAATAGCAATAATGTTGATTTTTATAAAGGAATGAGAAACTCAGTGACATTCTATATTAAACTTCGAATCTAATACAGCAGCAAATAGATCATTTTTGATGCAGAAAGGAGACCATGGAGAGTTGCCTGAACTTGGTTAGATATGAAATTTTATACAAACTAGCCCCCATTCACATGAATTACTGGGGAATGTATATGATGGCATGGTCAACTATAACACTTGTTTTTAGTGGGAAGTTCCTAAGGATTCTCAATTGATTCAAGCTAATATAGTGAAGCTTTATCAATGACAGTACATCTCACTTTTGTGGTTTTCTCTTTGAGAATGACCATTTTCTGAACTCTATTTAGACCATTCAGTATTTAGTTAACTTGCATTGCAAGTCAAAGCATTGCAAACCAAGTCAAAGCAAGGAGCTCCTGTGTCATGCCAAAAAACCGTAAGAGAAAAATGAAACAAAAAAATAGAATAAACCAGTTCAGTTACTGTTATAAATGAATTGGTCTTTATGTGAAAAAGGGGTTGAAGGAATTCACTATTACTGGACTCCTTAGATTGGGGGCTACTCACTAAAAAAATGAAGGATCAAATATTTCAGAACATAGTTTTAGAAAAATACATATTCACGTATGAGATTGCTACAAAGAATAACAAAATTATAATTGTGACTCATTATTCATAAAAAATATTCCATCAATAATCAAGAGAACTAGTACAACACGTGGCAAACATGACTTCATTACTCAGATAATATGAATTATGTATTTTGAAAACTACAGAATTTTTGACTTTTCCATAATGAGTATATTATTTACCCCCTCCCTGCCAGTGGTCATTTTCATTCTAATCCAAGAAAATCCTGTTTTTTCTCAGTCCTTAAATGAATCACATTGATCCACATTTAGATCAATGTGATCTGTTTAAGGACAGGAAAAACAGGACGATTTCCCAGGGTATCAATGAATGAAAGAAGAATGAAAGGATTGAGGATCAAAATAAATTCCTTTCTTTCCAAACTACTAGAGTATTAGAGAACTATTATTTTTTATCCTTTATAGTTTATGGCTGTTTCCCTCCCCCCCAAATATAGTTGCTTCCAAACCCCTTCATCCTTTTCTGCATTTCAGTCTTCAGTTACTACATTGCTACAATGACTTTCCTTTAAAATATTAAGGTGATGGATATGGCACTATGAAATGAGATGTAGGAGACAACTAACTTTGTGTTCCCCATTAGGTAATTTATTAACAAATTAATGATACATTAATCTTTCCAACCTGTTTATACCAGACTTGCATGAAGCATAACAGCTTGATAAAGAGGTATGTAACGTTTTGCAATTAACAGTTGCTGAAAACTTAATCAATATGTTATTTTCACCTTCTGACAATATTAACAAAGTAATGGATTGGTAATTAAAAGAACTAATTTAAGAGAATTTTATTTCTTAAAGAAAGATGGAAGAAGACTATAGAAAATAATAAAACTGTGGGCATTGCAATAACCGATAGTTTAAGACAGTGAATGTAGGAAATTTCAATAGGATGAATTATCTTCAAAGATAGCTTTGTCAGATATAAAATCCAAAAGAGAAGTTCAGAAAGATTCCAAAATTAGCATTTTATAACTTGTTTTCACTTTTCAAAGTATGCAATTTTTAATTTGCAAATTAAAGTACTAAACAAAATTAGTAGAAAAATGCACTGCTTCAATAATTACAAAAATAACTGCAAATCAGCCTCTGAAGGGAGGCAGTTTATAAGTCTTAAAAAATCAATAAAAAGAAAATCTTGACTTTAAGTTTATTAAATTTCTATACCGCCCTTCTCCTGAGGGACTTTGTTTCTCTTGCTTTTTGTTTTCTGGTCTCCCCAATAAAGAGTGAATCAAAATTTGATAATCTCAACAAAATACAGAGGCTGATTTAGTCAATCTCTTCAAAGATCATTTTAAAGGCATAGCAATCACATATTCATTTTAGTTCTTTCCATATTCTGTTTGTGTTTAAAAGATATTCTCAACATTCATGTAATTCTACTTAGCAGATATCACAAAAACAATTTACTCAATTTTAAATCTATCATATCTGAACTACAAAAATCTGGGCAACCACTAGAGGCTGAAATAGACAGACTATTCCAAGTCCTAGTGGCTGTCTGGATTTTTAAAGGTCAGATATGGTTATCCTGTTCAAATCTAATTGACATATATTTTATCTATTTTATTACAATTAACTTAAATGATTAATTTACCACCCTAGCCAAAATGACAGTTAAAAGTTTCATGGTCTCATGCAAAAATAAGCAATGTTATTCTAATTCTAAAAAGCTCTTATGAATTCTACACCTGTTTTGGATGGATTACAAGGACATAAACTCTTTTTGTAACCTCCACACAATAAAAAGGAAAACTGCGTAACAACTATGTGAAAAATATGATCAGAAAATTTAATATAACTACAATCCATATATTTTCTCCTTGAGTTGAGTGAATGAGATTATATTCTTCAGGTTTTGCATTCATGAACAGTCCTTTAGCGAGTAATATCAGAGGAAATTTAATTTAATTTAATTTTTATTTGATTTATATGATCAAGGCACTACCCAATTCCAAGCAACTCTGGGCAGCTCACAAGATAACAAAAAGAATGTAATATGGAAGAAGATTTGAAAATGGTTGGCTCATGGAGAAGTAATGAGGATTGGAGATTCCTATTTGATACTGGGAAAGTCTCCAACACTGATCTCATCCAAGTTGAAAACATAGTGATTGATGTTAGGTTTCATGGCTGTGATAAAAAAATAATAATAATACCTGAAGCACTGAAGGAACTGTATCCTTAGGAAATTTGGCATTCCAGCTTCAAGGGCTTTCCTTGGAATCACATCTCTAGATTCACTTCAGCAACAAAAGTTTTGTTAGTGCGGGTATGCGTGTAAAAGCTGAAAAAGCTCTTGAAGCAAATCCCAAGCTAGCCATATGGCTTAACTATTTTAATGCTTTGAGAAAGGAGGCGTTTGCTCGTGCTCAGATGCTTTATGAAGCATGCCTTTCAGTGCCATGCACAGTCTCAATGGATTGCTTTGGAAAATGTTTAGAGATTTTCAGCAAGGAAAGGAAATTGCTTGGCAAATTCAAAGGCAGACCAAAGAGAAGATAACTTATGTATCACTTGCAGTCAGAAAAGCAAAGCTTATTTTGATTTTACAGAAGAAAGATAACAAGTAAAAGTATTTATTAAAGTGATATTGAATAGGTTGGGTTCTCAACATTTTTATAAATTACAGTTCTACTACATTGCAATTTTAAAATTAAATGTATGAAAGAAATTATGCCTAGGGAGAGAGCTTAGAAAGGGGTATGATATCCATTAAAATCATGAACAAATACTCTGTCTAATTTTAAACATGTCCACTCAGGGGTGTCTCCACCTGACTTTAATGCAGGGGTGGGATTCCAATTCGGACTGGTTCGGGTGAACCAGTAGCTTCAATGATCAGCTGGGCCCGCCTGCCGACCCCTGCACTTTACTTACCTTTATCTTTGCAGCTGATTAGCGTGGCAAAGCAGATTGCCGTGCCTCAGCTGTTTTAATTCCCTAGCACTAACGCGGAAGGTGTTTTTTTCATTGAACTGTGCACATGCGCGCAGCACGAGTCTTGTGCAGGGCTGCACAAAGCGTGTGATCAGTGAATCGGTTGTTAAACTGGAAGGATCCCACCACTGCTTCAATGGGATGTCTTCTGCCGTAAGCTTTTATTTTTTTAAAAAAAGGGTTTCTTTTATTAGATATGCAAAACAAAGCTTTGGAAATGAGAATATACCATTGGTAAAAGGACAGCAAACAGACTTTTCTGGTGGAAACTTAAACATTATAATCTAGTTTAAAAAACAGAAAGGGTATAATGTATCAAATTATAATATGCAAACTATTTTTTTTTCAAATCGAAGCCTACTTTGTTATACAAATTTGGTATAGAAAGCAAAGAGAAAGCAATAAGAAAAAGTACTTCACAAAGAAATGGATCAATTACTAAACAGCTGAATATCTAGCCCTATTGTATGATGTGCAAAAGCATGCTAACAAAATTCTAGGTCTTAAGAATAGTATTTGTATACCGAAAATTATAATAAAGAAAAGCAAGAGAAAGGTAGCATTGACTTTTCAGCACTTATTCTGAAAAGAAAAAAAAAAAAGATTTATTCCGACATGACCTAAAGGTATTAAAAAATAAAAAAATTACATTTTTTGAAAAACAAAATGCACTGATTTACATAAATGTTTCCATTTTCTCATTAATATCCAAATACCAATAGGAAACATCTTCAGTTCAAATAAGTCTGTAAGGGCTGGTATAAATTTAAAGTTTAATGGTGCAGATCCTGAGATGAAAGTATTTGGGATTGCTAAATAAGGCAGAGGACAAACCAGTTTTAAAGGACAAGCACTGCCATATTTGTCGTTGGAAACAATCAGATGTTCAGTTTTGCCTGGTGTGTCTTTGGCAAGAAGAAGAGCAGCAACCAAATAAAAATTGGTTTCTGAAACACCTAGAGAAATTACACAGGAACAATCCAGATGGTCAAAGTAAATGAATCAGTGGGGCATATGAGTGGCCTCCATCCAATTCACTGAATGGGGTTAGAGTAGAATGGAGAATAAATGTCTCTCTCTCTCTGTGTGTGCGTGCAAATGTACATACATACACATATAACCTTCCATTTTTAAAAATATTCTGCCTAGAATCCTGTTAAGGTGGCATTTATTTATGTTGTGTACATTCTCTGACAAAAACTCAGCAAACCCTTAAGGACATGTAGCATTACAAAACATTTAGGCATAAAATGTTACATATAAATTTATATAACAGGATATTGTATAAGCCAGAAAAAATATCTCAGAGTCTCCTAAAACCACAGCCAAAAGTGAAGGAACTAAATAAAAAATGCAAAAATGTTTAATTGAGTGCATTCTATTGCCTTACTCATCTGTCAGTTTGAAAAGGACAGAAGGCAGAGTTCAATTTGTTTAGACAATGTTTGTTTACATGACTAATGAGTAACAACCTGTATCATTGAACATATGTTGATGGACCATTAATACATAAATGCATTCCAATATACTTTTAATAACTTGTTTTAAATAGCTGATTTTCAAATATAATATCTGTATCCAAATTGATATATTCTTTGCCAATTCTTATACCGTGTTTCCCTGAAAATAAGCCCTCCCCCGAAAACAAACCCTTTCCCAAAAAATAAGCCCTCCCCTGAAAATAAGCCCTCCCCTGAAAATATTTAAACACACGTGCAGCTGGTCCCCGTCATTTCCTCTGATTAGGGTTAGGGAGACAGAGCTGGAAATCAGGTAAGACAGCAAGAGGACCCTCTCTTGCTCCATTTGCCCCAAAATAATAAGACTTCCCTGAAAATAAGGCTAAGCGCTTATTTTGGGGTTAAAAAAATATGAGAGTGTTTGTGTGTACAGTACAAACTACAGGAGTGTCATGCTAATTTATCTTTGGGGTTCTTGATGGTCTCTGACCTTGGTGGTTTTCCTGCAGATGTTTTATTACCAAACCAGATACATCATCCATGCCACCAAGTACAGTTCAAACCTGAGCTACCAATATTCTCTTCTATCGGTAATCTATCCTTTCCTTTTTGATATTTTATCTCTTCGCCATTTTTCTTAAAATTAATCCTGCACTCTTCAGCCTCTTACTCCCTCATATTGGGAGCCAAGACAGATTTCTATTGCTTTGTGGCAAAAATAGAGATTAACAATGAATCCTTAAATTATATGCACAGCAGATAAAAACAATCCTTTTCCCCTGATCTTTCCTGTTTGAATACACTTTTCATCCTGTTCATTTTAGGTACTGAGTTGAAAAATGTTGTGCAGCCAATATGAACAAGAGAAGTGTTTACATATATTTCTTTAGACTCCCGTACATTCTGTTTGTTAGACATCATATGTCCACTCACTTTATAGACAAACAAGGAGTAGCTGTTGTGCATATAACTAATTAACCTTCCTGGGATTTTTTTTCCTTGATTTTCTAATCCTCACATGTTTTCCTGCTAATTATATCACATCTCATTTCCTAGTTCATTTGATATCATTTCTCCTTGTGAAATCTCTTATGCAAGTCTGTCTCAGTCAATATTTTTGATATACATGCAGATTACAATTTTCTGAAGGTATTTTAAACAATTTATATATTTAATGTGAATACTGTTTTCTGGGTTGACTCAGAAGTTCCAAACAATTTATTTGCAGGAAAAATGATTACGAATGGCAGCTTTCAAATATTGAAAAAATATATTTCTAAGACATTCAACTTTCCAGAGTCTCTGAAAGTCAGAGGGAATCCAATGTATTATGTAACTCAAGATGGCAAACATATCCAATACTCCTTTCTCTCCTATTTTTTCCACAACAACCCTGTGAGACAGAGTGATTGTCCAAGGTCTTCCTGCAAGTTCTTATGTCTAGGCCAGGACCAGAATTCACTTCAAAGCTGTCACTTTAACCACTACAGCAAAAATTATTATAAATTATTATTTCTGATGGGTCAAGACTAGAAAATACCAAGCAGACCAATAAATACCAATAAATCTAGTTTATCAAATCTAGCAGATGATAAATAAATAAATTGTAACTTCTGCTAATGGTAGCAAACTCAAGACAGTTTAAAGACAAATGTTAAATGAAGCAGTGAATTCACCTAGGAAAAGATAAGTGAGAAACTGACAAATGTGATAGTGACCTAAAAGGCAAAGAGTGGTCAGGAACCAGAACAAAGCCAATCTTTTTCAAACTATGCTAGGTTATCTATGACCACTGGAGAGTAAAGTGTGTGTTTATGTCAAAAGCATTTCGTCCAGGAGGATTTTTCACACATTTTCAGCCCTGCAAATGTTGTTCCTTATCATAGTTCAAAGCAGCGATGTATTCAAGCATCTGGTTCAATTTTGGCAGGCAGTGATCCAGACAATATGAATAAGAAAATGACACTGTCCACTTATCCAAAATCCTTTTGTTGTTGTTGGATTGTATGGCTTGTTGCAAAAAAAGAGAATTCGGGAGATGTATTTACAGCGCATTGCCTTAGCAGACTCATATACTGTATTTCAACGAGGCAACTATGCAATGATTGAGCCAAGAAAAAGTGTGTGTGTGGAGGGGGAGGGGGATAATTAAATCTAAATAATGGAGTTTTTAAATGTCCAAATAATATTTACAAATATAAAGTAGTGATTCATATCAAATACAAGACTATGAAATATTACAGAATGTTTAAAAGATATACCTAAAGATAGGAATTCTTTTTACAAGTTTACCTACCTAAAATAAATACTAATATTAATAGCAATAACAATAGCACTTAGGCTTATATACTGCTTCACAGTGCTTTACAGCCCTCTCTATGAGGTTTACAGAGTCAGCATATTGTCCCCAACAATTGGGGTCCTCATTTTACTGACCTCGGAAGGATGGAAGGCTGAGTCAACCTTAAGCCTGGTGAGATTCAAACTGCCAAATTGCAGACAGCTGACAGTCAACAGAAGTAGCCTGCAGTACTGCATTCTAACCACTGCGCCACCATGGCTCATTAAGACATTCCATGAGACATATGTATTAGTCAAATCATCTTATCCAATGTCAAATGATTGGATAATTCTGACAATTCTGTAATTTGCTGATGATAGTCAGTTACACATCTCTACTACAACAGGTGATATTGTCAAGATTGTCATTCTCAATGCCTGGTGGCTGTGTGGACCTAGATGAAAAGTAAGAGGCTTTGCCTAAATCCTAACAAGCCTGATTGGCTGTGGGTTTTAGGATCTGGAGATTTAATTCTAATAATACTCCTCTAGATTTTTACTAGTATGCAATTTCATAATCCTCCTAAGCCTTCAGATCCTGTTAAATCTACCTTGTGTCTAATTGTACCTATTTCTAAAATGTTTGGACTGGCTTAGAAGCTGTACAAGATCCACAATGCAGTGAGGCAGGGACTTATGGGTACACATTGGGAGGCAAATGTAATACCCTTACTTCATAAGCTTCATCAAATTCCAATAGGGTTCCAGGTACAATTTGTTGTCACTTACAAAGCTTTTCACAGCACAGGAGCACATTATATGGAGGACTACCCATCTCTGTATTTCTGCTAACCCTAAAAGATCCAACAGGGTGGCCATATTCTGAGATCCTTCCCAGAATATGGGCAGTACCATCTGATGTGACTCAGGAGAAGTGCCTTCTCTCTTACTGTATCTGCTCTGCAGAACATCATACCTTTACATGACCCTATAGCTCTGATCTTATTGGCCTTTTGTAAGGCATCGGAGATGCGTTTTTTCCCTCAGGACTGGGCCAGGGGGTTAATTAATTAGTAAAATAATATATTAAACTTCATTATTGGTAATACCAGATCTGTAATGTAAACAGCTTATAAATAACATAAAATTTCAGAAATTATTTTCATAATTAAATTCACTCAATCAATAATATTTATTCAATCAATGATCAGCAATACTATATCATATTCAAATTCTAAAATCGACACTGTTATATTTCTGTTAATTATGACAAATACTCTGAAAACTTCCCATTGGCACCTTAGGATTTCTAATTTCAAACATTGCAACCAAGTTATTTAGTGTATAAGGATCCATTTTTCCATTTCTGGAGATTTGAATTTTTTAAAAACTGTACTCTATACTTAAGATTCCATAGTAAATTTAAGATGGGTAATTCAGATGAACATGCTTTCTGAAAATTATATGTTGCAATTTACTTATATCCAGTACAATATCAAAAACTATGCATGCATAAAGTAATGTTACACAGCACATATAATTCAGGTAGGCAATGAAAATCCTATAAATGCCTCAGCAGGAATAAGCTATATACTGAATCCAGTGGACTTGCTTTTACTTATGCAGGCACACATATCTATAGTACTGTCTCCAGAAACAGTGCTATTTACATCAATTGGAGTAGAGATAATAAAATGAAGAATTATAGTTTAATTATATTAGTGAATTATTTTGTTATTAATACAAACCATTAACTGTTCTGTAAAACATTATACATTTCCCAGAAGAACACACAAGGTTATAAATTTTTGCTCTTTTATCACCAATAAGTTGACCTTGTTGATCTACAAAAAAGTATATTAATTCTAATAAAATAGAAATCTAAACATAATTTATAATCACACTAACAAAGCACAGTACTGGTATCATACTGGAGCTTCATGAATAATATGCTTATTAAAAGCACAAATTGATAAATATTAAAACTATTTTACATATTAAAAAGTAATTTGAGAAACAAAGAATGTCAGTGTCAAAATCTTATATGTCATTCTATTAAAAATACTATGAAATGCTTTTACATTTTGATAATTTTTTTAAAAAATAAACACTTCTTAAAAAGAAAGAGTTGTCTATGAATCTAGAACTGAAAATATTTAATCAAGTACCATATTTTTTGGAGTATAAGACGATCAGGGGTATAACATGCACATTGGTTTTTGGGGAGGAAAACAAGAAAAAAAAATCTCCCTCTGCCTACCAGCATCCATCGGTATTCACCTAGCATCCTTGCAGCAAACAGCAAACAGCCTTGTCAGCTACAGCATGTTATTGCAGCCTGATTCAGCACAAGCAGCTGATTGGCAGTTGAATCAGCCTCCCGGAATACCACCAATCAGCTGTTCCAGGCTGCAGGGATCGCCACAGCCCATCGCCGCCTCCGCACATTGCATTTCATTTCTTTCTTCCTCTCTCCCTCCCTCCCTTCCTCCTCTTATTTATTTGTTTGTTTGTTTATTGGCCTTTAGGCAACTCCAAATTTCAATGACCTGTAATGGCATATACCTCACAATCATTGATAGAACAAGCCAGTAAAATATAAATTGAGAACAAACTCCCTGGTAGCACTGATGATGTTATCTAGTTTGGGTAATGAAATGTCTACAAGAAAACAACCAAGCTCAGAGAGTACCAAGGACCTCTCTGCCTACAATATGTAAAACAGATTAAAATACAGAATTAAAAATAAAACCATATGAACATCAAACATAATAACAACTACAACATTGAGAATATTCATTGTTTGCTAAAAATATCCCACTTCTGGAAAGAACAGTCTCACAACATCTCAACCCTCAAGGCTTGCTGGAATAGCTACATGTTAATGGTCTTCCTAAAAGACAGCAGGGAAGGAACCATGCAGATATCAGCAGGAATGCTGTTCCACAAAAGTGGGGCAGCAATTAAGAAGGTTTTGCTTTAAATTGAACATTGCCTTACTTCACATAAAAAATTCCTGTGATTTTCATGCCCCACCAATTGTGTGTAATGCACCATGAGAAACAGCCATTAACTACACTGCTCAACAAGTATATAAGGGAAGAGATAAAGATTATATAACTGAGACCATCCTTTCGTACATAAGCATTGAAAATTTCTGCTCTTCCAGATCAAGCTGGTCTAGAACTTCTACTGCATTAACATTAAAATATGTTAATTCAGGGTCCACTGTCATCATGTACGCAATTTCATTTATAAAATATATTTTACACACATAAACAATGTGCAACTAGGACTTTAAATCCTTCCATTACCCACCATCCAGTCAGTGCTGAAGAAGCTTCCTGGATGAGAAGTGAAACGTCTTTGAAGAAAAACAAGAAAGTCCAGTTGCCTCTAGAAAATAGCATCTTTGGGAGAACCATGACCTGGATGACTGAGAATCTCCGTAGACATTTAACGAGGGAAGTGGCAACCATGCACATGCAGTGGCCCCATGAACATGCTCATTTTGCGCATGAGAATTATTTCACAAAATAGATGTACTCAGAGGGAGGCAAGTTATTTGAGCATAATCCCATCGTTCATGAATATACTGGACAGATCATCTGTCAACATTAACAATAAAACAGAAGTGTCTGAAAGTTTTTGTTGTTGTTGTTGTTGTTGTTGTTATTATTATTATTATTATTATTATTAATTTGATTTGTATGCCACCCTATCTCCATAGGACTCAGCATGGCTCACAACAATTAAAATCAAACCAGGTAAAACATGTTAAAATACATATTAAACACATATTAAACATATTAAAATAATCCAAACCCTTCAGTCCAGGCTGGCAATTTGAACAGCCATGTTTTTAATTCGCGGCGGAAGTTGCAAAGGTCAGGGGCCAACCGGAGCCCCAGGGGGAGTTGATTCCAAAGGGTGGGAGCCCCCACAGAGAAAGCTCTACTTCTGGGAGTCACCAGTCGACATTGTCTAGCCGACGGCACCCTGAGTAGGCCCTCCCTGTGAGAATGCACCGGGCGATGGGGAGCTGTTGCTGGTAATGCTTTGAATAAGTAATTTTACCTATCTGAGACAAAAAGAAAAGGAATTATATATAGCTGGAAAGTAAATAACTGCACTATGTATCTCAATATAATTGTATATATTTTTATTTACCTCAGTAACCGTATAAATAACTCGCATGTTTCTGAACCACTTTGCTAAATTATTTGCTCTTATTGCTAGCTTTTAACTCTTTTTTTAGATGCTAGTATTGATATTATACTACCGCTATAAAGGAAAATAGTTGTCTAAAGGTGTTCTAAATGATTAGTTTTTTTCATTTATGCTCTATTGAAATCAGGATGACTATCTGCAAAAAATGTTTTTTTTTTAAATTAAACTTAAATAGTATCTTGGATTTAACAGATAGCAAAATATGTTATGCTACTATATTAACACATAATTTTTAACAAACTTGCACATCCAAAATGGAAAATTTAAATATATGCAATGGACTTTCTTGACAGTAGTTCAAGATTTTTCTCCACTGAAATATAGTCTCCAGCTGTTGCCATCTGCCAATATTCCCTTAGTCTTTTTACTGATACCCCGGCAGGATAGTGGTGGCTACCATTGCTACCACTTCTGATCACCACCTTTTTCAGTTCTCTTCAATCTTTCACATTCTGGGAAATATAGGAATCTGATTTAATAAGCTGCAGGAAGATATTGTATTTGAGCCACCACAATTTCAAAATACCTTTTTAGAATCAAAATCTGAAGCACTGGAAAATGACAAAGCCGTTATACTCCTTCCTGTTGGAAAGCAACTGTGCCAGTTAAAACAGGGAATTAGTCCAGAGTCACAACATAAATACAAGAGGGCAAGATCTGGAAGCTAAAATATATGAAGAACAGTTGCAGAAACTGGGTTTGTCTAGTTTAATGAAGAGAAGGACTAGAGGAGACATGATAGCAGTGTTCCAATATCTCAGGGGTTGCCACAAAGAAGAGGGAGTCAAACTATTCTTCAAAGCACCTGAAGGTAGAACAAGAAGCAATGGGTGGAAACTAATCAAGGAGAAAAACAACTTAGAACTAAGGAGAAATTTCCTGATAGTTAGAACAATTTATTATTATTATTATTATTATTATCATCATCATCATCATCATCATCATCATCATTTATTTATTTTGTATACCGCCCTTCTCCTGAAGGACTCGGGGCGGTGAACAGCCAGCAGATAAAATATAGAAAATACAAAAATTAAAACAATATTAAAAACCAATTAAATTAATTTGGCCCACAGTTAAAACACCCCCATATTAAAAACCCATAATTTAGCAATTTAAAATTAAAATAATTTAAAAATATGGTCAGGTCAGCCCAGCTTGATGAAACAAAAACGTCTTTAAGGCATGGCAGAAAGTGCGCAGATCCGGGATCCACCGTATCTCCAGGGGCAACTCGTTCCAGAGGGTCAGGGCCCCCACAGAGAAGGCTCTCACCCTGGGGGCCGCCAGCTGACATTGTTTGGTCGACGGAACCCTGAGGAGCCCCTCTCTGTGGGAGTATACTAGTCGGTGGGAGGCTACTGGCGGCATAAGTGGAACAACTTGCCTGCAGAAATTGTGAATGCTCCAACACTGGAATTTTTTAAGAAGATGTTGGATAACCATTTGTCTGAAGTGGTATAGGGTTTTCTCCCTGGGCAGGGGGTTGGACCTAGACTCCAAGGTCCCTTCCAACTCTGTTACTCTATTGTATTTTATTTTTAACCCCTTTGAATGTTGTTCAGTTTAATTTAGTCTTTACTGAGGGAAGGGGGGCGGTTGCAAGTCTAAGAAGATTCCTGTGATATAGGCAGGAAGCAATAAAGTAAATAATTTGTACTCTACACAGGTGGGTCTGCTTCTTTGTGCCTGAATCTTCCAGGCAACACCAAGATAAACTATACTTTCTTAAAGATAGAGTAGAATAATTACCCAAAGAACAATATCTATTAAATCACAATGGAACCTACAAACCAATAAGCAATAATCTAGCTAAAACTTGAGGGCCAAATCAATACTCAACACCTCAATTCAAAAAGAACAAATCACAAAAGAAAAACAAGTAATAATAGGAATGAACCTACTTTCCCAGATCTCACCAGACATTTTAAAGTATATAAATCCAACATCCTACTGTAACCTATTATATTTCTGTAATGAATCCCTACATTTAACCTATACAAAGATCTGGCCAAAGAAATTCAACTCTTGATAGACCATTATGTTAACATCAGTACACAACTTAAAAGCGTCAAAAAAAGGTAACGATAGAAGAAAATGAAATAATCATATTGTTTAATTTCACTGCTGTCTTAATATTGATCGACCAAAACCAACCAAGTAGCCTGCTACCACATAGCACATGCAACCTAACTGAGCACACAAAATATGAAAGTTTTTGGAATTGTGGGCCTATGCTTCACTATTTAGTTTGAGATTAGAGGGACTCTACAGGAGTTCCCATCTTAGAACTTATAATAGTAGTGAAATAACTAGAAACAATAGCATTCCCATTAATTCAGTCCAAAATATGACTCTAAATGTCACCCTTTCTCATTATATAGTCAGTTGACTCCATCACTGACTATTGGGGGCGAGTCATTGGCCCCCACAGAGAGGGCTCGCAATCTGGCAGTCCTCCTGGATATGCAGCTGTCCTTGGAGGAACATCTGATGGCTGTAACCAGGGGGACCTTTTGTCAGGTTCGCCTGATTCGCCAGTTGCGGCCCTTTCTTGATCGGGATTCCCTGTGCACAGTCACTCACGCCCTCGTCACCTCTCGCCTTGACTACTGCAACACTCTCTACATGGGGCTCCCCTTGAGGAGCACCCGGAGGCTCCAGCTGGTCCAGAACGCAGCAGCGCGGGTAGTGACAGGAGCAGCATGGCGCTCCCATGTAACACCGCTCCTGCACAAGCTGCACTGGCTCCCGGTGGTCTTCCGGGTGCGCTTCAAGGTGCTGGTTATCACCTTCAAAGCACTCCATGGCATAGGGCCTAGCTATCTAGCTGCTACCGACGACCTCCCATCGACCCGTGTACTCCCACAGAGAGGGCCTCCTCAGGGTGCCATCAGCCAGACAGTGTAGGCTGGTGACCCCCAGGGGGAGGGCCTTCTCTGTGGGAGCACCTACCCTCTGGAATCAGCTCGCCCCAGAGATAAGGAGAATCCAGGACCTCAGTGCCTTCCGTCATGGCCTTAAAACCCATTTTTTCAAGCAAGCCGGGCTGTCTTAAGATGAAATTTTTAACTGTTTTTAAATGTTTTAAACGTTTTAATTGGTAATGAGTTTTAATTGGGCCAAATTTATATATCTTTTAATTGTTTTTTAATATTTGTCCTGCATGTTTTTAAATTTTGGCTGTACACCGCCCTGAGTCCTCAGGGAGAAGGGCAGTATAGAAATTCAATAATAAATAAATAAATAAATAAATAAATAAATAAATAAATAAATAAATTATTGCAGATGAAAGAATTATAAAATTCATACAACCTAATCACTTGTTTGATGGAATCAAACTTACAAAAAAAAAAAATAACATGACTTCCCTTGCTAGTCATACTCATCAGCAGAAAAACAGTGCACATCCTCACCTCATCTACTGAAACAACCCAACAGCCCATAAAAGAACTCTGCAAAGATCATAGCTTTGTAAAGCCATAAATTACTGCAAAAAACATACTTGAATTGCAGAAAGCAAAAATAAACTATGTGTCACAGGGGTGGGTTCTACTTACCTTTACTACTGGTTCTTTTTGTGTGCGCGCTTTGCGCGCGATCGCCGCGTGCATGCTCTGTTCACTCGCAGGACACCAAACTTGCACTTCGCACAAGTGCGTTGCTAATCTGCTCAGCTGAGGTGCGGCAATCCGCTCTGCCACACCTCTCAGCTGGGCGAAAAAATCAACATATAAGGTCAGCATAACGCCAGGGCGGGCAGGAGGGCCCAGCTCCCGAAGACAGAGAACCGGTTTGGTGATGTCATATTGTCACCGCTACCAGCTCTCGTGAACCGGGCCGAACCGGGAGGAACCCACCAGTGATGTGTCACAACAGATGCCCATTCAATTTCATCAAAAAGGCACATTATCCTGACAACAACATAAATATTGCAACAAAAATAATCTTCCCCTCCAACAGGAAAAAAAAATCATCACCATCATCATTATCATCATTATCATCATCTGCCTGATTCCCAGTGGATTTGAGCTGTTTGCAAATTGCTTAAAATATTAAAAATAAGAAAAACAAAAAGACAGAAAGACGGGAAAAGATAGCACAGGAACAAAACTGAATAGGAACAAAGAGGAACAATTCACATAAATTAAAGGGTGCCAAAGGGACTGAATGAACTTCAAACGAGGTCCAAATAAATTTCAGCCATTTGGAATAACTGGAGCACACAAACTGGAGCACACAAACCAAAAATTGCCTACTCAGCAAAACCAAAGATCCGGTACAAAACGAAAAGCAAATAGCAGTCATCTAAAAATGTAAGACAAAGTCTTCAAACCTGATTGTATAAGCCATATCAATAGAAGAGCAACAGAACATATCCAAGAATATGAGCATGTCCTTCAACTGGCTGTCAAAAGAAATAATGTAATTTCACTAAACTCCCTCTACCCAGAACAACCTTAGGCATAATACACAGTCCTACATGTAACTGACATATGTGTGATATTCATCTAATAAGTTCATCTTCTAATCGCAACACCTATTAATGATTTTTATCTTGGTCTTTTCAACTGGCTACCTGCATATAACTTGTTGCTTATATTCTCTGATATAAGTCTTTGTCTACCAATATAATTGTTTTTATTTACTATTTGAAATTAGTTAAACTAATCAATTTTTCATATATCTTGCAATAAATTTATTGAATGTGGGATGGGAAATCCATGATAAAGGACACATACCTTCAATTCATATTAATCATTCATGAAGTATATTCAGTAAATTAAAATGGCAAGCTCTGAATTGTACAGGCACCACCTATTCATATACAGAATGAGCCATATTCAAGGCAATACAAGCATCAAATACTCCTAAAAGCATAACAAAAGAAATCCATTAGATTCACACTGACATTTTCCCACAAATGAATATATTAATAATAACTACTATACATACATAGAGGATTAAACTTCAGTACCAAATTTGCTACATGATGGAAACTTATTAAAACAGAGTAAGAAATGCTTTGACCCAGAAAGAACTTTCATATTGTTGCTTTCTATTGTCATATTTTAGTTTCAATTCAGGACATATAAATATTTATTTTGGTCACACTATTCTAATAATATCATTCCCGAAAATGCCTCTGTTTGAATTTATAAATATGCAGTTCTTTCCAAAAGACACAATTGTTTCGCTTCTGAATATTTGCCTATCTTTGTCATTGGAATTTATCTGACCATCATAAAGAACACTCAAGAATCTGAATGAACAATAACTCCAAAGTTTGATGCTTGCTTCATTTGTTTCTTGAGCAAAGTAAAACAATATGAGATATTCCAATTTAAACCAAGGAATCTTGCACTATAGAACAACACAGAAAAGAAGATCTTTAGCAAATTATTTTTTCCCAAGAAGAAAGAAAGGTAAGTTGGGTCTGTGTTGCACATCCAAAAAAATTGTCAGCACCAGTTTTTCTGTTGACAAATTCTCAGAAAAACTGCTACTGAATAGCCCCAGAATTCTAGCCACAAAAGATTAGATGAAGTAAAATGAAGACTTAATAATGAAATTACCTTTAAATAAAGATTGAATCAAATAGTTTTGAGATGGGAATCCAGAAGGACATCCAGGGACCTCAGTCCTTTCTTAATTGCTTATACAAGGTTCATCATCTCAACATCAGCAAAACAGAATAAAAATAGATATCAAGGGATAAATAGCAAGGTACAAATTTTTACTCTGGGCCATTCCCAGAGGCTCTGACTCACGACTCACGGCTCAGCTGAGGAACTGGCAGCTGCCTGGGACAGGGCGGCCGCCGGAGCCTTGGACCGCATCGTGCCTTTGTGGTCTCTGACTCGGTGCCATTCTCAATTGTCTCCTTGGTTCTCCGAGGAGCTGAGAGAGATGAAGCGCCGGAAAAGACGCCTAGAGAGCGATTGGAAGTCCAGCCGCACCGAATCCGACCGAACACTGGTGAGGTCTTATATCAAGACCTACCTAGTGGCAATAAAGGTGGCAAAATCTAACTATTTTTCCACTCTTATTGTATCTGCAGAGAACCGCCCAGCCACCCTGTTCAGGGTGACCCGCTCTCTACTACAGGTGGGAGTGAGGGAGGATCCCTTGCAGGGTAGAGCTGAGGATTTTGGACAATACCTGCATGATAAAATCGCTCAGATTCGGGGTGGCCTGGACTCTGATTGGATAGCCTCTGACAGGATGACGGAGGTGAGTCTTGAGAGTGTTATCTGGGAGGAGTTTGACCATGTGACTCCTGAGGATGTGGACAGGATTTTGGGGAGGCTTAACGCTATCACATGTTTACTGGACCTGTGTCCCTCCTAGTTGGTGCTGGCCTCCCGGGAGGTTACACGAGGCTGGTTTCAGGAGATCACCAACGCTTCGCTAAGTGAGGGTGTGTTCCCATCTGCCCTTAAAGAGGCAGTGGTGAGGCCCCTCCTCAAGAAGCCTTCCCTGGACCTGGCTGTGTTAGCTAATTATCATCCTGCCTCCAACCTCCGCTTCACGGCAAAGATTGTTGAGAGTGTGGTGGCGAGACAACTTCCTCAATTCCTGGATGAAGCTGTCTATCTAGATCCATGCTAGTTGGGCTTCAGGACGGGTTGCTGCACAGAAACGGCATTGATCGCATTGGTTAATGATCTCTGGAGGGCTCGGGACAGGGGTTGCTCCTCTGTCCTTGTCCTCCTAGATCTCTCAGCGGCTTTTGATACCATTGATCATGGTATCATGCTGCATCAGCTAGAGGGGTTGGGAGTGGGGGGCACCATGCTACGGTGGTTCTCCTCCTTCCTCTCTGACCGTACGCAGTCTGTGTTGATGGGGGGGCAGAGGTCGACCTCGAGGTTCCTCACTTGTGGGGTGCCACAAGGGTCAGTCCTCTCGCCCCTCCTATTTAAGATTTATGTGAAGCCGCTGGGTTAGATCATCCGTAGCTTTGGGGTGAAGTGTCAACTGTATGCCGATGACACGCAGTTGTACATTTCAACCCGAGGCCACCCCAATGATGCCCTTGATGTGATGTCCCACTGCCTGGAGGCCATGCGGATCTGGATGGGGATGAACAGGCTCAGACTCAACCCCTCCAAGACTGAGTGGCTGTGGCTTCCGACGGCCCGATAGAGTCAGCTCACACCATTGCTGGCTATTGGGGGTGAGATCTTACCCCCCTCAGAGAGGGCTCGCAACTTGGGCATCCTCCTGGACTCACGGCTGTCTTTGGATGATCATATGATGGCCATGGCCAGTGGGACTTTTTATCAGGTTCGCCTGATCTCCCAGTTGTGTCCATTTCTGGATCGGGATGCCGTGCGCACAGTCACTCACGCCCTCGTCACTTCCCATCTGGACTATTGTAATGCTCTCTACATGGGGCTCTCCTTGAGGAGCACCCGGAGGCTCCAGCTGGTCCAGAATGCAGCCACATGAGTAATAATGGAGGTGACTCGTCATTCCCATGTAACACCCCTCTTGCGTGAGCTGCACTGGCTCCCGGTGGTCTTCCGGGTGCGCTTCAAGGTGTTGGTTACCACCTTTAAAGTGCTCCATGGCTTAGGACCTGGTTATCTACAGGACCGCATTCTGCCATCGATTGCCTCCCACCAGTACGCTCCCACAGAGAGGGCCTCCTCAGGGTGCCGTCGGCCAAACAATGTAGGCTGGTGACCCACAGGGGGAGAGCCTTCTCTGTGGGGGCCCCGGCCCTATGGAATGAATTGCCCCCAGACATACGAAGAATCCCCGACCTCCACACTTTCCGTCATGCTCTGAAGACCCTATTATTCCAGCAAGCCGGTCTGACAGGATAAAGGATTTTAATTGGGTTTGATAGGGGTTTTAAATAATGATTTTACCTGGGTGTTTTCAATTTGACCAGTGATTGAATTATTTTAATAAGTTTTTAAATTTTTTGTCTTGTATATTGTTTTTACCATGGCTGTGCACCACCCTGAGTCCTTCGGGAGAAGGGCGGTATATAAATATAATAAAAGTAAAGTAAAGTTTACTCAATATGAATGTTGATGCTCATCTCAAGTTTTCCAGAACCTCATAACCCTCCATATCTTAGGGCTAAGGTTCTATGAATAGATGAGAAAAAAAGGGTAATAGGTATCTTCTTTGGAAAAAAGTAAACCATGCATGATAAGAATGTCATACAAACAGGAAAGTATGTCATGTCATGGTTTGGACATTCTTTGCTGTTTCAGAATCCAGTCATCTTTAAATGAAGCATACATTTTACTTCATTATTTCGGAATTCCTCAAATGAGTGTCATACCATCTGTCCACCAGCCGAAGTTAACCTGCAAGTTTGTTGTGTAGAAAGGCAACGATCCCAAACATACCAGCCAGCTTAGAAGACAATGGATGAAGAAAAACCAATTAATTTTGGAGGGGAAATGCCCAAATCAAAGTGCAGACCTAAATCTTATGAACATTTTGCAGCAGCAACCAGTTTGTGCTGGAAATCCTGGAAAATGTTACTGAGTTGAAGCAATTTGTCATGGGGAAATGAGCCAAGAATTCTGTGCAATGACCTACCCAATACTCTGATAAATTTAGTTGAAAAGAATGAAAAAATTCAGGCAATCCAAAGAGTGGAACACTTTCCAATAGAATTGTAGTTACCAACTTTAGCTCAAAATTCAATAGATGTCTTTAAAAGGCTAAGTAACAGAAACGGAAACTTCATTATTTTTTTAAAAAACTTCTGCTTTTTTTAAAAGAGATATTTCTTCATGAGAATTAAATCAAAGTTTAAGTTATTAAACACCATTGTCCTTCCTTCCTTCCTTCCTTCCTTCCTTCCTTCCTTCCTTCCTTCCTTCCTTCCTTCCTTTCCCAGAATGGTTCTACTGCCACAACAGAAATATAACTGTTCTTATTGGACAAAATGGACTCAAGAACAACCCCTTATGATTCTTTTAAACATGATCCCACTAATAGAAGCATGTGTTGCATAAAGTGACTATGCATAAAGATTATGCCCAGAAAATTCTTCTTTGAAAATGTTTATTCTAAACCATGTAAATAAAATCCCAGTTCAAATTAAGTATCTTAATAAGTCTGACGAACCTCAGAAGAAAAGAATCAACATTGCTGTGGTTCTTTTTTAAGAGTATATGTACAGTAACATGTAAACTGCATATATAGAGGACATGGATAATATGGTTTAATTTATTCTAGATTGACTATTTATGATAGGCCTTACTTGTCCAGCTGTGCAAGTTAGATATAAAAGCCCCATAAAGGCAATATAGCACAGAACATTTGCTGATCTACATTTATTACTACAGGCTGAGATTAAAAATCAAGTTGCCCGATGCCCGATAACATCTAAGATTCCTAAATCAGGCCATCCACAGATGATAATTTTAATGAAATGCTGGAGAAGTTAAGATGTACTAAATTCAAATGAGAGAGAAAGGTTATAAATAGGATTAATGCATAATAATGCAATCAGATAATGATTAAGTTCTAGTTAAGACTTATAGTATGGGGTCAGTCAGAAAGATGTAACTGAACAACTTTATAAACTAATATAGAGTAGCATGGGACAATGGCTAGTTTCTAGATTTGATTTGGTCCCAGATATAAAGGACACTGCCAATCATGTCTTTTTCATTCTTTTTGGTATCCACTGCTTCCAGTCTTTCTTGTAATAAATTTGGTCTGAAGAAAAATTAAATATAAAGTATGTACTTTGGTGATTTGTAGTTTTATTTTTCTTGCAACTATGTTGGACTGTTAAACAATAAATGTATATTTATTTTAATTGTCACTCTCCAAATCTCTGATCTCCATGTATTTCGCTGTGCCCTCAAAACCTTGTTGTTCCGCCGGGCTGGGCTATCAATGTAAAGATTTTAACTGGTTTTTAAATAAGGGATTTTAAATTTGGGGTTTTATAATTGAGCCTATCATTTAATAATTTTAATAATGTTTAAATTTTGTCTGTCTTTGTGCTTTTTAATCAGGCTGTACACTGCCCTGAGTCCTTCGGGAGAAGGGCAGTATAGAAATAAAATTAATAATAATAATAATAATAATAATAATAATAATAATAATAATAATAACAACAACAACAACAATAATAACAACAACAACAACAACAACAGGTATAGATGGCAGTTATATTATATGATCACAGAATCTATGCACTCTAACTTGTATGGGATGGTATCCTGAACATAGTATTTTTCCATTTTTTTTACTATTTCCCGATTTACATATACTGACTATCTTCAAATGTTTAAATCAATGCAATATCATCATCACAATTAATTTCTAAATCCTACCATCTACAGTATATAATATTGTTCTGCTGGTTTGTTCTCCTATATATATATATATATATATATATATATATATATATATATATATATATATATATATATATATTGAAATTGAATTGAATTGAATTGAATTGAATTGAATTGAAATAGAAAAAAGACCATATTGCATGAATAAATGGGATGACACTTCACATCTGCCTACTATTTGGAAACCTGCTTTCATAGATAGACGAATCTTAACACCAAATATAAAACATAGATCAAACATTAATCAAAAAACAAATCCCAACCAAATCATATTTAAACCAGCCACAAAGATGAAGCCCTGCCACCTAGTGGAGAAAAACCGACCATACACCCGAAGCCAAGCCAATAAACACATACTGGGACTCCCAACCAATCAGAATGAAAAGGTGGAGCCATCCCAGACTACCAGCACCAGATTTGAAATAGCAACGGCAGTTACTGCAAAAGACTCCTCACATAAGCCTGATGATGGCAGATGAGATTCTGTCGAAACGTCGCTTCTACCCTTTTAGGGATATATCCACAATTACATGGGAAGAAACCCAAAATATTAACTACACACACACACACACACACACACACACACACACACACACATATATATTTCAGGCTTTTCCATGTATTATACTTATTTGAGGGGAAATGTCATCAGCAAGATAGATTTCACAACAAATACAAGAGTCTGAAGTGTAAAAATCAAATTACATTATTAACAAATGCCTAGCCTTTTCTGGTGGAAGCATGAGTTACTTGGCAGTGAGCATGAAAATGAATGAGTAGTTTAATTTCTTTGGGCATGTTTTTTTAGCAATACTATATATACTGCTATTATTCATGCTTGATTTTCATGTTTCAAAACTGAGAATGTAACAGCATCGACCAGAATGCTGTGGAATACACTATATGTGATGTTCAAATACGTAGCTTCCAGCTACATTTTTTTATTTGTAATTAGAAACATTGGGAGAGACACATTTCTTGTCAAGGTCATGGTAGGTTAAATACAGTCCATCCTTTTGCTTCTCAGTTTGTGATCCTGACATAGAAAGAGGAACATTCGGGGGCAGGGAGAGAGTCACAACTACAGATACTTGGAGATTTTCCTTCCTGATATTGTTACTGATATAAAGAGTTGCAAATAGGATAAAAGGATTAAACTCTCTTGTGTAAATTTGCTTAAGAATTGCCACTTACCATTTTAGCTTCAGAAAAAAAATGGATAACTGCATTCTACGGATTAAATATTCCACATTGTTCCAGAATATGGCATGAATGTGTCAACAATAACAATTCTAATAAATCCTGTAAATCCAGTTTGGCCAATTAAGACCATCAGTGTCTACGACTATGCAATGTCCACAGAGAAAAAACAGAGCCAGATATTCAAATCTTAAGTTTTGTTTATTTTATTTTATTTTATTTTATTTTATTTTATTTTATTTTATTTTATTTTATTTTATTTTATTGTTTATTTATTTATCAGATTTGAAGGATACGCAACTTCAAAAAGGTCTCCGGTCAATTTACAGATTTGTTGATGAATCTTATTTATTTAGCTTTGAGTACCAAAAATGTATTACAATTACACAGATAATATATTTTATATTTTATAGATATAGTCAGTTGACGCCATCGCTGACTATTGGGGGCGAATTGCTGGCCCCCATGGAGAGGGCTCACAACTTTGGTGTCCTCCTGGATTCACAGCTGTCTTTAGAAGAGCACTTGACATCCATGACCGGGAGGATTTTTCATCAGGTTCGCCTGATTCGCCAGTTGAGTCCCTTTCTGGATCGGGACTCGTTACGCACGGTCACTCATGCCCTCGTCACTTCCCGCCTGGACTACTGCAATGCTCTCTACATGGGGCTCCCCTTGAGGAGCACCCAGAGGCTCCAACTGGCGCAGAGTGCGGCCACGTGGGTGGTTATGGGAGCAACATGGCGCTCCCGTGTAACACCTCTCCTGCGCGAGCTGCAGTGGCTCCCGGTGATTTTCCAGGTGCACTTCAAGGTTCTGGTTACCACCTTTAGAGCGCTCCATGGCTTAGGACCTGGTTATTTATGGGACCGCCTACTACCACAAGCAGTCTCCCACTGGCCGGTATGCTCTCATAGAGAGGGGCTCCTCTGGGTGCCGTCAGCTAAACAATGTCGACTGGCGGCCCCCAGGGGGAGGGCCTTCTCTGTGGGGGCACCCACTATCTGGAACAAACTCCCCCCAGAGATACAGAGGATCCCGGATCTATGCACTTTCCGCCATGCTCTTAAGATTCTCCTATTCCAGCAAGCCAGCCTGGCCTAATCTTCTCCCCTGTTTTAAAATTCTTTTACATCAAAATTTTAATTTGTTTTAAATTTTGGGATTTTTAATTGTCTTGGGCTAAATTATTTAATCTGGTTTTAATTATATCTTTTAACTTTTGTATTTATGTATTTTATTTTGCGCCTGTTCACCACCCTGAGTCCTTCGGGAGTCGGGCGGTATATAAATCTAATAAAAGAAAGAAAGAAAGAAAGAAAGAAAGAAAGAAAGAAAGAAAGAAAGAAAGAAAGAAAGAAAAGAAAGATAGCAATTCTAGCAAATTACATGGCAGTTTGCAATGATAAAGCCAATTGTTCCAGAACTTAAATTATGCTCATGGCCAAGTCTTATCTGAACATGAGAACATATTAAATGAATACTACATGTGTTCACCAGGTCAGGTCATTATATTTTAATTATGTTTAGTTGTTGTTTTTTGATGAGTTGTGAATTAGTGGAGTTTATTTATGATTATGATAAATTAAATTGCTTGCTGAACAACTAGTACTTTCATTAGTGTATTCCCTTTTGGTATAGTAATTTTAAACCCTGGCTTCCTAAGATACAGTTATGGAAGTAAGTCTACAAGTACCTGAGGCAATCCTAGAAGCTAAGAAATTGAAATAATATCCACTGCAGGTATGGAATCTAATGTTGTAAATTCAGCCTTCCTAAAATAAATAAACTAAAATAGAACAAATTGGGACAGAATGCCTTTTCTTCTTACCCCAACTTCTCCTATTTTCAAATAAGGAAAGCTTAATTTAATTTGCCCTAGAAACTTTTTAAAACCATTTGTCCTTTAAAATTTTGTATTTTTCATTATGCCAGTGTAAATAGGGATCATATTGTCTTTTGTAACATATCCCAATGTAAAATGATTAGTATTTGTTTTGCTCTTATATATAGCCATTACTATATATATTAGAGGCATTTGTTTGTTTGCCATAAGTTAATGTTATGGTGATTATACAAATCGTGGAAATATTAATTTTTGAAGTATAAAATACTTCCCAAACTTAAACAGAATGGGAAAAAATGTATCTCCAATCTGGTTACCATTTTCTAGTTGGACATGTTTTCATACCTCCTAATAATTGATGGAGGGGAGGAAGGACAGTTAGAAAGAATATTCAGGTAACATAATAATAATAATAATAATAATAATAATAATAATAATAATAATAATAATAAAAATTATATTTAAATAGAGATTGTAAATCAGATAAAAATCTGTCTGTGACACAATGGCTCACATATGCAAAATTCAAAGCAACAAAAACACTACCAAATGTTGCAATATATATATATTATAACATTTATATATATTCCTACAATAATTATATACATATACATACATATGTATATGTGTGTGTGTGTGTGTGTTGTGTGTGTGTGTGTGTGTGTATGAGTATATAAAGTGTTTTTTTTGTCGAAGCACCTGATCTACCCCAATATGGGAGGAAACATACTGCTTCCCTTTCGCCTTTCAGCTCCAATCCAGTCGCATTCACAACAAACCATTTTATACCAAATTTATATTTGTTGATAAAGAAATAAAGGGGGACTAGTATAGATCTATTTCAAGCTATTTAGTTGTCATCAGCTAGCCATCAGCTTGGGCCAGGGGAGAGATTAAGTGTTTTTCTGTCGAAGCACCTGGTCTACTCAAGCTGATAAAGGAAGGAGAACTTGTGGCTAAGAGGTTAATACAACTGCCTAATATGCAGGCAGCCCAGTTCAAATCCGAGTAAGGGTATGGCTGGCTGATGAGAGCTAAATAGCTTGAAATAGAGCTATACTAGTCTTCCTTTATTTCTTTGTCAGCAAATATTATATATATGTGTGTGTCTGTGTGTGTCTCTCTGTGTGTGTGTGTGTGTGTGTTTCCTCTAGCCAGGTTTTTCCTACATAGATCACATCCACTCGATTCTGGGCTTTTTTCTTTCTGGCAGCCAGCAAGTTCTTGCTGCCAGGTGAGAGACTTATATAGATCTATTTCTGGCTCGTTAGCCATCATCAGTAAGTTTTCATCAGTTTTCTTTCTGGCTGCCAGAAAGAAAAAAGCCCAGAATCGAGTGGATGTGATTCTACTGAGCTAGGGCTGCAGAAAAACCTTGGTTATGTAGGAAAAACCTGGCTAGAGGAAATACACACATGAATCCTACGAAGAAGTAAGAAAATAGATACTGTACCTTTACAGGGAGGATACATGAGATGTGGGTGTGGCTTACTGATGATGGCTAACGAGCCAGAAATAGATCTATATAAGTCTCTCACCTGGCAGCATACACACACACACACACACACACACACACACACAAATATATATATATATATATATATATGTGTGTGTGTGTGTGTGTGTGTGTGTGTGTGTGTGTGTGTGTAGGTCTTTGGTTATTCGGGTCTTCTCCCACGTAAAATTGGAAGTGTCTTGGCGACGTTTATATATATATATATTAGGAGAAGCAGTATCAGTTCTAGTCTATACTTGGGCTAATAACCATTGACATGGTATATTTCACATCTTATCAAGCATTATAGTTGAAATTACCCTGAAGCAGATGAACTGCTTCAGTTATGTCAGAGTTCTTTGATGTATGAAAAATTGAAGCCTTATAAAACTACTCATTAGGTGATGGGCAATGACTTGACCAAGTATGAAATCATTTGCAATAAAAAATATGATATGGTCATCATGATAAGAATTCTGCAAAACAAATGCAATACTAGCTTTTAAAATTGGTACCTGGCCAATTCAGAAAGCAAAGCCTCCACACAATGTGAATATGATTACTTGAAAATTTTGAGTATTGAGTATATACTTGCAACTTTTTATCACAAAATTAGTCTTTAGATTACATTTTTGATCTGTAATGGTACCACTAACATCATCAGGAATTTACATCACATGTTGCCATCCATTTGAGATCGGCAAGATTAAGAAGAAACACAATAACAATTCCAATAATGCTCCTTATTTTTGTAAGATAGAAATTTTTTTTAAAAAAAACCTTTCAAAGCTTATTCTTTAGGAGATCCCACCTTCAGTCACTCCTGGAACTCTAGTTCCAGAGAATTCAATACTCTCTCTGCTCTTGTATAACAAATGCATAAAGCCACTAGGTAAAGTCATTTGTCACCATGGACTGATATGTCATCAATACACTGCTAACAAGTTTTATGTCCCTGCCTCTGGCAAAGTAAGCAATGCTGCTGAGATCCTATCCCAATATCTGGAGGCTATAAGGACCTGGCTGGGGAACAACAGACTGTGGCTCAATATTAACAAGAGTGAGTGGCTTATGTTTTGGAGGCTGCAGGTTTAGGGGCTTATCTTCTTTGGTCATGGATGAGTTGGCAATGCCTCAAACAGACTCCTGCTTGAAGGGTAGGTGGCAGCCATAGCCAGGAGGGCCTTTGTGCAACTTTGTGTTGTGTGCTAGTTGTCCTCTTGCAGTGTGAGGATCTGGTCACAGTCACGCATGCCCTACTCAGCTCTTGAATGCTTTACTATGATGTGGCTGCCCTAGAAAAACATTCAGAACCTGCATTGCTACCAAATACGGTGTCATAGGCAGTTATGTGCAGTCCTTGATCAAACACGTTGCAACCCTCCTCCATAAACTGCACTGGTTGCTAGATAGTTCCAGGTTCATTTCAAGGTGCTGATAATGAACTACAAACGTTCATAAGGCATGGGCCTGGATTATTTCAGGAACCCCTCTCCAGGGGTGGTATTCACTTACCTTTGCTACCTCTGCATATACAGAGGGTCGAAAATGGGATGTGATGACGTCCAGGCGGGTGGGCAGAGCCCCCCACCACTGGCGCTATCAGATTGCACGATCCTGATAAAGCTGGCTGAATTTCACCACTGCCCCACTCCCTATTTGCATCTCCCCATCACCTCAGTGCTGGCAGGGATACATGTTATGGGTCCTGGCTAAAAAAGTGCAATCTGGTGGTGCCCCTTTTCCTGTATGGCAGCCATCCTGTGGAATATTATCTATGTAGATTGACCCCAACCTTTCAGGCTTCAAACTATGGCTCTGTGTCTGGGTGTCCAGTAATGGTAGGGACCTTTTATAATGACTACACTGAGCTGAAGTAAGGGTGGATTCCACCTTTGATCATGGCTGATTACTGATGCTTCTATATGTTTGTGCTATATATCACTTTAACTGTTTTTTTATTGGATTGTTGTTTTAAACCTGTTCTGAACCACTCAGCTTAGATGAGATGGACAGCCATTAAAATCAAATCAAATCAAATCAATCAATCAATCAATAAACAAATAAAATTTCAGGTTAATTTCTCAGCTTCTTTACTTGTAGTGATACAGTTTCTCTTCTGATAAGAATACCCAAGAACTATCTTACAAAACAGGAAAAGTGAAAAGAACTATTCAATATTGATTTTATATTCCTGACAGGTACCCATCTTGTACTATCCAATTACTAGATTAATAACAAAATGTGCTGTCAAGATATGTTAAAAGAACTTAAATTCTGAATTGGCCAATTTTATTGAGCCTTTCTGCATTTTCATAATTTTCTGATTTTTTTTAAAAAGCCAATTACATCCATCATGAGGCAGAGAATCAATGCTGACTCTACACAATTGTTGACCAAGGTTAAACATTTGAACTTTTGTTTGTTATCCTAAAATATCAGAAATGCAGAGAACTGAATATGAGAACAGAAAAAAGGCATTCTTTCAACAGTCTTTCAGAACACAAATTCAGATTGTACAGATGAAGAAAAATCTCTCAGAATAGCAATTGGCTTAACAGTCACTGTATTAATATCTTATGTATATTATGTGGCATTCTAGTCCAATGCAAAAAACAGGGTCTCAGAAAATATTTTGATGGAATTTAGGTGGAGAAAACTATAAAGCCCATGTTAATCTTTTGATACCTTGACTAAATTGTAAATATCTATAGTTTCCAATCATACATTCTACTCTTGCAAATAGTTCCAAAAACTAATTTACTGTAATATGAATCTAAGAATGATATAGATAATCTGGCTATTTCAAGATAATTTGATTGCTTTTGTATATGGATTTAATATCTACTCTAGTAATCTATCAATGTGTTAGGCAATGTGCTGGTGGGTGCCAAGAAGTCTAAAATTAAACCATCTTCTTGGAATCCATTCATATTTCTGAGCCATTTAGACAAATTCCCCTGAGCAGCTTTCAAAGCATCATTTCCCATCAACAATAAATTTGAATATAACATTTTGAGGGAGGTAAAAGGATGCACCTGGATTAGCTGATGTATTCTGCACTGCAGTTAACAAATGTAGAGTAACCTTACAAATGCTTATATTGAAAGCTGGATAATCATTGAATTGATACAGAATATATATATATATATATATATATATATATATATATATATATATATATATAATCTTTTCAAATATTGCTAAAATAGAATACCCAGTGCAACTGAAGGTTAGAGCTGAACATCATTTTGATGACCACAAATCCTTCTTGCGTTCATTTAAAAAAAAAAAAAAACAGCAACAGCAACAACAAAAGCAGAATTTTTGGTTAAATCTTGAACTATTTCAAATTCAGAACATAACTGAGACTGAGAATGGAGACTGTTTTGACTCCTTTCTGAATTTATATCCACTTAAGTGGCATTTGAGAAAAGAATATTAATGGAAGATTTATGCACCTGCAAATTATTTTTCATTAACATAGTTTACAAAGTTGTATATATTACTTTAAATAATTGTAGAGTACAATCTCATTTCTAGTTTTTGGGAGAAAGTAAAATCTTTCCACTTTAAACCTTGATTAGAGAATACAACTCTATTTTTCTAATAGTCCCGAAAGCATGCTTCATACAGAGCAATTCTTTGTGGAGATTAACACAGAATTTGGATAAATCAAGATGTACCGTATTCTGATTTGGGGTAGAAATAGCACAATTCATATGAATCAATGCAACACTCAATTCATTTTTATTAGGAATGCGAGATACAATATTTAAATTTTTCAAAATAAATTCCTTATGGTAGGGGTCTACTATTTCACAAGACAATAAAAGATAAAGATGAAATAATATAAAGTAAGTACATAAGTAAATAAAAGGGAAATGATAAATGTGAAAAAGAAAAAAAAGGAATAGAGGATTAAAGAAGTGATTTCTAACTGTCATTATAGCAATTATAACCAAAATTGTTATTCCTCTGCTTTCTTACATACAACTATAATTCCATTGTCTCATTATTCAACAATCATTCAATCTAAAAACTATCATTTTAGTTCTTTCAACGTTCTGCAAAATGTTCATAATAGGTTCGGTATTTATTTATTTTATTTAATTTATCAAATGGGTATGCTGCTCATCTCACAGCATGTATTCCACAAAATTACTTGTTATTTTGTTTTCATTATTTTATACTCATCTTGCTGGCCTATGAAATGGTATCCTCTGATGTAAATGTGTCTGTAATAAACAAGATATTCTTTACATTGTTATTCTCCTTTTAGAAACAATAGTTTTTCTTGTTAGATTTATAATCCTTAAAGGGGGAGCAAAAATATTCATCATTTCAGTTCTTGGTTATTATTATGTTACCTGTGGGCCTTGTATAGCTTCTAAGCTATCAGATAATTATTCATACCTATTTGTATATGTAAGAGAACATATGTCTTAGATATGCATTTTGTGAAAAGTTTTTTGAGAAATTATTATTTTTACAATTACTTACCATTGCCTCAACATAGTATGTTAGAACATCAGATAGAAGAAAACCTATTCAGTTCATTTTTTATATCAGTTTATGTAGTATTGTTGTTTTCAACCAATATGCGAAATACACTTCAAATTTTCTTAGAATTCTTAGAGAAACAGAGTTGGAAGGAACTTTGTAGGTCATTCAGTCCAACTCTCTGCTGAAGCAGGAGACCCTGCACCATTTCTGGCAAGTGGCTTTCCAGTCTCTTCTTGAATGCTTCCAGTGATGAAACACTCACAACTTCTGAAGGCAAGCTGTTCTACTAGTTGATTGTTCTCACTGTCAGAAAATTTCTCTTTATCTCCATCCATTGTTCCTTGTCTGTCCTTCAGGTGCTTTGAAAAATAGATTGTCCCCCTTTTCTCTGTGACAACCGTCACATATTGGAACACTGCTATCATGTCACTCCTGGTCCTTCTCTTCATTAGACTAGCCATGCCAGGTTCTTGTAATCATTCTTCATATGTTTATCATTTAGCCTCCAGGCTAAATCATCGTTCTTGCTGGTTTTTGTACTTTTTCTAGAGTCTCAACATCTTTTTTATAGTGTGGTATGGTGACCAAAACTGGGTGCAGTATTATAAGCCTTACTAAGGCTTCATAGAGCGGTACTAGTACCTCATGTAATCTTGATAAAATCCCTCTGTTAATGCAATTTAGGATTACATTGGCTTTTTTGGCTGTTACTACACACTGCTGGTTCATATTTAATTGATTGACACCAAGCTTCCTCTCACAGTTACTAATATCAAGCCAGGTTTCACCTAATCTGTATATGTACTTTTGGATTTTTGTTGCCTAAATGTAAGACTTTGCTTTTGTCTACGTATTTTTGCAGTGGCATTGTCCAGTAAAACCCATTCAGAAACTTAGTATTCCTCCTGGATCTCATTAGTTAAAGAAAATGGGGCTACCTTTATACATTGATTTTTTGGATCTCAAAAATGCTGAAGACACAAACATTTCCTCATTAATATACCTCAAATTCTGACTATCTGTTTTCCCTAGAGATGTTTGTTCAAGGGCCGATACATTTTTCACTGATAAAACATATCAATAGTCTGTTGTGATATAAATTTCAATGCTTGTTTATTAGAGATGGACATTAGATTTTGTTAGGGATGGGCAAATTCTAAACAGAAACAGGATGTCTTAAACCAAATCCAGGCCTGAATAAGATGAAATAGAATCTTCATAAGCTTGAGATGCAGATCCTTTTCAGTCTGAGATACCTCTGAAATGTGAAGTAGGGCTTCTACTACAATGTTTCTCAGAAAATAAGACTGAGTCTTATTTTCTTTAAGACTTGAAAATAAGCACTTGGGCTTATTTTCAAGGCGATCTTACTTTTTTTGAGGTACAGTAGGCCAGACTCGGTGAGCTGGATGCACCATGGATGCACCGTCAGCTTCATTCCAAACCTTCAGCGTTTGGAATGGAGGCTTTTTGATGAACGGGAGGAAAATGGGAGGGGGATTTTCCTGCCTGCCATCCTCAGTCTCTGTGCTGAGCTTGAGGAATGGATGACAGGCAGGAAAATTCCCCAATTTTCCTCCCATTCGCCAAAATGGGAGGAAAACGCCTCCTGCGAGCCTCCCAAAAAGAGGGAAAAAGCAAAGCAGCTGGCCACGGAGAAGCAGCCCAACAAGCAGAAGTGCTGTGCCCAGAAAGAGAAGGGCAAAAGCATTATTTGCACTGCCCCAAGTGGGCTGCAGTTGCAGCAAGATAGTCCCCCCCCATACCCGCACCACCACTTGTGCTGGCCATGCCCATTCCCCAGGCTTATTTTCAGGGTAGAGGTAATATTAGCCCCACCCCCCCAAAAAAATAGTGTTGGGCTTATTATTGAGGTGGATCGTGTTTTGGGGAGAAATACAGTAGTTAAAACCAAATTTCTTAGAGCTCTTAAGAGCATCCAACATGGCCAAAATTGCTTGGGAAAATGAGGACACAATACTAATTTTTTTTTAAATATATGTAGTCCCTTTTACATTACCTTCTCATAGACAGGCATGGATACTTGTGTAAAAGGAACTAAATTTCTACTCCTCTAAGATCTACATATGTAAATAGATAAAATGGGAATACCATGAACCCCAAATCTTGTTGTGAGTTGCAGGTCATAAATAAAATCCTACTTGCCCTGTTCCATGCACTTCAGAGAGAAAGGATCTAATGTAATGAAGTCTCCTCCCCACCCCCCCCACCCCGGTTTCTTAAAATGCAAGGGAGCGCTACAAAATGCATGCCAATATAGTTGATTACCTTATTATAAGGAAAATAAATGTTGCTAGTTATTTTTTAATTTGAATCAATTCACAAATTTGCATGATATTAAAACAAATGTTTGCATTTAGTTAATGAAACAAAACACAGCCTTATCTTTGACAGACAGGAATCACAAAATTGAGACAGTTGCCTATAACATTTGTTAACTCAATTAAAGCTTAGGGCTTTTAAATACCTTCTTAATAGACAAATCTTTTTCTATCATTTATTATTGAGATGCTTGAGTCTCCTGGACTGGCAGATAGGGCATCCATTCCAATTCATTTGTTTTGAGTAAAGTCCCCTTCTTCATTTTTGTCTGAACACCAGATATAAGTATTGCATTATAATTGCTACAAATAATAAGCTATTATTTTAGATTATTGATACATATGATTTTCTCCTTTTAACTTTATGAACAATATTCTGAAATTAGGGATGACTGAATTTTGCTAGGATTAAATAGTGTGCCACTAAGTTACTGATTTATTACAGAGAAGAATAATTTTAGAATACGCTTTACAATTTATTGTTTATTAAAAGATTTTGTCTGTCAGGTTTTTCACAATATTCTAAATTTTTGTCATTCTTATAAAACTATTATTTCAATGATTCAGGCTAATAATAAGGAATATGCACTTAGGGGTCCTTGGTGCTCTCTGATCTTTATTTTAACAACCAAACTCAGAAAGCAATTCAACCTGAGCAACAAAAATTCTCCTCTACCAACATATGTAATTTTTAAAACCATAAATTTAAATTTTCAACAAATTTATCAACGCTTTACAAAAAAATAAAAGAATTTGATGAAGTTAGATTTTTTTTCTGTTAGCTTAATGTTCCATGTTTAGCTGGTTAACAAAGTTTTTGAGCCATACAGAAGAAAAATGGAAGGAATTATAAAATAGGCAGTTCTCCTATAGACTGAAATAAATAAATCAGGTATGGCACCCCACTTTTTCTAAAACCGTTTTTGCATAAAGTAGCCTACCAACCTCACTTATGGACACTTCGAACACTATAATTGGGATAAATAATATTTGTTTCATTAGTGAAACAATTTTAATATTTTTGAATGAAATTTTAATATTGATATTAAAATATTACAGGGATTCTTGTTGTTTCCAAAATGTTCTACTAAGTTTGGTACATTATGATCAAGCAAGATTTATTCATCACAGATAAATATCTGGCATTGTTAAAAATATTAGCAGAAGTAAATATGGTAGATCCTTATAATTATCTCTTTGGATTCAGGGAAGATCTCTAACAAAATCTTTGGGCCTTACCTATTTTTTTATTATTTCAAAATGTCCATTTCATCATAAATATTTAAATGGATTGTAATCCTTATTCTTCTCTGAAAAGGAAAATGAAGATTTATGAGATTTTCTTTAAGGACTTTTGATTAAGGGGGATATTTGGTACAATTAACAACTCACTAACTTTTATTGTCGTATTTGTGTTGCACAGTTAAAGAAATAGGGAATCCTCTAATGATAAATGTAGGTAAGGAGAAAAAAGAATAAGTCCACATGCAGATATTATATTGGTATTCTTCCAAAGCAAAAATTAATTAAACCAATTGATGGCTTGCAAGCTTTTTCTAGATATAATATTAATTGTTGTAAATATGAATGGATGACATTTTCTCTGGCCCATTTTGATAGTTCATAATTTATTCTGAGCTTAAAATATCAATATACCTCAATTGGTTATCAATATATGGCTAATAAAGGTGGTCAGTACTTTAGCTATAAAGGAAAAAAATGATGATTTGAAGACATATGTTAATGATCAGATAATAGCCTTTCCCAATATCTTAAAGTGGCCTTGTCTTTTCTCAGAATTGGAAAGTTTTTGCAGGAAAGAAAAAGTTTTTATAAGACTATTTTTGCAGATGATATTGCCTTACTTGAGGAAGACAAGGTGAAAGTACAAGTGACAACTGCTTTAAATGAAAAAACAACCATAATTAGCCTCAGGATAAGTGCCAAAAAATCATTTATGCAAGCTCCATCGCACAGATATGGGGAATCACACTCCGACCACAGGAATTTGAAGAAGTACAAAGGTTTACCTATTTGGGTAGTGTAATTACCTGAAATGGAGATGCAGAGATGGAGGTCAAGTGGCCCATTGGAAAAGCAACAGCTGTTTTCCAAAGGATGAATAAAATTTGGTTAGAGCACTAAAATCTAAATTCCATCTGCTTGCCTCTATAGTGATACCGACAGCCATTTATGCCTGTAAGATCTGGAAGGCATCAGCAAGCATTAACAAGAAGACTCAATGTCTTCCAACAAAGATTCCTTCACCAAATCCCAAAGATTCGCTATTTTGACCATATTAATACTGAAGAAGTGTTTCAAAAGAGTTTCTCCTGCAAATTACATAACAGTGTTGCACACAGAAGGCTCCAATTTGCAGGTGATATTTTTCGTATGGATAACAGTTGAATCGCCAAGATGGCAGTGAGATTGACTTCTTCTGAAGCCAAACAATCAGAAGATACCCTCGAATACATGGTGAAGAATGTCATGGAAGATTTAAAGATTCCAACCATCAGATGGGAAGACGCTAAATACTCACCCAAAATTGAAAATGCTTGAGAACCCTTGCAGCAGGGGTGAAATCCAGCAGATTCTGACAGGTTCTGGAGAACTGCTAGTGGAAATTTTGAGCAGTTCAGAGAACTGGTAGGGGAAATTTTGAATAGTTTGGAGAACCGGCAAATACCACCTCTGGCTGGCCCCAGAGTGGGGTGGGAATAGAGATTTTGCAATATCCTTCCCCCAAGAGTGGGGAGGGAATGGGGATTTTGTAGTATCCTTTCCCTGGAGTGTGGTGGGAATGGAGATTCTGCAGTATCCTTCCCCTGCCATGCCCACCAAGCCATGCCCACAGAACCAGTACTAAAAATATTTGAATTTCACCACTGCCTTGCAGCCCAACATGTTACATAGCATGGAAAAATCTAATGCTAAAAAAAATGAGAAATGCAGGATTTGTGGAGGATTTCGTCACCATCATCATCACATAATACCTTGTTATATACTGTAGGTAGCCATCAATTTAAATAATAAAGAACAATGAATATATGTCAAATAAACTAAATAATAATAAATTATTAAATCTGTATGCTACCTAACTATAAACAACTCTGGGGGCTTCACGACAACTAAACAAATAAATTACAATAAAATTAATATAACATAAAAAAAAAATAAGCTACGACAAGCATGATAAAGTTTGTGGTCTCTATCACCAAAGGCCTGGATGAAGAATCTTCACTTTATAGAAACTTTAAAGCAAAAATAGCATCTGGCATTATTTTCCAAATGCAGTAAATTATGTGCAACTCACAATAATCAGGAAAATCAACACATCTTAATAACAAATTGATATTTTATGGCCATTACAATATATTAAATCTACTCCTGAAATAATTCATCAGTGTAGGTTACTTGGAATAATTATTTAGCAGCAGAATATTGCATAACAATAGGAAGCACATTATCCAATCAGCTAATTCTGTATGACCTTTAGCAAAATGTGAAATGCTATATAACTTCCATTTTACTTGAAAGTTCTTTTTTTATTTCTGATTGCAGGCACAACACTTGCAGTCTATTTTTATGTACAAGGTATGCTAAATATAACTCAATTAAATTATATCTACTAAAAGAAATCAATACTATCTCATCAGCTAATGAGTACAGATAGTCCTTGACTTACAACTGTTGATTTACAGTAACAACATTATAAAGTTATGACAGACTTGGGAAAGTGATTTACAACCTGTTCTTGAAATAACAACCATCTCATCTTCTCTACAATCACATGATCACAATTTGGATGCTTGGCAAATAGCTCATATGTACTATGGTTGCAGCATCTTTAGACCTTCATAGCTGGCTTCCAACAAGCAAAGTCAGTTGGGGAAGCATCATTCTGGGCACATAAATATAATAAATTGTGGTTAGTCACACAGGTGTTTAGACTGGATTTGGCATTTTTATCCACCCATTGAGTCCTCTCCAAGGACCTAGGATAGGCAGATGTTGTTGTTTAATAATATTAAAGGTATCATTACAGAATGTAAGCTGTTCCTAATAAATATGTCCTTTGCAATTGATTGATGGGGATTTTGTCATTGCAGATTTAGTTTAAGGTATAAACCAGTTATTTTGGTATGACACCTAAGGCCTTTATTACTATTGGTACTATCTTTGCTTTCTTTTGCCACAGTCATTCTATTTCTAGTTCTTCTACTTGCAGATCTTTATATTTTGTGTTCCTCTCTCTATTTCCAGGTTTTGCAAAATCCACTATCCAAACTTCTTTGTTTCCCATATAAACAATTCTTGTGACTGTGGTGTGCTTAGCGGGTGCTTGTCTATTTAAATTCTAAAGTCCCAGAGCATTTAGTTTCTTCGTTGTTATGACTACTTTGTGATCCCATCAGTTTTTGTGTGCAGGCAAATGGCATTTCTTGCAGATCTTCCCTTGCACCATTGTTGCTTTTTCATGCCATTGTTATAATCACCCTGTGTGATCCTCTGTCAAAAGGTAACCAAGTGATGTATAGTTCCTTCAGCTTCTTCATAGTTTTCCTCATTCCTGACTTTGCGTGCTTTTGTTCCTAAGATTTGGTTTTCTACAACCAGAATTAGCCACTCTGTTTCTTTCTGTAATTTTCCTGTTCTTTCCCATTGCCGGGTCTTGTTATTACTTCTTGGCTGCTAGTTTTTTTTTTTTAATGTACAGTCAGGTACTATTTTACCTTGTCATGTCTCATTCTTATACTTCACTGGTGATTCTCATAGGCCAGGTTGGTCTCTTTGGCTCAATAAGCCTTCAAGGTATTCTAATTTCAATGCATTTTGTTCTCTGTCCTTCAGATATTTTTCCAATACCCCTTTTCTTCCTCCAATGTATGATGCACTTACAATATTTCATATCCACCTATGTTCCTTGGTAAATAGAGTCTGTCAATGTTGCTGCATGGTTGAAGAACATGATTCATTGCATTATTTTTTCTGATCTTCCTAGCCAGAATTTCTAGTGTACTGGACTTCTTGAGTACAGCACACTATTCCAGCTGTCTGTATAATGACTGGAATTGTTCAGGTATCAGTATTTCTGCCTCTGGTTTGGATTTCAAGATCTTCTTCACTGTCACGAAGATCTCCTTCACTATTAATAGTGTATTCACTATTAATCTTCTTCAATGCGCTTGATGTTGTCAGCCTGAAGGATGCCCAGGTATTTGTTGAGACCTTTTTATCCAGTTATTTCAAAGGCATCTTGACTCCTTCAGTTTTCACTGGTTTTCTTCTGTTGATGGTAAGGACAGCACATTTGTTCAGTCCAAACTCCATCATAATATCTCAGCTGAATATTCAGACAGCACTGAACAGAGATTCCATTTCATATGGTCTTTTTCCATATAGATTCAGATCATCCATATAAAGGAGGTGAAGTAGCCTGATAGCTTTTTTTAATGTTTGTTAGCCATTGATTGACTTGTTCAGTATAGTTGACAGAAGAATCAATGCAATGATAAATAGTGGTGATAGTATGACTCCTTGAAAGATTCCTGTCTTGATATTAACCTCTTCCAGTCTATCACCATAGACTAGCAAATGTAACTTCCATTGTGACATTGATCTTTGCACTGAGCTTTTGATATATCTTATACCTGTTCTTTCTAGGCACTTGATTATCCAACCATGTGGCAGGGATTCAAATGTCTTCTTGTAATCAATCCTAACTCTTTCAAGTTTCTTCCTTCTCTTACAGTTTTCCAAAACCATTTTGCCAATTATCAGCTAATCTTTTGTTCCTCTGCTGCTTAGGCAGTCTCCTTTCTGCTCAGAGTTTTCTTTCAACTAGATGCTGTTGGACTACATCAGCTATTACACATCTTCTTGGCTATAGCTGTTATTTGTTCCTTTATCATTTCCAGCATTTCTTTAATTTGCCTTATTTCTAGATGATATTTCTTGATCAGGTATTCTTTGCACTTTTTGTTCTCCAGCTTCTTTTCTTTCAACTAGTCTAGCTTCCTTGAATCTGATCTTAACATACTGATCTTGTTTTCCAACTGCAGGTGTGCTATAAATTAGCCAGCTCATTTCTTAAAGTGCTAGTGTCTGATATTACAGTGTTTATTTATTTATTTATTTTATTAAATTTTTGTACCGCCCTTCTCCCGCAAGACTCAGGGTGGTGAACAGCCAAGAATAAAAACCTCACATACAAAATTTAAATTTTTTAAAGAAAGAATTAAACAAGTTTTGGCCCAATAATTTAAAACACCCCAACTAAAATCAAATTAACAATTAAAAATATCTAAAGGGGGGGGGGGGGTTTAAGACAGCCCGGCTTGATGAAATAAAAAAGTTTTAAGGGCACAGTGAAAAGCACGGAGATCTGGGATCCTAAATATCTCCGGGGGCAGGTCGTTCCAGAGGACAGGTGCTGCCACAGAGAAGGCCCTCCTCCTGGGAATCGCCAGCTGACATTGTCTGGCCGACGGCACCCTGAAGAGTCCCTCTCTGTGGGAGCGTACTGGCCGGTGGGAAGCTATCGGTAGCAGAAGGCGGTCTCGTAAGTACCCAGGCCCTAAGCCATGGAGCACTTTAAAGGTGGTAACCAACACCTTGAAGCGCACCCGGAAAACCACCGGGAGCCAATGCAGCTCGTGCAGGAGGGGTGTCACATGGGAGCGCTCCGTCGCTCCCATAATCCCCCGCGCGGACGCATTCTGCACCAGGTGGAGCCTCCGGGTGCTCCTCAAGGGGAGCCCCATGTAGAGAGCATTACAGTAGTCCAGGCGGGAGGTGACAAGTGCCTGAGTGACCGTGCGTAAAGAGTCCCGATCCAGAAAGGGACGCAACTTGCGAATCAGTTGGCATCTTTTCATATTTGTGCTTGTTCGTTTTTTTGTAATAAACTTCAATGCAGGCAACTTGTTTTTGTGCTGTTATAGATGCTTCGTTAGACTTTCTTTCATTTTTCAACTGTGTTCTTTCTAAAGAGAAGGTACAGGAGAGTGGCCTGGACTAATGGTTCAATAGTGATGCTGGTTTCATCTACTAATGACACTCTCTGGTTTGTCTCTACTGTATGAGCTACATCTGTCAAAGCTTGAATTTCTCTGCCCTGGGTAGAATTTTGCAGTTTTTCCAATTCTACTTCTAGGAATACTTTATTTCATATTATAAGTTCATATTTATCTACTAGCTTCTGTTCTGTTGTTATTAATTCTGATGTTGCTCTTTCCAGAATTGGGGCAGATATCCTTTTCTGATTGAACTTGGTTTATAATAGCAAATCATTATTTCTTGGTTTTCAGTCTTGATATATTTACTACCATAAGCAACTTCTTTCCAATAGTCCTGAAACTGCTGGCCACAATTGTTCAGCCAATATTCCTACATTTTGTAACCCACTTGTCACCAGATGTCTAAGAATTACAACACCTAGCACAATAGTATGACCTGGGTGACAATTAATTCAGTATAGGTTTCTGTAAATTATTTCTCACCATGTTGTTTATGGGAGAGACACTCTTCGTCTGACTCCTCTGATGACATCTGTCCAATTGTTGAATCTCTGGCATACCTCCCATCTTCCTGAGAAGATGCGAGATCCACAAACACATCAAGGTAGTGCCTCACCAGGAGCGGGGAGAGGTAACATGATGATGATGATGATGATGATGATGATGATGATGATGATATAATTTCCCAGTCTTTATCTGATTCTACAGAAACATATAATTCTATGGAAAGCATATTACATTTATTTCAATGAATAGAATAACTTGGTAATTTACTGTTGCATTATAGCCATGCATTTTGATAAATAACATTAATACTTATGAATATGGTAACATTTCAGCATTTAATATTGGTTTGTGTCCAAATCTATCATTTTTGACACGAATATCAAGAACAGCTTTTTTTTTTTTTGCAAACCACTCAAGTAGGTTATACTGAATTTCTAAGTATACAGATGTTGTTTGTAGCACAAAGTCATGGATTCTTGCAGAATGAAAAGCAGTGAAAAGCAATGGAAACTATTCATATTATTGAAAGCACAATGAGACTAATATTTCATTTAAACATATGTTTGTGCAATATCCTAGAATTGTTCAATTTGGCAGAAGAGGTTATTACATGTATTAATCAATTTTCAAATGAGATTTAATATTCCTATACTTGGGATATTGCATGGATAATAATATTTGCATAAAGACAGTGGATTCTCAATGCCCTCAGTATATATTTAAAAACTTGTTTGAATTGAATTCTTCAATACTAAAAATTATGTTTGTAGCAACCTACATATGAATAACATACACAGAATATAGGGGGTTTTTTGTGGTCTAAATTAACATAGGAGGGCAAAGGAATAATTTTCATTTACTATGCAAGGATATAGCTATGTAAAAGCTGAAGAAAGAAAACACATAAACAGTTAAAATTACGTAATATAATCACACCGATCATGGTGATGCATTATGTGAAAGACTTTGGCAAAAAAAAGCAAACAAGAACAGCAGCAGGAACAAAAAAGAAAAAAGAAAAGAAAAAATCTGGGTAAGAAGCCGGACACTTAAATTGAAAGTAGGCAAGTACAGTAATAAATCATGAATCTTACACAAGTGACACAGTGACTTGAACAGAGAAAATGAATTGCTGTGTTCTGAGTGCAAAACATAATAAACTGAGATGCCAAGAAATAGTAATATCTGCCAGTAATAATTTGGAGCTGAAATATAATCAGAAGCAAAGTACATTACCAATAACAAGAAGCTAAATAACAAATCATATTGATGAATACTGCTACTTTGTGAAAGTGGATTGGAGGGAATTTGCACAGATGGTTTTTAAGGTGGATTCTAACAGGAAAAAGTAAAATTCCAAGGTCTTTTAATTTGATGTTAGTTATGCCAACATTCTATGATTGTTTGGACAAAAGTTTTTTTTTTTCTTAAATAGTAAATCCTCAGTTTTATGCAAATACATATGCTATATCATTTTTCAAACAGCAGAAAATTATTACATAAATTTTAAGGAACCTAGGTGTAGCAGGAAATCATAACTGACTCGAGCATAAGCCTTTTACATTGCCTTACATGTTCCAGCTCTGCAGCATACAAATTCTGTATATTGTTGCTTAGCTTAGAAAAATAACAAACATGAAGGGATTGATATGGATCTATACCTGTAATGTTATAAACTGTCCAAAGTACTTGTGTTTATTAACCTTCTGCTTGTAGAAGCTTATTCTTCTAGTGTATGGGTGTCAAACTTAATCACGTCATGGACCAGATCATGACGTATTGTGACGTTTTTTGCCTTTGAGGAGCCGGGGTGGGTGTGGCCTGCGTATGACATATCCAGCCCACAGGCCACCAGTTTGACAGGCCTGTAATCTAGCACCAAGCTATAAATACAGTAGCACAATGGTGTCAAACTCGTGGCCCGCAGGCTGGATATGTCATGGTCCTGCCACGCCCACCTCCATTTTGAAGAAGGGGAAAAAGTCTTTATACGTCACATGACGACTATGCAATGACACCCCAGCACAAAGTATCACAAATTACATTAGGGCTGTGTGTTGTTCTTCAGTTAAAAGTACAAGGCCAAAAACAAATGGATTAAGCCCAATACCTAGAGTTAAAATCAATTTTGCCAATAATCAAATAAATGTTTTAGTTATCCAATAAACTAAATTATAGATTAAATTTGAAACATTGAACATTGAAACAACACTTGTTTCAGTTTCTCTACAAAATGTCAAGAGGGTTGAGGTCCTCCATATTTTGAAGGTAGTGTGGGGGACAGAGTATTCCATAGACAAGGTAATAATTTGGGATACTCATAGAAAGTAGAAGATATTTTCATCATATTCCAAAGTCTAGTTTGCTTTACTGTTTTGGAACTTCAACAAGTTGCAAGCGGGCATAACAAAATTATTTGTTCTGTTTATATAAGCATCCTAATGGGGAGGGTGACCCACTTTAATGAGGCTTGTCTTCAATTAAAGTGACTCTTATAGTCAAAGCCTATTATTAAACCCACTAATCTTTGGATCAGAATATCAGTGGTCAGTTCATTCAAGTTTGAGGTGTAGAAACTTCAGGAGATAGGTTCTCTATTTTAGCATTGTTTCCACTTCATAACTATCTCTTCTCTATCTCTCATCTTTAAGAATTGCATAATGCTATTGTAAGAGCAAGTTTAGCTAGATGACTAGCTTAACAACTACACAGTATGATGGAAAAGACTAGATAATTAACCTTTAATACTTCAACTCATTCTAAACCTTTGACAAGGAACTGCTTTGAATTCAGGAAGAGGCATTGTCATTTTTTACCTATTGCCCTTTTCTTTTCACAAAACTCACACAATTTATCTGGCTCATGTTAGGAGCTATTTTGCATTGTAAATATCATCATATTCTATCTCGAAACAAAGATGTTACAAAAAAAAAAAAAAAAAGCAATTTTCAAATCTCCAGCATGGATTGCTTTAAATTTGGCACTCTTCATCCACAAGAACAATTTAACTTTCTTGTAAATGCCATCTTGGTGGAAAACAAAAACATTATGGACACATTAAAAGTACTGGACTTTAAAACTGATCTTTCTGAAACTTCATGAATTTCACCAACCTATAGTTACTTAAGTATTTTTCATAATTTCAGTTCTGATGAATAGCTACAAACAAAATATTCTTGAGGCATATGTGATTTAGTTCTGATTTAATCAATTAATTAATTGGGTGGAAATTTAAGACTTGAACAGATTCAATTTGCATTAGTAATCTATTTCCAAGACAATTGGCTTTGACTTGAATCACATTGAGATTTTGAGATCCAATTTTAAAAAAAGATTCATCCATAAACAATTCTGAAAAAAACTTCAAAAGATCTAAAGTTACTTCACCTTTTTTTTAAAAAAAATGTATGACTTACAACCATAACTGAGCCCCAAATTTCTGTTGTTAAACAAAAAGTTGTTAAGTGAATTTTGCCCTATTTTACAACCTTTCTTGCAACTGTTGTTAAGTGGATCATTGCAGTTGTTAATAACTCGGTTGTTAAGTGAATCTGGCTTCTCCATTGACTTTGCTTGTCAGAAGGTTGCAAAATGTGAACATAACTGTCATAAAAATGAAACAATTGCCAAGCATCCAAATTTTGATCACATAGCCATGGAGGTGCTACAATGCTACAATGGTCATAAGTATAAGAAATGATCATGTCACTTTTTTTTAATGCAGTTGTAACTTTGAATGATCACAAAATGAACTGTTGTAAACCAAGAACTATTTGTATTAACTAACCTTTTAGCACAAACTAATCTCACCAAGTTTCTACTGAGTATCTTGATGAATTTTTTGCAATAAAATTTGAAATATTGTCCATATAGCATGTTCACAGCAAAAAAGTAGCATGGAAGATAACAGGAAGACACCAAAATTTTCTCTTGAATTTAAAATCATGCAGAATTTAAGGATAAGTTCAGCCTTGAAGTCATATTTGGGATACTGAGAACTGAGCTTAGCCGAGCTCAGACATTTACACTAACATTTTATTAGCCCAAGAGAGAGCACGGTTAAAGCTTATGGCATTTAGCATTAGCACCCCAATGATGCCCTCGAAGTGATGTCCCAGTGTCTGGAGGCCGTGCGGATCTGGATGGGGAGGAACAGGCTTCGGCTCAACCCTTCCAAGACCGAGTGGCTGTGGATGCCGGCGTCCCGGTATAGTCAGCTGGCGCCATCGCTGGTTATTGGGGGCGAGTCACTGACCCCCACAGAGGGGGCTCGCAACTTGGGCATCCTCCTGGACACACGGCTGTCTTTAGAAGAGCATATGACGGCCGTGGCCAGGGGGGCTTTTTATCAGGTTCGCCTGATATGCCAGTTGCGCCCCTTTCTGGATCGGGACTCCTTGTGCACAGTCACTCATGCCTTGGTTACGTCACGCCTGGACTACTGTAACGCTCTCTACATGGGGCTCCCCCTGAGGAGCACCCGGAGGCTCCAGCTGGTGCAGAATGCGTCCGCGTAGGTGATTATGGGAGTGACGTGGCGCTCCCACGTAACACCTCTCCTGCGCGAGCTGCATTGGCTCCCGGTGGTCTTCCGGGTGCGCTTTAAGGTGTGGGTTCTCATCTTTAAAGCGCTCCATGGCTTAGGGCCAGGGTATTTGCGAGACCGCCTGCTGCTACCGATAACCTCCCACCGGCCAATACGCTCTCACAGAGAGGGCCTCCTCGGGTTGCTGTCGGTCAGGCAATGTCGGCTGTCGGTCCCCAGGGGGAGAGCCTTCTCTGTGGGGGCACCCACCCTGTGGAATGAGCTGCCTCCTGGAATACGATTGATCCCGGATCTCCGTACCTTCCGTAAAGCCCTGAAGACATTTTTATTTCATCAAGCCGGCCTAGCCTAAATGGTTTTTAATTGGGATTTTAAATTTTATGGATTTTGGGGTTTTAAATTGGGTAGCCAGTGATTTAATTATTTTAATTATCTTAACTTTTGCATTTGTATGTTTTTTAATTTTGGCTATTCACCGCCCTGAGTCCCTTCTGGGAGAAGGGCAGTATACAAAATAAATAAATAAATAAATAAATAAATAAATAAATGAATTTAAGAAGGTGATTAAACTGACTTGCTATTAATTTGTTCTGTCTGAATACTACAGGCGAAAAACTATAAAAAGTACAAAGTGTTCTGGAAAAAGTAATCCTATTAGATTCATGAATCTGGTTTGATATTTGATCCAATGACACAGCTTCAACATCTATTTTTTCCCCCCATGCAAAAGTGGAATTCCATTTTTATGACCAAATGAATCAGAATTGATTATCTTCAGTAATCAGGTTGATTATTTCTGAAGGTCTAGAAATTGCCATTGAAATAGGTTGGGCAATCTTTGTGTAGTGCTGTTTGATAAGGTTGCCATAAATTTCTGACCAGTCTTCATCTAAGACCCCATGCAACCTTCACTCTCCCACCCCAACTTTCAGTAGACTAAAAGACAAAATAATCACATAAAAACCATTGTATTGGCTATAATGAGTAAATAAATACATTGATAAAGGCAAAGAGAGTTAAATTCTGTGCTATACATAATACTAAATATGAACAAGAAAGAAGGGTAGTCCCTTTGGTTCACTTGGTTACATGTTCACTAATCACTGACATATGGTGATTAAAGATACAGCATATAATTTTTAAATTAAACATTAGCACATTAATAACAATATATTGGGATTCTAAATAAAAACTGGGAATCATAAAATCTTTTTATAATAGCAAAATACTTTCACTGTAATTATTGAAAATGTTTTTTTTTTCACTTCTACCAGAGCATTTTATTGATGTCAGTAAACTTGCCTTGATGTTTTTAAACAAAAGACATTTCAAAGATCCTTACAACTTTATTGTCACTTTGAATGTACACTAATCAGCATACATTAAAATGAAATTTCATTGCATACAGCTCTCAAAGGGTCACCACCTCCAATATACATTCCACAAACATGACAAAATAGATAAATACAAAAGTATGCATATACCCACATATATATTATATGACACAATATATTATATATTTCATCATATAAATCTGATATAATTCTACACTGAAAAGTATTAAGATCTGACCATGGGCCTTGAAGTTTTAAGAACTATGATTATATAACATATTTATTAAACAGAGTGCCAATGCTTTCAGGTGAGGACCTATGGAGAGTTAGATGTCCCTGTAAACAGCTCTGTGGGAGGTGATAGCATGGTGGTAAGCTATAAAATTGGTTCTGGCTGAGGGAAATCTCTATGGATTTCCACACAAGAAGCATATTATAGAAGAGAAACAGTATGCAAATACAAATGGTTATTATACCAGGCATTCTTGGAAAATAATCAAGAGGAATATCCAATTAAACAAAAGAAAAATTAATAGAAGGATAAAGTTGTCAATAGTTTTCCCACTTAAAGTTACCAGAAAGACATATGGTATTTCCCACTTAAAGTTACTATCAGAATTTGAAAATCTGAAATACAATTGTGTAGCAATGATGAACGTGTCATTGCTAAAATGTGTAAACCTTGGTTGAAATTTGAAATAGAGGAAGGACAGGTTAAAGAGTGCATGATAAAGTGAGGTAAAATATGTTGTCAAAAAGGTTGAAATTTACAACATATTATGAACTTTAAGATAACTTTTATAAAATGATATAATAGTCATACTTGATGACAGAAAATATCCAGAATGTATAAAGGCCTTTCAAAGGTATGATGGAAATGTAAACAATATGAAGGGACATTATATCATACTTAGAGAGGTGTAAAAAAGGTAAAACATACTAGATTCAAATATATACATTGATACAGAGGATTTTAAACATTAATAATTTTTCCATCTCACAACTGTGCTTTCGGGCCACTATGAAATAAAATAGTTCCAAACTCACTTTCTTTGATAGGCAGATGTACGTAATAGATTTTAGAAAAGGTATGATCTTTACAGATGACATTCTGAAGAACTACTTTTTGTTTTGGGCTTTACTTTCTAAATATTACACTTATAAAGTCACAGTACCTCTAAAATTAGTAACCCTAGCCACAGGCCTTAAGACAAATTACATATTATTTTTTACCCAACACTGTAATTCAGTTTCTAACACTGTCAGTGAGAAAAGAAGAATCATTAGGAAGACTGCTCTTTATGTTCCCAGTTATCTATGGTTGTTATTAATATGATTAGCTTTAAACATAGTTCTCTGTTAACAACTGGAAAGAACAAAAAAACAACTGCACTATTATTTGTGCAGGAAAAAAAGTTTTAGTTTCTGTTTGAACAATATAAAATTTCAAGACATGCTATTAAAGGGTTTTGGGGTGGACAGCATTAATTTATTTTGTCTGACATGTAACCGTAGCAATCCTTAAATGCAATAATTCATAAAATATAATTTAGGATGAAGCAATATGAAACAATTAAGTGCATTTAAATACTGAATACTACCCATGTACAGAATATTTAACAAGATTTCTTACAAATTCAGTTCTCTTTTTAATAATAATTTAAAAATATTTAAAATTAAATTATTTTTCTTAAAAGAAAAACAGTAGAAGGAAAGAGCACAGTGCAAAAGAAAAGAAAAAAATGAGGGAGAGAGGGAGGAAGGGAAGGAGGAAGGGAAGAGAAAGGAAGGGAAGGGAAGAAGGAAGGAAGGAAGGAAGGAAGGAAGGAAGGAAGGAAGGAAGGAAGGAAGGAAGGAAAGGACTTCCCACCTTCATCACAAGTATAAACAATTTTGGTAACTTTTCACCTCTTAATTTACAATCAATGATATCTTCATCCCATATGCCATCTCTTATTTATAAGAAAAAAAATCATTTCATATTGTCAGCAAAAGTTCATTAAATAACATATCTATAACAACGTATCTATTTTAATCTAGTGAAATAAACCCACATTACAATTGTTCCTTTTTGTTCCTTCTAGCAATCTTCATCTTTAGTCCATTCAAGTAATGTTATAGACCTTTATTTAATTTCTTTTTTTACCCCTTCTCACAAGATTCATCAAAGTTTTAACAAAAACTTTTGAAAACCAATATAAACGAATTACCAGGTCATTCTCTTGATTTATATTTATAATTCCATTTTGACTTTTAAAGCATCAAGCAATTTTTATTTATTTATTTATTTTTGTATACCCAATGAAACATCTTATTCCACGTCATTCTTGTAGCTTGTCATTTGTGTGTTCACTTTCATTACTATTTCAATCTCTGTCTTGTCAGAAAAACTTGTTCTGCTGCTGCTGTTTTTTCCAAAACATCTTTAAAAGATCCAGTTTTAAAAAAAGCAGGTGGATCTTCTGGATTTTTCTTGAACATGTTTCACTTCATTGGTCGCGTTGGTGGATGATCTCTGGAGGGCTCGGGACAGGGGTTGCTCCTCTGTCCTAGTCCTATTAGATCTCTCAGCGGCTTTTGATACCATCGACCATGGTATCATGCTGCAGCGGTTGAAGGGGTTAGGAATGGGGGGCACCGTTCTGCGGTGGTTCTCCTCCTTCCTTTCCGACCGCTCACAGTTTGTGTTGGCAGGGGGACAGAGGTCGACCTCGAGGCATCTCGCATGGGGAGTGCCGCAAGGGTCGGTCCTCTCGCCCCTCCTGTTCAACATTTATGTGAAGCTGCTGGGTGAGATCATCCGTGGTTTTGGGGTGAAGTGTCATCTGTACGCTGACGACACTCAGCTGTACATCTCCACCCCAGACCACCCTAATGATGCCCTTGATGTGATGTCTCGCTGCCTGGAGGCCATGCGGGTCTGGATGGGGAGGAACAGGCTCAGACTCAACCCTTCCAAGACCAAGTGGTTGTGGCTTCCGGCATTCCGATATAGTCAGCAGGTGCCATCGCTGACTATTGGGGGTGAATCTTTGCCCCCCCAGAGAGGGCTCGCAATCTGGGTGTCCTCCTGGATGCACGGCTGTCTTTAGCATATGACGACCGTGGCCAGGGGGGCCTTTTGTCAGGTTCACGTCATGCCTGGACTACTGTAATGCTCTCTACATGGGGCTCTCCTTGAAGAGCACTTGGAAGCTCCAACTGGTCCAGAATGCAGCTGCGCGGGTGGTTATGGGTGCAACCCATTGCGCCCACGTGACACCCCTCCTGCGCGAGCTGCACTGGCTCCCAGTGGTCTTCCGGGTGCAATTCAAGGTGTTGATCACCACTTTTAAAGCGCTCCATGGCACAGGACCCGGGTACCTTCGAGACTGTCTTCTGCCACCGATAGCCTCCTACCGACCAGTCCACTCCCACAGAGAGGGTCTCCTCAGGGTGCCATCGGCCAAGTAATGTCGGCTGGCGACACCCAGGGGGAGGGCCTTCTCTGTGGGAGCCCCAGCCCTGTGGAATGAACTGCCCCCGGAAATTCGTAAGATTTCTGACCTCCGGGTGTTTCGCTGCACACTCAAGACCTTGTTGTTCTGCCAGGCTGGGTTAGCAACATAATTTTAAATTGGATGTTTTAATTTTTGGGGTTTTAAATTAAGCCAAATTTATTTAATATTTTTAAATTATTTTAAATTGATGTTGATTCTTTTTTTAAATAGGCTGTACACCGCCCTGAGTCCTTCGGGAGAAGGGCGGTATAGAAATAAAATTATTATTATTATTATTATTATTATTATTATTATTATTATTATTATTATTATTATCATCATCATCATCATCATCATCATCATCATCCAATAAGCTTCTTCAATTCTAACTAACTGGTCTTCATGACCTGGATGACTAAGAACCTCCATAAACTTTCATATCCAGTCTATTCATACCCAAAAATCACTTTTGACATTGTTGATATTAACTTCTGATGGCATTTTTCAAAAATATCCTCCAGTAGTTTCCATATGATAATATTTTGTGTCATTCTGTAGCTATTAATGAGGATTATGTAATTTTTGCATTTAATTAAAATCTTTAGTTCCCTCTAGTATTCAATTTTTAAATTGGCTTATTTCTTTTATATTGTGGGGGGGGGGGGGTGGAATCAAAACAAGTCAACTTTCCCACAGGAAGAATTCTTTATAATTAATTTCACAAATTAATTTTAAATTTATCTGGCTCTTTATTATAACTTTCTAAAATCAAAGTGTTGATTACTTTGTTTACTTTTTATTTGTGCTTTTGAAGTTTAATAACATCATATTAAAAAAGAAAAACCCAAGCAATTATCAATTTCTAATAACCTGTAATTAAAATGTTTCCATTAACATTAATATTGACTATTGATGTATAGAGAATGTAAGGAGAACAAAAAAACAGCCATACAGTGATGTTCAACCAAATCAGATCTCTAGATATCATGTCTGGATAGTTCTCCAAAACGTCTATATAGGCTCTATATATTTATCTGTCAGGAGAAAACTCTATTATTTATTTTCGTTATTACATATTATTTGAAATACACGGAGATGAAAGACAGAATTGGGTTATTCTTCTCACAAGCACCGTTCATTTTCCAAACAGATATGCTATGAGCAAGTAAAGTGTAAATACCAGGGGTGGGTTCTACTTACATTTACTACAGGTTTGGAATGGGTCTTGTCAGGGTCGGTGGGCGGAGCCTCCCACCGGTTTTACTACCTGTTTTATCGAACCGGTGCAAACCAGGGGCAACCCACCACTGGTAAATACCCATCCAGAAATATGATGGAAATACCTTCAGATCTGAGTAATCAGAAAGAATGAAATAGTTATCACAGATATAAACAATATATTTGTCTTAATCATTGCAGACTTCCACAGAGATATGTGCCTTCTCAGGGACTAATTCAAAGCCATAGAAGAAAGCTGCCCAAAATATCAACTCCCCATGATCATTGACAATGGAGTATTTAACTCTATCTGCAACAGAAATAAAGGAAAAGAAATAAAGACAATCTAGACATTAAAATGATTCTCTAGTAAGTTTATCAATATCTGTCATGAACAGTTTATTTATTGGATTTAATTATAGACTTCTTAAATATTAATATTATTCTCATTTGCTATCAACATCATTATTTTCAAAAGTGTATACATTACCTTTACCTGCAATCTTAGGTAGCTTATTTTTTTATTTATTGTGTATTTAATGCTTTAGGGGGGAAATCTGAAATTAGCTTATAACATAAAATATATAATATAAAAGCAAAAGCATATAATTATATTTTTTTCTCTATCTGGCTATTCATATCAGTTTCTGTTTAACAGGTACAGCCAAGATAATTAATGTTTTCCTAACTTAAGGTCAAAGACCAAATTACTTTAGGCCCCTGAAGCAGAAGAAATTTTCCTTGGAAATAAATAAAGTAATGTATATTTATTTGTCTCTGTATGTTTGTGTGTGTTTGTGTGTGCATATGTGTACAGTATTTTATGTAAGTCCTTGTGTGCTTGTGTTTGTGTGTGTGTGTGTGTGTGTATTTCCCACTGTTATGATAGAAAGAAGATTTATGTATAAGAATGTATAAGAGTATAACAATTGCTTTATAATGGCAATACTGGAGCATTTGAAATGTATAACTTTATTTCGAAAAGCCCCTGTACTTTTACACTTTATCCATGCAAAAACTTCACAATTACTTCATTTAAATATCTTCAAATTTAATAAAATAATCAACTACATATTGCCACATAATGGCATATGAATAGAATGCAAACTTCTGTATAGTTTTAGTAGCATATCTACTCAATTGTTGCTTCATGATATTTAATGAAGCTCATTTGTCCAATGGTGAGCATGCATAGAATATCAGCTTTATATGAGAGTGTTTATGTAAAATAATAAAATATATAGGTATTTACTGAGAAAGTCATCAAACATTGTCACAATATTGTTGTAATTTTTTGTAATTAAAGCACCCAGCCCTATACTTCTTGAAGTAAATGAAACATATTTCATAGGTGTCATAAATTGGATTGAACTGAAAACTAAACAGAGGGTAATTATGAATCCTTTGTGCTACTGTTCTAACCACTCCCTTTCTCGCATCCTCCTTTTTCCTTTTTCCTTGTAGTTTATAACTTTCTTCTTCTTTTGATGCAAATTTAAAATCTTGAACTCACTTGGAATATTTTATTTGTATTTGGAAGTCTATAACATATATTTGGGGTGTACCCTGACTAGGGATATTAGTTAAACAATCTGTTATTACAACATCAGAACCTTCATCATGATACCACTTATTATATTACATTTATTATGCTTAGAGAATGATCTCCACTGCATTGTACAATTCAGAGCAATAAATAGCTGCCAAGTTTGATTAATGGGTAAAGCAGAGCTAAAGTGCTTAATCAGTCTCCAAGCCTTTTATTGTTATCCTTTTGCACTGGAGATTACTTCTATTACCAAATCAAACTCTTGCAAAAGGAAGACATAAGAATTCAGTCTATTTGAAGAGACTGAAAAATCCATGCAGTTCATTCCCTGATGGCTCCCAAGTAATATTGCATGGTTGCCAAATTATAGTCCATTAGGGTGTGGCAAGGGTTTAAGAAATAACTTCAAAGAATGACATGTATGAATAAAAAGGATTATAAATACCTTAATTCTCAGTCCTAGAATTATCACTCCTTTTAAAAATGTGTACCAAGTTTCAAACCATTAGATAAATCTGATTTGCATGTATCATCAAATGCTTTAGAAGAATAAACAGTAGATAGGAAGCATGAGACCATTATTTCTAAACCATAGTAAAGTTAGCTACAGTAGATATTATTCATCATGAAATAAACTTTTCCTTTAAATGTGATGATAAAAATCGCACACATGTATGTCACAAACTATTACAATAGTTTGTCAATAAATGTGTTTTCTTTCTTAAACAATAGCACAACAAAACACAACACAACACAGGGAATAAAGTCAGAGATAATAAGACTTAGGTGTATTTGGTTAATAAAAATCTACTCCTTACAGGATAAGTAATGTATGTATGTGACAAATACCCTTAACTCTTTAAATAAACAACATATTTGTAACTTCTGCCATACTTCATTACCTGATTCCTAAAAATTCCCAATATGCAACTGCTTCACCAAGCAATGCATAAGATATTTTAATTAATAGCATTCAAGTCCCATAAATCTGTATAAATAGGAACCAGAAACTGACAATAAAATGAAAGGTTGCTTTTTTTTCCTGTTTCTTCCTCCCACCTCATTAAGGTAATAATTGAAAATTTACAGCAAACAAATATTAAAGAGGCTAGTAGCTCATAAAAAGAGGAGAACTAATCAGGCAGACATTAGAAAACCATCCAATGCGTTATATTCCTTCTATTATAAACTATCTATGTAACATAGAGACTTCTTATATCTAGAAGTGAACTAGAGCAAGCAATTAAACACATGTCTTCCTTCCAGAAAACGAGTCTCTAGAACAGACTGAACCTTTCATAACAATGTAGGCATTATGGTAAAAAGCACTTCTTTCTGTATTCATTGTCCTTTGTCAGATACAGTGTCCTTTGCTTGGGAAAATGGTTTTGGAAACCAGGAAATGTCCTTCAGAAGTATATAAGTTGAATCTTATTTTATTATTTATTTATTAAATAACTTGATATGGCTGCCTGTCTACCAAAAGGAACAAGATGAGCTGTTGTACACAATCTATAAATTAATTGGCTGATTGATTGAACTGACACAGTCACCCATCTCACTTTCATGTGACTCTTGCAGTGTACATAATTAAAACAAAATCAATATAATTTACCATTAAAATGGTTATTTAAAAAACAATGATAACAAAAAGACAGTGACAGAGTGCAATCAACTTATGCCAACTATTTACTATATTTTTCAGACTATAAGACGCACCGGAGAATAAGATGCACCAAGATTTCGAAGAGGTAAACAAGAAAAAAAGGTTTTGCGCTCCCTGGCCCCCAGGAGCACTCTGCAGGCCTCCCAAAACCTCTGGGAGTCCCTGCAGAGGATTTGGGAAGCCTGTAGAGTGCTCCTGGGGACTGGGGAGGGCAAAAATGTGATGCGTGGGAGGTTTGGGAGGCCGAAAATGGCCCCTTTTTTGCAAAGTAGTACCATATCAATGGAAATATAATTTAATCAAGAATGTAATGCAATAACATTTATGAAGGATTTGCTATTAGAATAGCAGTTACAGTATAAAGAAGAAAAATGAAACACGTGGAAAAAACAAGATATACAAAAATTATCATGTCAGTTAATACTTAGTTGGGTAACCTTTAGCATGAATTATGGCCTTACAACGTCTTCCCATGGAGCGAACTAAGTCTTTTAGTTCTGCAGCTATTATAATGTGAAACCAAGATTGCATGATTGCTTCTATTAACTGGGTTTTATTGCTGGGTCGCTTCTGACTAAAAAGTTTCTTTAGTCGGCTCCATAGATTTTCAATTGGGTTAAGGTCTGGGCTATTCCCAGGCCATTCCAGCAGTGGAATATGATTATCTTGAAATAATAATAATAATAATAATAATAATAATAATAATAATAATAATAATAATAATAGTTATTAGCCATCAAAGCTCAAAAATACACTTTTCCCAAAAGGTTTCCACAATTTTGGCCACTACTATATCTAACTGACCAAGCTTCACAAGAAAACAAACACTAACATATGTGGCAAATGGAGTGGAAAACTGAAGAAAATGAAATCCTGAAAGAAGTCATGGCTAGAACTCGGGACAGGAACAGTCACATTGTCCTTTTTGTCGCAGGAATGTTATTTCTTAATGTTGTTTCTTCCTGCTTTTAGAATGACTCCTACAAGATGCTTTCCAGGAAGCACACATGTTCTCTTATTTGTTCACAATACCAATAGCCATAGGTAATTGTGTCGCTGACACACAAGCTATTTTGTACAAGTGCAATCCAACCAAGATCCCCAGAACTGATTCATTACAGTGGGTTTTGCACAGGAACGCTGCATGAGCTTTATTGAAATAAATGAGTTGCACAGCAGTCGTGCTCAGTGGATAGCTCCCATAAACACATATTTAGAAATACTGCTGGTAAACATACTTCTGCTGCTGGCTGAAAATAATAAACAAGTTCTGCCTATGCATGGTATCCTTCATAATAAAAATTTCCAATAAACGCACCGAAATCTCAACTGAATTCCCAGTGCAATTCTAGTATGAAACTACTTATGTGTCCAGATGGTATCTAAAATATTTGGATCTGCCTTCTGAGAGCCTGTCAACTGTATCTTGTTGTGCTCTTCACATATGACTGCCCTAAATCCTTTAACGATTTGCCTAGGAGCAATTCATATTTTACAGGCATTAGAGGCCAAAGCTGAAAAGATTATGCAGATTTTTTTCCCCTGCCATTCATGTATTGTCCTCTAATATTAATTTAAATCACCCACAATCCCGACACCTGTCATGGGGAACAAGCCTCTGAACCTAGAAAGATATTGTGAATTTGTAACTGATAAATGCTGACTAGAGAAGAAAAAGCAATTTATCACATTTTTTTAAAAAAAGGAAAGAAAGAAAAGAAAAGAAAAGAAAAGAAAAGAAAAGAAAAGAAAAGAAAAGAAAATGTGCAATGCTAACACATAAAAAAGGCTGACTGGGCTCTTCTCTGATTATAGATATACATTTTAATTGTAAGATATGAATGACATGCATTTGTGACAGAAATTAGGGTACTAACTCTAGTTAGAAAAGAGAATTAGAAGTGTGCCCAGAACACTCTTGGAGAACAATTCCAGAACTCTGATTATGGCAAACAACTGCATCCTATCTAGAAACAGGGCAGAGAAGAGCAACAAAGATGATTAGGGGACTGGAGGTTAAAACATATAAAAAACAATTGCTGGAATTGGGTATGTCTAGTTTAATAAAAAGAAGGACTCGGGGTGACATGATAGCAGTGTTACGATACAGTATCTCAGGGGTTGCCACAAAAAAGAGGCAGTCAAGCTATTCTCCAAAGGACCTGAGGGCAGGACAAGAAGCAATGGATGAAACTAAGGAGAAATTTCCTGACTGTTAGAACAATTAACCAGTGGAACAACTTGCCTCCAGGCGTTGTGAATTCTCCAACACTGGAAGTTTGTAATAAGAGATTGGACAACCATTTCTCTGAAATGGTATAGGGTTTCCTGCATGAGCAGTGGGTTGGATTAGAAGACCTCCAAGGTCTCTTCCAACTCTGTTATTCTATTCTATTCTATTCTATTCTATTCTATTCTATTCTATTCTATTCTATTCTATTCTTTTTGGATTAGGAGGATGATGGAGAACTAGAATGGCTGGCAGAAAACAGGCACAGTTTTCAGTGCTGAACAGAACTGACAAAGCAATAAGACACGTGACACATTGCTGTTTCTGCTTCACCACTGAATTTGCAAAATACCACTGGCTGACCACAAAGATTATGGATTGCTACAAACAATTCTAGAATTGGACAAGGAAGCCTTAAAGGTTCCAAGACAATTGCTTAAAATTACAGAATACCGCAGTAGCAAATTACTACAATCTTGCCATCCCATAAAATCTGTCAGTTAAGAGTTATTTAACCTTGTATAGTATGACATGTGCGCCCAAAACCACTATAGCTTCTATCTATTATTTCGATTCTCTACAAGTAAGGAACAAATGTAACAGGAAGTAGGTATTCCTTTGAAGATTTTATGTTATGTTCAAACAATGAAGAACCATTAATGATGAATAATTTCAGAACATATACTGTAAACATAGTATTTCTAAAACAGAACGAAAGATTATAAACCTTTGACAAACTGGAAGTTGGCATGAAATAACTTTGCTGTTTTAGTGGCCAATTGGTCTTGAGAAGTCTAAGAAAAACGCTGAATTTTTAGAACATATCCTATCCTGTGTTATAACTCAGAATGTTCCTAAGTATAGATTATTCAGTAGAAATGATACATATATCCTCCACACACAGAATATATATGCACAAAGAGACAGAGTAAAATATATATTTATTCCTATATTTTTATTGATTTTCTCTCAAGACTGTTAAAAGTAGTAGTAGTAGAAAATTTGACTCTCCAATAATTACAGTGTGGAAGATAAGAACAGCCTGGGAAAATTGGGAGGAACCAACCAATTCAACCCTTTGTCCATTTAACAAGACAGAAAAGACATTTTACTAATCTGCAGCAGGTTTAATAGATATTCAGTTTGCCATAACCAATACAATCAGTATCCTAGGACAGGAAGAATTTGAATCCAAAATATCTGAATATTTCAAATTGAAATATGAAAATGTTTATTTGAAAGTGAGTTAGAATGAGTCCCTTTGTGTATGTGAGAGAGAGGGGGGAGGGAGGAGGAGAGAGGGAGAGAGGCAGAGATGGGTTTTAGCAGGTTCTGACCAGTTCTGGAGAACCAGTAGCGGAAATTTTGAGTAGGTCGGAGAACCGGTAGTAAAAATTCTGATTGGCCCTGCCCCCATCTATTCTCTGCCTCCCAAATGGGGATTTTGCATTAACCTTCCCCTGGAGTGGGGTGGGAATGGAGATTTTTCAGTATCTTTCCTCTGCCACACCCACCAAGCCATGCCACACCCACCAAGCCACACCCACAGAACTGGTAGTAAAAATTTTTGAAACCCACTGGAGGGAGGGATGGAGGGAGGAAGAGAGAGAGAGAGAGGGAGGGATGGGGAGGGAGAGAAAGAACTAAAGGCAACATCTAAAAATAGAGCAATGTGCAATGCATCCTTGATATCCTTTATTGAGTTAGGAAGTCCACAACTAGATATGCTACTTTTAATGTGGTCACATCACAAATTGAAAAACTTTCAGTTTTGCGATTATTTTACATTAAAGATGTAATTGCATACCTATGAATACCTTATTGTATTTTCTGGCCTATGAAAGATCCTCTCAAAAAGTATTCCAGGAAGGGACAGAACAACATGTTTAGCAATTTATTTAATTTCTCTTCACATTGTTCCAAGAAAGACATACCAGTGTCATTAAACAAAGTAAACATTCATTTTAACCTGATTTGCGTGTGGCAGACAATAAATATGTGGATCACTGTTAAACCAATGGATGTTAGCATCTCATAAGTTCAGGTCAGTCTGTTCAAGTTTTCTTTCTTCCAAGAATTATCCATACATCCATACATCCATCAATAAATAATATCTCAAATGTATCAATATATGTTTTGCATTTTGGTACTTAACTTACATAATAACCCTCACTTATATTTTTGGAATATAACTACCCTAACTTTCCCAAATGTATACTTACTCTTGTGAGTAGTTTTCCAAATATAAGCTTGTTTATATATATAATTTTTCCAAGTAAATGCTGTTCTTCGAAAACCTTTCAACAAAATATGATACATATCATATAGGACTATATTAGCTGCTGCTGTCTATGGATTCTGTTTCAGTGAATATGCTATGTGTTCTTGAAATATCTGTGATGGGTTTATTTTTCATTCTAAGCCATTCATCTGATTACTAAAATATCATATTCTACTACAACAATTTTTTTCAGATCCACTTTTGAAAAATTCATCATATATCATTTTCATATTACCTCCATCTGGCAGGCTTGTATAGAAGACTGTCTCCCATATTATTTCTAATGACAATAATTATTTCAATTACATACACATCACATGTTTAAGGAGGGTTGCAAGGTTCTGAACCTATATTATTATTTGAAATAATATTATTTGAAATGTTCTCCACATACATTCTCCAGATTTCTATTCCACTTTCATGACTAACATTCCCAGAGAGATTTTTAGAATCACAGCCTTCTCCCAAATGCAAAGTAGGATGAAAATATAGTATAAAATAGTAACTTCCTAAGACAATTTTTCTAAAAATAATAGGTTTGCAAGAAAAGAAAGAAATCAGTTAATTTATGAATGGAAATGGTTCATCTAGAAAATGTCATACATTCCAGTCTATATAATAAATCCCCTTGAATATTAAAACCAGTTGCAAATAATGTATAGCTTTTTAAATTCCTCATTGTAAATGTGTATTCACAGCAAAATACTGTAAATGGTGCCATGGAATTTTATATATAGATTATATCAAGTTTTGGTGTCATTCCAGAGTAGCAGATCCACTAATTGTACAATCTGAACCTATTGATTTTAAAATGAAAATATGTTTACAAGTGGAAGAAAGCAAAAAAAATGAATTTATTCATTTATTTCCCTCAATATATATTGCACAAGATTTTTTTATGCACACCTAGGCATTTTTATAATCAGCCCTTCCAAATATGTGCATTTTTGTATCCAACATCTCACAACTGTATTTTGTAAGCAGTTTTTAAAGCACAAATTTAGAGAAGTGTTCGGTCCAAGGAAAGAAATCACTGTCCAATATATTTATTAACTGGGGATGAGTAAATAGGATTGGCTCATTAAAACATACACACAAAGTGACATTCCATGCCATCCCTAAATTAGAAATAGATGATTGAAATGTTTCAGAAGAAAAAAAAAACCCCAGCATTTAAAATTGTTTGAAGTGGACTTTAATTGCTCTTTCAATCTGTTAAACAGAGCTTATTGGGTAAAATGCAAGGCATAATGATTTCCGAACTGCAGTTGCTAAGGGATTTGTGAGCATAATTCATCTTATGCGGGGATTAATGTTCACTACTACATGATTTTCCACTGTATACAGTGGACAATTACTCACCTTGTTGTAAAGTAACAATTGATATCACAACTAAATTGCAATGAAGGCAGTTTTTCTTTAATTTTGCTCTTATTAATAATTTCAAGTTTGAAGAAAAACATATTTTATTTCTGAATCTGTGTATGTACCTAACATGTTTCTTGCAGTTAGTGAATATAAGAATTATTGTGATAGTTACATCAGTATTGTAAGGACGACGAGATTTTAAACATAGAATATTGAAATCAATTAATACTTATTATATAGGTAAATAACACCAACTTAAATTAATAATAATTCAAATTTAGATCATATTGGTAATTGCCAGTATGTTATTCTATACTTTGAAAAGTATAAAGTATCTGTTGCTGCCTAGCATTGAACTCTCAACCTTCTGAGTGGGAGGCAAGCATCTTCATTTCTAGGCCACCATGCTACTCCAGTTGTTAACTTTTAATTATCTCTATATAGGCTACATATCACTATTAGGCTATATATTCAACTACTGAGATATGAACAATTTAGTGGACTTTTCCAAGCAGATGCTATTGTGCAAATTGCAATTATTACAAGAGTTGATAGATATCATATGGAGGAGTGATTTCTCACAAATGGTGCTCATGTAACCAAACTTTGATACATATCAAAGTAAGATTACTTATACTAAGAGCAATGGAAAATATTTTCACATACATACCATGAACAATTAAGGGATGCGGTGGTTCAGTGGCTAAGACACTGAGCTTGTTGATTGAAAGGTTGGCAGTTCAGTGATTCGAATCCCTAGTGCCGTGTTACAGGATGAGCTCCTGTTACTTGTCCCAGCTTCTGCCAACCTAGCAGTTTGAAAGCACATAAAATATGCAAGTAGAAAAATAGGGACCACCTTTGGTGGGAAGGCAACAGTCTTCCCTGTGCCTTTGGCATTTAGTCATGCCGGCCACATGACCATGGAGACGTCTTCGGACAGCGCTGAATGGCTTTGCAACAGAGATGAGCACCGCCCCCTAGAGTTGGGAATGACTAGCACATATGTGCAAGGGAAACCTTTACCTTTTACCTTTTACCATGAACAATTATATCCCCTTGGATTCTGAACCTAATATAGTAATGCAGGGCTATCTAGAAGGCAATGGGTATTTACCTACAAATATATTCTTGAAGTCAACAGTGTAATATATGAACCAATCCCTATGACAATGGAAAACCAATCACTAGAAAGGCCTATAGAATTTGCAGTTTTCTTTCCAAGTTGCAGCAGCTGTTTGAAGCAAATATACAATAGCAAAGACTAAGAAACTATCAAGGTTTCATTCCTTTTTGCCAATCCCAAACAGCTGCTACCATCAATGCTGAAGCAGGTGCTGGTGCATGAATACTATTATTGCTAAAAAGAGCAGACTAAGCAGTGATAGCTTGGCTCACCATAATATTATATCAAAATAGTTCTAAATTCCTCAAAGTGTTCAGATGGGAAAAGGGATTAAACTTTTAAAGATGGGTATAGGTTTGGGAGGTTTTTTGGAGAAAAGAAAAATATTTTTTTTGTTTTCTTTTTCTAATAATTCTAATAATTAATAAACTTACATGTGGCCCAACTCTCAACAATTCTTTGGCTTTAAAAAAAGAGGAAACAGCATCATTACAATTGATTTAATACATTTCAAACATTCCAATACATAAAAATGTATTATATTAATAGGCACTGAGCAATACACTGAGCATATAGTATTTTGCAGAACCGGAAGCAGGAGTTGAGTGGACTAAAAAAGAAAAGAGATTACAATCTTCTAATGACAGAAGCTTCTGAACAACATATTGTGAAAGAGCTACCCTTAGCCAGCTTTCTCTGACTCAACAAGAAGTAATGCAATTGGCAACACTGAAGACTAAAAAATGGCCTGCCTCTACCTTCCTCGGAGTTGGTTTAATAGAATAGAATAGAATAGAATTCTTTATTGGCCAAGTGTGATTGGACACACAAGAAATTTGTCTTTTGTGCATATGCTCTCAGTGTACATAAAAAGATAAGATACACTCGTCAAGAATCACAGGGTACAACACCCAGTGACAATGTCAGCGTTCCAAGTAATACACCCATAGCAAACAGAATTCCAAGGCAGGTAGATTCCTCAAATAACAGTTTTATTTGGAGATATCATATTGGCATAGACTGGTGAAAACTAACTCTGAGAGTTCCTGTGGTTTTCACCTAATTAAAAAGTGAAAGTTAAAAAGTCCCTTTCCCCCAAACAATAAGTCACATTGTTCAATCTAGGTGCTAACCTTTGGGCTTGTTACTTCTCTCCTCCTCCTCTCTCCTGTTGCAATGTCCTTGATTCACAGGAGAAACTATTTTGCTTTGGCTACAAAAGTCCAGCTATCTCTATTTTCTGCTCCCTATCGCTTAGCTCCAGTGTGACAACACTGAAGCCTAAAAAAATGGCCTTGGTGAGACCAGTTTCAGGATTGACAGCTTGTACACAAGAGGAAAATGTTATGTATTGATACTTTTAAGCGGGAGTTTCAAACCTGCCTACGTTTCTGATTGGCTGACAGTCCCTCCTGGATTGTATATAAGGAGGACTGCAGCCCCTGAGTTTTTGCTGAAGTCTCACTGTATATTAAAGAGCTGTTGTCACTTGCTTGCTTGTACCTCTCGTTATTCCCGAACCACTTCAGAAAATATGCAGCTTTTTGTTTGGCTGTTGTTTCAGTAAGTTTCTAATAACTGTCCTGTGTTTTGCATGTTTTAGATGTACAAAACATTTTAATACCACCCAACATCACACTGCATTAGAAGGAAGTTAATCCACTCATTGCAAAAGCCAAAGAAAACCAAAGCCAAAGTACCTTGATTTTATTTAATTCAGTAGCAGACCAGAAAAAAACAAAACAATTTGACAAAGATCAGCTAAAAAAAAATAGCTGTCATTTGGCAGTGAAACCAACATAGCCATATTGAAATTTGAAGGTATGAAAACAGATATTGTGCACACAATTTCAAAAGAATCTTCAATTAAATTATTTGAAATCTGGGTTTAGAAGTTTAAAATATATACTATGTCAAATGCTAAGTCCTCTAGGATAATGCTATCCGTTCTCAGGTAATTGAATAATTAGGCATTGAATTTCAGGATTATTGCAGGAAATGTGCATGCTTCACCACTGAAGTATAGTTAGAGGTTGGATCCAAATCCCAAATTAAGATGTGATGATCCACATCTTAATTTGGGATTTGATCCATCACTTTGGATCCCCTTGTTGGGTGTATGTTGTGCTTGCTGATCAGATTGTCATATTGTTTACTATTTTATGTTCTATTTTAATGTGGTACTCATTATTTTGTTTTTATGCTTTGAATCACCCAGAATAAATTAGAATCTGAGAATGAATGAATGAATGAATGAATGAATGAATTAATTAATTAATTAATTAATTCCTCCAGGTTTCTATCCAACTGCTTTCTCTAATTTTTACGATGCAATTCTTGACTTCTTGAATATAAATATCCAGCTATTAAAAGTGGCAAAAGCAAGCAGCTTGAAGCCCTATAGCTAATTAAGACTCCACAGGTTGGTCCATGTGAACTTTAATATAGAAATAAATTTCTCACATTTGTTATCTTCATAGAATTTGGTTGTTTCAATTGCCATCTATCTCTGCCCACCCAGAAAAATCAAACAGAGTGGATGAGCTTCAGGCTCCTTTGATTAAACATTTTCATCTACTGAGACCTGGGAAGGAAACATACGTTCTCTGTTGTGATGGCTGCCTTATGAATCAGTAGCTTCTAAAGAGCTGTATGTGTCCTATCATGATGATATTCTGAATGTCCTTAAAAATTTGGCTATTTTCTCAAGCCTTTGATAACATGGACTATTGAGTTTCTATCACTTAATTTTATGTATGTTGTACATGTTTTCCCTGCCAAACATGCCTGGTCTCATTTATTTTATTGTTCTTACTTTTTAAAATATAAACCACCTAAGTTGCTTGGAGTTGGTGGGCACCCTCCACATTTAATTAATTAATTAATTAAATTTGTAAAACAGGTCAATAGTAGTATTCCAAGTACAATGGGAAATGTAATTTCTCCATGGCATCTAGTGTTTTTCATATAGCTGACATATAAACTTAGATACTACAATAGTGCACCATGAAAAAAAAAGATGGTTTTTGTTTTTCTTCATCACCACCAACTTAAAGTAAAGGAATAGTTACTGCCTGACGTGGATGATAATTAAGCTGAAGTACCCCTGCATGTTCAATTTACCCCAAAGAAAAAGACAGGTTTTGAGTTGTTGTGGGATCTGAAAATAGTCTATAATTCCTATAGAAATTAAAGTATCCAAGTCCCAAATCCATTAAAGCTGTACAACCATACTCCGTCTACCTCATCTACCTTACAGGTAAAGGATACTATTCAGTGGTGGGTTGCTCCTGGTTCTGTCCAATTCTTGAGAACTGGTAGTAAAAGTGGTGGAAGGCTCCCACCCTGATGTCATATTTGGTGATCTGCGCATGCGCAGAAGCTTACACTGTGCATGTGTGCATGCACTCCTGTTGCGAACCAGTAGTAAAGGTAAGTAGAACCCACCCCTGGTACTATTGAAATTTAAAATACCCCAATTTAAAATTATTATGTTGATACCCTGCCTGGCGGAACAACAGGGTCTTCAGTGCGCAGCGAAACATCCGGAGGTCGGGTAAACATTTGAAATTATTTTCCACAACCCAAAACAGCTGGAAATACATGCTTCTTTTCAGGTCTGAGAGTATTTTTTCCCCAATGGATGAAATAGGTTCCCTTGAAAGTTTATGCTTCTGCTGAATTAGAGTTTGCTTTTAAAGTCTTTACTGATTCCATTCATGTTTTCCATGTAAAAGGAAATTGAAAATATAGGCCATATGAGTCTTGACAGCCTTGACTACTTCTTCACTCTCCAAGGAAGGAAGTGCAAAACTGTAAATCCTTCTTGCAGATTTATGATCATATCATGCATAAATAAGCCACTTCTCCATCATGCTTTAGCAGTATCCAAGCCTAATACTTTCCTGCCGTGGTTAGCACTCATACAGTCTTTTTGTCCTGGTCATCCTTCATAACCTCATGTCTGGAGCACCTGTGGTGGCCCGAACACTCTGCCAGTGAAAACGGGCTTGCAAGCTCCATTTTCAGCTACGACAGCCTCCTGCAACCCTCTGCCAGCAAAAACAGAGCTCGGGAGGTCCTCCCGTGGCCCTCATGAGCTCCATTTTCACTGGCAGAGGCACGGTAGGCCGGTACTTTGCTGTTTCTAGGGCAGCCCCGTGGGCCAGATCTAAGCACCCTGAGAGCCAGATCCAGCCCCTGGGCCTTGAGTTTGACACCCCTGATCTACGACATCAAATGCTCAACCAGGGACCATAGTTGTTTAAATAAAAATGAGCACATAGGCTACTTAGCATATAGGCTATTTAGATTTAGCATTGGTTGAAGAGCAATAGTTAAGGGGTAAATAATAGTTTAGTTAAATAGTAAGGCCTAACTACTCTTGTAATCATATAACTGGGAGTGAGAAAGAGGTCTGAACCTTTTTCATTGCTCTGTGAGTAAAGTTCATTTGCTAGACTCCTGCACCAGATTCCAAAATATCTGATGAAATGATCTATATATTCTTATACTTCCTAATGAGGTACAACAATGCATATTAAAGCACCTTTTTATTATATGTCTTTGCACCCAAGATTCAGGGGCTCAGTGAGAACTTGTTATCTCATTTCATTTGACCTATGCCATTGCCTAATGATTGTTCTTTGCTCAATACATGTATACTACAACTTATATATACTCATATTAATCATACTAATATGCACGTATGCGTATGCATGTATGCATATTAGTCATACTAATTGCCCCAAGCTTAAGGTCCAATGTCTCACCATATTCAGTAAACAATCTTTTGAATCCTCTCTCCTCTCTAGGTAAGTTCTTTGGGTACACTTTTTACCACAACACCAGTGGTGGGTTCCTTCCGGTTTGGCCCGGTTCTGCCGAGCTGGTAGCAGTGACAATATGACACCACCGAACCAGTTCTGCCCCCCTGCCCCTCCATTCTCCCCCCGCGTTGTTCTTACCTTTTATTTGGCCCCACCCCCAATCTATTGCTGCTCCTGAGTCCCAGCTGATAGCTAGAGGGAAAAAAAACTGTTTAAATTCTTGCCAGGGGGCTTCAAAGGGCCACTCTACAGCTGATCAGTGTTAAAAGAAAACAAATGAGTAGACTGGTGCCTGCAAAAATACATGGGTAGACCAGTGCCTGCAAAAATAGATGAGTAGATCAGTGCCTGCAAAAATAAATGGGTAGACCAGTGCCTAAAAAAATAAATGGGTAGATCGGTACAGCTCTGCAAGCAGTTAAAAGCTTGGTAGACCAGTACCTCTGCTAAATCCTAAATAATTGTCACATGACCATCAAGCCACACCCACAAAATAAGCCATGCCCACAGAACCGGTAGTAAAAAAATTTAGAACCCACCCCTGCACAACACACACATACCTTGCAAGTTTTTCATTTAATAATTAGATTTGGGACAACAGATCCTTTTGAAGATATATGGCTGCAGCTTGACTATGAATAAATTCATGTGATACCAGTAGCCGGAATCTGATCCCCATTTATATCAGTTACATTCAGCCTTTATTTCTCGAGCGTAATATTAGTAGCCCAATTTTATAATAATGCTTCAACGATTTGGAGAGAGAAAAAGTGATACAGTTGCTGTTGTCCAATCAATGTGATTTTATTGTCTTAACATGAATTGGTTTTGTAAAATACATCACATTTTGACCACACCAGTTATATTGTGATTGGGATTTACAGTGGTTTCTATTTGCTGTCTTGTCTTGTCTTGAGAGAGAAAGTAAAAATACATCTTTCTAGAGAAAGACAAATTTTGGAAAAAGAGGTGTAAAGATATTGGGATGATCCAAATGAGAAAGCAAAACATAGTATGAAAGCTTTAATAGATGGGAAAGTAATAACAAGTGTTTTTGGAAATGATACAGTCGTGAGAAGTAAATAACAGTCCTGTGTTACTTATTTCTCAGGACTGTATCATTTCCAAAAATGATGACCAAGACAGGATATTATGGCAGCCTTGCAAAATATTCCAGACAAGAAGCAAGCCTAGAGGTACTACTGTATTATTTTTAAGGTTACATTAACAAAAGCTTTAAGTCTGAAAGTACATCTCTACCTCCCCCCCTACATACCTTTACACTCCTAGAAAATAGGGAGGGTCCCTTCTGAGACATTTGCCAGTCCCTCATTTCTTCTGCACTCTATTATCATTTCTTTGATCATTGTCTAGTCTACTCTTCAACCTTTCTCTCAAGATCATTCCCATATATTGTTACATGTTACCATTAGGAAATAAAAAAAGGCAAAGACATTTGAATTGAAATAAAAATGAAATTATTAACATTATCCATTTGAAAACATGTTTTATCCTCTCCTTACCTTTGTTCTCTTTTTTTCTCTTTATCATTTCTTAAGAAATTTCTATTTTCTTAATTGAATCATCCAATCCAAATTCAGGCCTATCTAATCTGCTTTCAAATTGCTTAATGTTTTCTTTCCTTACAAAGTTCCTTTCCTGTATCTGATCTTTTAAGGAAAGTTGCTCAAAGGCTCCAATTTAAGTAGCTGAGGTTGGGTAAAAAAAAAGAAAAAAGTTTTACTCAATGACTGTGGGAAGAGTGAGAAAGTGATTTGTTTGCTTGGTACAAACAACCATGGTATCTGTTATGGAGGGTTCTCCCTCTCTCTTTTGTCACAGTTCTCTTTATCATTCTTTAATCTTTTGAACATTTGTCTGAAAAAGGCCAAGTGAGAGCATCCTTATATCCGTTAGCTGCTGGGTAAGTGCAAGAATCCTGCATCTCATCCATGAAAATGTCAGTGGGAATTCCTCCTTTCACTGCTCATGTCCAAAACAATGAGATTTTTATATATATATATATATAAACAGATTTCATTCTACTTCACAACAGGAAGCTTTACTGCCCACTTACAGCTTAGAACAAATTTTCTGCACCCAATGTATCATACCGGTTCTTTGTTTCTGCAAGTCTCTAATTAGCGTCTCTTTCTATGGCACCTTTTCACAGAAGCTCCCTTGTGTGTTCATTCTCTCACCCAGTATTCCTTGGCAGCCTACAATGAGCAGGGAGGCTATACCAGGACATGAGTAACTCAGACTGTTAATGCTCCTTGATGACTTGCCTTACTACGTTGCCTCTAAGAACTGTTCTTTCAGTCTCATTCTTTCCCCTGTGACAGGGGAAAAGCTACCTTCCTCATACTAAAATGCTTCCATTTGTTTGATCTGCTGGCTGCATTCTGGTTTTGTGCTGCTGGCACTTTTCCTTGCCTCGTCTCTCAAAGTTTCTTGGTTGGTGCAGTCTATATCTCCCTTTTTCATTATTTTATCAGAAGTATGCAATATTTCCCACTCGGTATCCTTTTGAAACAGGGTTAACAGGCTTGACAGGGTCTCAGTGAAACACATAAAAACAGGAGCAGGCAGTCAAATCTTCTGGGAGAAGGCTACCTTTTCCAACTGCACCCCCACCCATCTAAACACACACACATATTGGGAGAAGTCTCAATAAAACAATATGGCATTTTTTGGAATGCTTAGTACAAGGGGCCTTGGAAAAGAGGATGGAACAGTATACAAGCTTGAAGAAACAGGTCAGGAAACAGAAAACTACAAAAAGATTAGCTAGCTGAGGGAATACTTCTAAGTACAGTCTGTAAATATGGGCAGCAACATAAGGCTTGGAATCAGAGGTAGACAGATCATGATTATAGGTGCTGCAGAAAAAGCTGTAAATACAATTCTGGAGAACAGAAACAAGGAGGCCAAGCTGAAGTACATGAAGTGAGAAATGTGATGTCTTCAAATGATTTGCAGCACAACTCAGAAAATCCTTTCCAATCAGTTACTCCTGGCAGACATAGGCATCTGGTCGAAACCCTGGTGATACAACATGCATCATGACATCACTGCTCAAATGTAACAAATTCAGGATGTTGTGTCAGTCGTGTAAGGTATGGATTACATAAGCATAAAATTTATATCATCTACACAATGACATTAAGATGTGTATGATTTCTCTTGCCCCCTTTCCATGCTTTTCCTCTGGATGCCCAGCAGAGACTAAATAGACAATGAAGAGAGCTTAGTGAATAAAGGCAATACTATGAAGCAAGTAGATTATGCACCAAGTAATGCAGGCAGTAGCAGGAACTGAACAGCCTTGACAAAATTTCCTGAAGTAAATTATATTAACCTAATAATTTGGCATCGCCACTTATCCCTAAACTGGTCAGAACTGGTCTTTATCTACAGACAATGAGATAATGTCTGCACAGAATATAGGTGCTATGAATTTTCTAGAAAGCAATCTGTGCAGGACTTGATATAACCTTGCTTGCTTATACATAATTAATTATATGAATATTCAATATTATGCATACAAAATCATACATATTCTGTTCCTGCCTTATCCAAATGTCCTTTTTCCTTCATCAAGAGGTGCCTGATAATAATTATTCTTTCTTAGTAAATAAAGGTGCACCTTGTTATTTTGTCTCCAATCTGTTATTTGATTGACCTGGGATATTTCCACCATCAGAATCAAATTGACTACCAAGTATTTAGGTTAGGATTGACAATAATAGAATTTAGGTAGTGCCTGGGTAAGTTTTGAGCAATTGACTAACACATACTTAAATAGAAATAGTTAATAGACATACCGTACTTGAATCATCCTTGGGTAATTATCTATTTTTATTGCTAATTTACTGCTAATTTGCTGTTCATTACTGTCTCTCCATAGTTGTCGTGCTTGCAAAGTGATCCTTTGAATCAATTAAATATGGCATGCCACAAAAAGAATGTTGACATAATAAATCCTAGCCAAAACATCTATGCAATGGCTTCTGGATGTTAAGAAAGGATTCTGTTGAATTCAGAGACTGCTGGTTGCTTGACAGACAGTGCAATAAACAAATAGTTTAACCTATTAAGTTAACCTATTAATAGTTTAATAGTTTAAACTATTGAATAGTTTATTCAATAGGTTGAATAATGTCATGGAAAAGAAATCTAGCTATTGATGGCTGTCTTATAATAACCATCCAGGCTGAGTTTAAGAACTCAGGAGTTGGTGGATGTGTACATTTTCTATTATGTGTCAAATACTAAAATCATTCTGTGATTGCTCTGAGAAACAGATTCTTTAAAAGAAAAAGCCAAAGCATACAAATCATCATCCTTCTTGTAACCAACATTAAATAATTTCTTTGTGCCCCATCCAAAATTATTTAGCGACCCTGAATTCTTCAGACAAATTTTATAGCTGACACAACTGAATATAGAAAGTTAGAGAAAATGGCAAACTTTATTTCCAATGAATATCATTGAATTAAAAAATCAACCACACTTTATATCAAAAAAATGACATTATATTATTTTCAGTGTGCATTGCAGTAATCACATTTTCTCTTAACGATACTGTATCCTTGCCAATAGTTTTTAAATAAGAAAGGCTTTAGAAATAAATATTTGGAAGGTGTCGCAAACAAGCCTACAATAAATATGGCCCATTAAAATTCCAGTTAATTGCATTTGGGCACCTCCAATATGGTGCCAGATACAAAAGGTTTAAAACTATTTGTAATATTCTAAAAACATTAAAATGCACTTTTCCAGTGTAAAAACGTGCATGGATTTATAACCTTTAATAATGAATTTGAGCATTGGGATCATTTAGCTTTTCCTGTTTTTAAAACATAGGACACTTATGAACATAGGACACTGCATGGTGATTCAGTGGTTAGACTGCAGTAGTGCAGGCTAATTCTGCCCACTGCTAGGAGTTTGATCCTGACTGGCTCAAGGTTGACTCAGCCTTCCATCCTTCTGAATGTAAAAGGTAAACTGCTCAGGGAATGCTATAAAGTACTATGGAATAATATATAAGTCTAAGTGCTATTACTATATTGGCTTCCTCTTTTGCATCTGCAAAGTGATCTGCAAAGATGATATAAAACAGACCAAATCTATTGGTTTGTTTTAAAGACCAATTAAACTAGAATTCTGTCACTGGCTTGTTACAGTTACAAATGATTATTAATACAATTAGAATCACTTTAGGAATTACTTTCCTCTGCAATGCTCCTCCATCTGAATAAACTAGGCAGAGGAAGGAATTCAAAGCAGAAGCTATCATAATTCTACAGCATAATACCAGGATTGCAATTGTCACACTGCTCTTGCATAGAATGAGTTGTGGCCACATATATAGAATTAGTGTAAATATGAATATGAATCTGTTAGCCATATATTAAGTTGCATGTAATTTTTTTTCTGCTTCTTCATGGTGTTTTAGTTTTTGACCATTTCTACTAGTGCTGTTTTCTATGTCTCAAAATAATATTTTGGGCTGCTGTTCAGGTTGCTAAAATGATATATTTCTTCAAGCATATATGTGGGTATCTACAGTGAAAAAGTTTCACATGACTTTGTGACATCCCATGACTTTCTCATGAGTCACTCTTCACCTGCAAATTCCTGTGTAATTATGTTGATGGTGCTAACATTATTTGTGTGACTTTGCCAGGAACAGAGGTTTGTGGCAGTATTATGATGGTGGGTACTTCTAATTAATAAATAAGCCAAGGTGGGTTCTTCTTACCTTTAGTACCGGTTCGCAACAGGGCCGCGTGCATGCACTTCTCTTCGCTCATGCATGCATGTGCGCTTTTGCACATGTGCAGAAGCTTCTGCGCATGAGCATAGGCTTCCTGATGACGTTGGGGTCAGTGGACGGAGCCTCCCATCAGATTTACTACCGGTTCTTGCAAACCGGTCCAAACCGGGGGCAACCCACCACTGAAATAAGATGTATTAAAACCATATTTGTACACATTGTGGGGGCATTATAAAATTGCCATTGCATGATGTCCTATGTTTTGCATATGACCGAATCTAAACCATCGGATTTTGTTAATCTTGTATTTTTAGTGTCAGATAGATTTTTCAATAGCAGCAATAGAATTATTGTATGCTATATAGTAAATTTAACCTTCATAGATACCTTTATTGCAAACTTCTCAGAATTTACTGATAGCTTTGTGAAGATAAATAATGGCACTTAAAATTAAAGATTGCATTAGATTGCTAGCATTTCATTTGCAGGCTTCCTACATATTGCTGCTTTAATTAGCAGTTTCACTATGGGATTTACCTGTGACTGTCTTGGGTGAAAATTGTTCACTAATGAATTATTCCAATAAATTAAGAGTCTGGGAGAGTTGTCTAACTATCTAAAACCAATCTACAGTTTATTAGCAAACATGTAATTATTATGCATGAAAAAAGTCAGTAAATAAATAGTGTGCATGTACCATGTACATCTCAACATGGTTAAGAAAAAAAAGGAAAAGAAAGTAGCTTTTCCAGACTCAAGAGCTCGTGCTTTTTACATTTAAAAAAAAAAAATACACATCTTATATTTGTATTTCTTATCTAACAATCAAAACCCCCAAAATTGATTTATAGTATATTTACAATTCAATAAAGTATAATCTTTAGCAGAGATGTTCCACTTGGTCCCAACACTATTGGAAATATATAAAAGGGTAATATAAAAGAACATGTTTTCTGTGACAGATCTCAAACTTTGGAACTCTTTGCCATGAGTGATCAATATATTTTCATTCTGATATCCTTCCAATTTAAACATTGTTTAAGTAGTTCTTCGTGTTGGATTGGGGCTTTAGAATTAGGGGGTGATGGATGTTTTTGTTGCTTTAATAACTTATTTTTTTTATTTTGATTATTCAATTATACACTAATAATTCTATTGTATTTTTGGCCAATTCAAAATATGCTTGATTTTCAACCTTAGTTTTCAATCACCTATAAAAAATGAGAATGACATACAAGAAATCATAAGTATCTAATTCTCCTCTCCAGATGTAAAGCTGCATATTCAAAGTTACTGCCTTGAAATGGTAAGATTTTAGAATGTCCTCATTGACCATATGCAGACAATGCGTAACAATGAAAAGATGACGGGCAATTAAAATTCTTATGGATAATAATATCCATGTGATACATTACTCTGATTATTTACTAACTGAGTCCCTCTGGGAGAAGGGCGGTATACAAATTAAATAAATAAATAAATAAATAAATAAATAAACTGACATTCAATTTCAGGAAAAAAAAAACACTGAGTAGAATTCCTCAACCAGCTTTGCAAAGGGAGTTTGGAAGTTGAAGTCCACAAGTCTTAAAAGTTGCCAAGGTTGGAGACCCCTGTTTTAGAAGACACATTTTCTGTAAAAATGTGCAAGTTTTTCTTTTTCTTGTGACTTCTGCAAAGTATAAGATTTTTCTCCAGATTTTTCTCCACTATTTTTTTTTTATAGTTGCCGCTTTCCCCCCAGTATCTTGACACTAAGTTTTGCAATGAAAGGCAAAACAAATATTTTGGGAACAAAAGAGAAACCTCAGAAAATATTAAAGAAATTCCCCCTTTTATGGAGAAATATGGTGAAATCATGTTTTGTGATGAATCCAGGCTCTCCATTTCTTATTAGGGGACTTCTCTAATCTAAAGTTCATTTTGACATATGCAAGCACTCCTATAATAAAATTTACAAAACTCACAGCACAGTTGACTTTCCTATGACCGACTCTTATGTCAAACAATAAGACTGATTCTCTTAGAAGATGCTTCATCTGATCATTTAAAACTACTCCACAGAATTGTCCTATAAATATCATCAATTATTTCTTAGTAATGTTTCAGTTTTTGCATTTTAAACTTAGCCACCTTAAAATTTGCTACTTTCATTCTGTGGAAGACCTAAATAAAGCCTACTAAATTGGAAATTAGATTTGATTCACTTGTTTTTTAGTTAGAGGGAAGGGAGAGGGAGGACTGGCTTTTAGTCTAGTTGGTGGAATGATCTTGATGAAGGTACTGAAATCAGGGATAACCCTAATATTAATGTAAACCCCAATACTTGTCTATCCTGTGTGATCATGACCTTTTGTTATGTTGTAATGCTTAGGAAAATTACAGTAAACTGGCTAACTATATGTGACTGGTACTATACCCTGGTGTTACGCAAGATATGGTAAAGGAAGCGAGGTGTAAGGAAACAGATGATGTAAGATAGAAACCCTATATGGGAGGCGTAGGGGGCGAAGCCTATAAACCTCTCCTTTTTATGTACTTTATTAAAAGCTTTGTCTCAGCTAGATAAGTGTATCAAAGGGCGATGTCTCACTTGTACTTAGAGATGTTGAAGGTATAAAAGTAGCCCGAAGGGAATAGCCCTTTGTTCAGAATTTGCCATGCAAATGCTCTGAACCTTTGCGCAAATAAACCTGTGTTCTCCAACATTTTGTGGTCTTGTCTCCTGAATTGAGTGGTGGGCTTCCCACATCAATCTCACTCATGTTCCAGACTGTGGCCTGTGCCTGCTTACTTTCTAGGAATGTTCTGTAAAAAAGGTTTCTCCTTTTCTAGAGTACAACCTTCAAACTTGGATGCTTCTGCATGGAGGCTGAGGTAAACTATTGTGAATCACAGAGGTACTGGCAGCATATACATTTCTGATATAACAAAGAAAGATGGCAGCCTTTCTTTCCATGCAGGGCTAGAAATACTACTGCTCCTGGACTGCTATTTCCACACCCTCTGTTCACAAATAAAACTGAAATATTTAAAATCATAGCATTCAGTTGTAGGTGATGACCAGGCTGAGCCCAAGGGAGAGGTCAAACCAGTGGTGAAATCCGAAATTAGTTACTACCAGTTCTGTGGGCATGGCTTGGTGTGGGGGGTAATGTGACTGGGTGGGCGTGGCCATTTTTTTTAACTTTTAAAAGCATTTTTTTTACAACCTCTTTGGCGAAGAGGTTTCTGACGATCCCAGCTGAGTTGCCTGATTGGCAGAGGCTTTTTAAAAAACTCAGCTTGGATCATCAAAGGCATTTAAAAGAAAAAAACCCTTTTTTCTTTTAAATGCCTTTGACGATCCCAGCTGAGCCGCGTGATCATCAGAGGCTTTTTTTTTACTTTTAAAAGCATTTTTTCAGCCAAAGAGGTTGTAGAAAAAATGCTTTTAAAAGTTAAAAAAAAAAGCCTCTGACGATTGTGGGGCTCACCTCCATCACTACCGGATCGGGCGATCTGGTCCCTGCTCTTTAAAATTAAGTCTGAAATTGACTAAATTAGAAAAAAAATCTATCAGAATCAGAAAAGGGTATCTGATGTTATATTTGTTACATTTTTTAAAAAATATATAAATCCAAATGCTCTTTTTGCAATAAACTTATACTAGTTTTTCATGGGACCATTGTCAAAACTATACTTAGCACAAATCTATTGTGCCATTATAAAGGCACAAATCATTATTTACGTCCGAAATGTTTAATTGCAATTAATAGCTAAAAAAATCTTACTATGAAAAATCTATTCCTGATTTGGCAAGAATAAAACTAATCAGGATAACGTAGCCCTGAAATTTGAAGTATTCCTAGTTATCAAGGCCTAGAATGCATATAAAGGTAAAGGTAAAGGTTCCCCTTGAACATACATGATAGTCGTTCCTGACTCTGGGGGGCAGTGCTCATCTCCATTTCAAAGCTGAAGAGCCAGCGCTGTCCGAAGACGTCTCCATGGTCATGTGGCACATGGAATGCTGTTACCTTTCCATCAAACATGGTCCCTATTTTTTTACTTGCATTTTTTATGTGCTTTCAAACTGCTATGTTGGCAGAAGCTGGGACAAGTAACGGGAGCTCACCTTGTTACGTGGCACTAGGGATTCAAACCGCTGAACTGCTGACCTTTTGATCGACAAGCTCAGCGTCTTAGCCACTGAGCCATATATATGTGGTAATAATTACTACATTTAATCTACAGAACTTCAAAGGTTTACCAATACAGTACTAGTTGTTTTAATCTAGACCAGGGATGTCAACTTTGCAACATGTTGTCGTCACATGACGTATCACAACTTTTCCCCCTTCGCTAAACTGAGAGTGGGTGTGGCCACAGCGTGCCAAATCCAGCCTGTGGGCCACAAGTTTGACACCCCTGATCTAGACTGTTAAAGCGATTTTTAATCTAGGCTAAATCCAGCTACTGCTCAAAGCAAATTAAGAAGTCTACAATAAACAGGGCAAACTATAAAGAATATTTAATAAGGAATGATATGAGAAGTTCCTTTTAATCTTATCAAGGAATACATTTCAGATAACCCAAATAAGCGATTGTTCTCTACAAGAGCTTACATAGCGCTTAGGTCACTAGCAGAAACTACAGAAATAAATAGTAGTGAACTAATTTTAAGTCCATGCTTTGCACAACTAAGGTCCCAGATTCAACTAAAGTACATTTCTAGTTAAAGTTAAGAAAAAAAAAATACAGACAGTGAATATAGGGCTCAAAAATGTAAATGGAATAAGGGAAATGACTATGTTCCTTGTATTATATTCAACTGCTTTTTCTGGGATGACTAGCATCCTAGCAACAAAGCAGGCAAAGTCTTCTGACAAGGAGAAGGGTTAATTTTCACAATAGACTGACTCATCCTCAGAAAAATTCCTTGATCTTAAGATCTAGGCTGCTAGGGCTTAAGTGGAAATAGTTTGATTTTCTTTATAAGGGAGCACAGAAAACTTTACAGAGATTTTATAAAATACCTCTAAGCACTTTCACACTTAAGTATTGCCGTTATAAGCATATACATTCAAATGGTTCTGATAGTTATATTAAATTTGAATAATGATGACAACTATGCAAGATACTTGAGCAGCAGTGGGCATAGGTGTTAAATCTTATTTGACAGACTGATCTGAAAAAAGTCAGCACTTTTAGAAAACATTGCCATGATTACACAATCCTTATCTTATTAGTTGTATGCTTACTTTCTTAAAAATAAGTAAAATGATATTCAAATTCCAATATCCTTTTATAATCACTGTCATGGAGCATGCAAATTCTAATAATGGCACCATGACTCATCTTAGAAGAGGAAAACTGGTTCATAATGAAAAATGGCATGACCTTCAGATCCTGAAGCTTGAGGAAGGGTCTACATATAGCCATTCATGCATTTATTCAGCATTCCTAAATGACAATATAAAACTGATTTGGTCTTGCAGAGGTTGAGCTTCACTTTCCACTTATGTACGGATGTGAATATTTATGGACACTTCCAAAGTATTTTCTTCAACACAGCTGTGGTATTTTTGTTTTTAATATCTTGATAAAATGTCAATGTCTGTCATTTATACCAGTCCCTGGAATTCAATTGCTGGAATTATTCAAAATTGTTATCTTGATAAAATGGAATTGAAAAAGATTCCCATAAACATACTCTATCTTTTGCATTTGCTGAAGTTTAGCCCATGATAATGTCCATGAAAAACCATATATTTGCATAACCAAGGCAAGCTCAGAAGGTTTTAATGCCAAGGCATAGCAGCAAATAGCATTTGCCCATTCAAGACAAAGGAAGCCAGTAGATAATACAACAAAATATCATTTACCACTACTGAAATGCAATAACACATGGAATAACTAGCAATATGCTGCTCTTTCATAACAGCCGACCACTCTGCTATGCGGTGGAACTGGTCATGGAGAATGCTTCTGAATGTACATTAAAAACAATCTGCCTATTTTAATATATTTATGCTGGGTTATTATTGAACCATCTTTTCCACGGGAAGGACATGTTGTGTCCATGATAGAAAGGACTTACTACCATAATTGCTTGCTATAGTTTCAACAGAATTAAGATCATAAAACTTTGTTGTTAACATTAAGAAGCCTTTCTCCAACTTACTTAGCTCCCATCATTAGACAATATGGAAGCAGAATTCCTAATAAAGTCTTTATCATTGTGATTAGTACTCTAAAAATCTAAGGATATTCTACATAGCAAAATTTACTTATTTAGATGGCATTTTAGTTGCAAGCAATTATCTTTTTTCCAATGCTTAGATAATATATGAACAATATCTTACTTGAACACTTATATTTCTTTATATAACACTATATTTCTTTTCTTATATTAAAATCTTTTAATTAATGCTTTTACTTGTTTTATTTAATTTGAATGTTTTTATAAACTGCTCTGAAAACCTGAATATATATCAAACAAAATACAATAAATACGAAACAAATCAATCTCTCTCTCTCTCTCTCTCTCCCTCCCTCTCTCTCTCTCTCTCTCTCTCTCTCTCTCTCTCTCTCTCATGAAGAGAAGGACTAGGGGAGACATTATAGCAGTATTCCAATATCTCAGGGGTTGCCACAAAGAAGAGAGAGTCAAACTATTCTTCAAAGCACCTGAAGGTAGAACAAGAAGCAATGGGTGGAAACTAATCAAGGAGAGAAGCAATTTAGAACTAAGGAGAAATTTCCTGACGGTTAGAACAATTAATAAGTGGAACAACTTGCCTGAAGAAGTTTGAATGCCCCAAAACTGGAAATTTTTAAGAAGATGTTGGATAACCATTTGTCTGAAGTGGTGTAGGTTTCCTGCCTGGGCAGGGGGTTGGACTAGAAGACCTCCAAGGTCCCTTCCAACTCTGTTATTCTATTCTATTCTATTCTATTCTATTCTATTCTATTCTATTCTATTCTATTCTATTCTATTCTATTCTATTCTCTATCATCTCTATCTCTCTCTATATATACAGTATCTATACATCTATCTATATCTATATCTAATGTATCCTCATGATACATTAGGCTGAGATTAAATTGGTATTATCATATACATACATACGTACATACATCATATACATACATGCACCGTGTTTCTCCGAAAATAAGACCCTGTCTTATATTTTTTTGAACCCTGAAATAAGTGCTTGGCCTTATTGCCCTGCGCTCAAGAGCCTGATTGGGCTTATTATCAGGGGATGTTTTTCTATCGAGACACCCCAACATGTGGGAGGGAGCATTCTGCTCCCTTTCGCCTTTAGCTCCAATCCAGAAATTTAAATACTTTTTCCTAGTGAAGACAGCCCATTTTACCTCCACTTTTGGAATGTACTAATCAGATCTGGAGAATAATTTCATCTTGCATTTCCAACTACATATCCTCAATATTGATCTTAACCAAATCATGTGCATAATTGGTTTATATTAGAGACATTCAGAACTCAGGTATCTCTTAACAGAGGATTGAACTTGCCTGAAATTAGATCAAGCCCTACATCACTTAACACAATGTATCAGATTAAATTGTTATTGAATTATTTTTGGTATATATACTACATTCTCTAGTGTAATTTAGCTACAGCGTAAAACTAGTCCATTATGTCTCAAAATAAATTGAACAAAAATCCAATTAGTACCATGTAAAATTCTGGAATCCCCAAAGACCTTTCCCATTGTATTTATTAAACAAATTTATATAGCCACCCAAGTCATACACTTTTATCACATTCTTGTTCCTTTCATGTAATTCTCAATGTGTCAATGTCCTTGCTACTCTTATTTCTTCCACCAAATTCTATTATAAATAATATTACCACACATTACAGCTCTAATTTTGTGTATTTGCGCCAGTAATTTTCAGATAAAGATTTATTCCTCCCTTACATAGTTATTTAGAAGTAGCTTCATATGTCAGTTTACTCTTACCATTAAAAAAAAAAACACGTTTTGTTGCATTAGATGACTGCAAAAGCCTTTTAGCAGTTTCATATAACAGGAAATATCCAGTAACAATTTTAAAAGTAGTTGTCATAGCCACAAACACCCTCTCCCCAAAAAACATTAGGCATTTTTCTCTATTCTGAGAAAATGCCTAGTACAAATCACAAAGCAAATTGGTTACTGCCATACCTGGCAAAAAGCAAGAAGGAAAATGCAAAGGAAGGGTCAGGTCAGTTTTATTCATACATATGAAACACAAACAAAAATATTCCACTGGATCTAGCATTATATATTTTTAAATGCTTTTGTATACAATTATTTTATAGATAATAGAGATAAAAGTATACAGTATGCATGATAGTAGTTTAGATTTAATTGAGTCAACCTAACAATATCTAGGACTTTTACAAAATTTGGCACAGCTGCTATTATACTACACTCAAAATTCAGATAACAATTGTAGAGCAGAACTTTCCAAACTTGAAAGACACTGGCATAACTATTTTATGGGCACACTCATATTCTGCTATATCTATACTGTATAGCTTTATACTTCAACAATATTAATATTTCAGCAATTAGGAAATCAGCATTTTAGTTCTCTTAGCAGCCTACTATATAACAATATAGAGTAACAATTTAAAAGTTAATTACTATGAT